>JAXIVH010000063.1:234492-241992 GCA_036785325.1 Urophycis tenuis
CAGCAGAACATTCAGAACATTCAGAACATTCAGCCAAAAGACATGAACTATTTTTCTACCGACTGCGGTTACGTTTTCTTTTTGTTGGTTTCACTACTGCTTCTGGGCTTTGCTCCCGCTGGCCATACTTCAGTCATGATGGTGGGGAAGACATGAGACGTCCTGCATACGCTCCATCACTGTCGCCCTGTGCCCTGTTTACATACCGCCTGCTCGCTGACGATGGCCTGAAGGGTTTGGGCCTGTCGTTGTGCCATATCTACATGACATTTGTGTTGCCGTTTGCGTCTCCTTTTCAGAGGTCACGTGTTATTTGTGTCTGATGTGTTTGGTGTGAGGTGTGTGAGGTGGGGGTGGGCACCGTTTGTCTGACACTACAGTTGTCGACACCAGGGCAGTGTTCCGATATCCATACTTACCGTACTTAGTATACTTAGTTTGAGTACGTAGGGTGTTCCGATTACGATCGTGGCAAAAAGAAGTGTACTCTCGATGTTGCCGTTTCGATGTTGCCCTCGAAACGGTCAGTACGCATAGTATGCAATGGTGTACACTATCCATACTCAACGGCAGCCATCTTAGCTACGTAGTGGAAGGCTGAGCCGCGCTCAGTTGTAAAATGGCTAGACGTCAGTGGGCGTAATGGATTCACCTGTGTTTGGCGGGGGACGCAGCTGATGGTAATTTCCGGTAAGTGCACCATGTGGAACAACACTAACATCTGAAAATCTTCACGCTTAGGGAGTGCGGATAGTATACTACGTTTAAGTGTACTCATGAAGTATGGATATCGGAACACAGCCCAGTGCTCGGATCAGGACTGGTGTCCACTCCATGAAACTTCACCGAGTTTTGATTGAACTACAAATGTACTGGGACTTGTAGTTGCCACCTGATGATTTTATTATGTGTCTGTCGTTTTTTTCTGGTTTGTCTCATTGCGTCCTGTTATGTTCAAAGTGCCATTTTGTTTCCCAACTCAGGCCGTCCCCACTCTCCACGTGTTCTGACCCAACGGGCTCCTCACTCTGCTGACATGCATCTCTGTCCTTAACGTTCTTCACAGCAAGAGTGGAGGAGCCCAAAGTCTGGTGTCAAATCTGTACTATAGACTGGCCTTCATGCTCACCCTTTGTACCTCCTGTGTCAACTGTTCCTAACTGAATGATGTGGTGCTTCTACCTTGGTAAAACCCTCTTTATTTATTTTGTCCTGTTTTTCATTAAAATAGACCTCTGCACCTTCTCTCTCACCTCCTCCACTGATTGCATCATGTTTTCTTTGTCACATTACGAGAGAAATGAGATGAAGTCTTTTATGGCCACAATTACATTGTAGGCCTACGTAAAAGATAGATACAAACTATATACAGAGAAAATATTATTGGTCGATAAGAATAGATGTGTCATGGTCTCTGGGAACTTAGTGAATGGTGAGATGGATGAATAGATGTTTTTAACAATCACAGATTGGACGTCATAATATTCAAGGAACTCACTATTTCCACTACATTACATGAAGCAACCGCTAGTTGATATCGTCTGATGTAAAATAGGATGCCCAGGGCACCAAAACAATCATTACACAAATTCTCCAGAGATTTTTGTAAGCATACAGTTTTACTAACGGACTTTGGTCAGTTGTTTAATTAATTAATTATTACGATTAATTAAGATGAATTCCTCCTGAAGTTGTGTGTTGAAGAATGCATCCGTTATTGTGAAATACACTGAGTGTTGTCCTGCTGAGAGCAGCCCTGTGTATTGTCTCTGCTCCACCTGCTCACCCGCAGCTGCGAGGGCGACTGACAACTTGGATGAATTAAAGAAAAGAAACCCTAAAGAAAAGTACGAGTGAATAAAGTAGTCACAGCAGCGAGCTCAAAGTCGTAGAGGACATCCCACCATCTGCCGCAAGCTTTTGTTTTCGGGGAACAAAGACCCCGGCTCTCGGTCCACGACCCCTCCGCGCGAGAGCCAGGGGTCTTCAACCCAACGCTGACGCGTGTCGTTTCTGTGACCTTTCGTTCACCGCTAGAGGGCGTCCTAACAGCTCCGATCTGCCTATACAAAGAGAAGGCCAACAATGCCAACTAGAAAGTGTAAGGAATAATTTGTGCATAGGAATGCCTGTAATCATTGAGATACATCTACTTGAGTTGGGGATCGAACCGCCAACCCTCCGGTTGTGGAACACACGTTCTGCCCACTGAGCTGTGCCGGAGTCAAACGTAACAATGGACAGCTAGACTCAATGTTATCTCTATGGGAGTTTTTTGTGTTTTTAATCCCAAATATCTCAAAAAGTATAAAGTTTACAAAAATGAAAACACATAGCACAGCTATCCGGAAGTAGACCTGTGTAATACAGTTTGAATGAAATCTCGAGGTTCAGTCGTTTTGCCTCATTAATTGCACAACTGTGGTGTGAAGAACAATATCACAAAAAGTTATATCTAGATTGTGCATATGCACGATAATAAAACACCCAATTGAAAATGTACAGCGTTTGATTTTCCACCACTAGTTTATTTGCTTGTTTTGTCTGGATTTTTATTTTACCTGTTGTTTTGTGAAGACGTTGTGTTTTAATGCCATCAGTGTGTTGGTGTGCCCGCGGCTCTCAGGACGGCGCAACTGTTTGGCAGACAGGTGACGTGTTGACGGCTGGAGTTCAGCCTCCAGGCTGCTTAACGGTGAGACCACGCACAGTCCAGGCAGACCTGACCTACAGCTGCTGCTGCTGCTGCTGCTGCTGCTGCTGCTGCTGCTGTGTGTGTGTGTGTGTGTGTGTGTGTGTGTGTGTGTGTGTGTGTGTGTGTGTGTGTGTGTGTGTGTGTGTGTGTGTGTGTGTGTGTGTGTGTGTGTGTGTGTGTGTGAGAGAGAGAGAGAGAGAGTTAACCATAAGACAGATTGTGTCCGTTTACTTGTTGCTTTCTAAAATAGGCTACAATTCAGGACCGATGGCAATGGATCCACCATTATCCTCAAAACAAGCATCCATCACTCTCTCGTAAAAGTATGGCAGTAAATGGTTTTACTGGAACGCCATCCCAACATCTCGTTTCGGTCAGCTAAACTGCCAAATTAGAGATTCCCCAACCGACAACAGTTGGGAGTCCTTGCGTGTGTGTGTGTGTGTGTGTGTGTGTGTGTGTGTGTGTGTGTGTGTGTGTGTGTGTGTGTGTGTGTGTGTGTGTGTGTGTGTGTGTGTGTGCAACAGAGATAAAAAGTCACTAATGAGGACCACACATCTCCATGATGCTTACTAGACAACATGCACAGTAGGTTTGAACTGAAGTGGCAGCATTGAGTGACTTTGTTTTATTTAGGCTTTGCTTTATTTAGGTTTTTAGGCTGGCCACCACAACAATGCCCTCCCCGCCAGTGATGTGCTCGCCAGAACTCTGAATGGTCAATTTGTTTAATCGGAGACCAGATGTTGTGCCTTTATTTCCCCCGCTGTGTGGGTTTTCAAAGGGATATAAGAGGACAAAGAGCGTGAACATAGACGCTATCAGACGCCTGTTGTTAGCTGACTAAGAAAAGGTTCGAGTGTTTACATGGCAGCTGGGGGCCACGTGGTCTGAACTTGTATCTCCACGGTGTGGTCAGAAGGACCAGTTCACAGAGCGACGGTCAGAAAGTATCGGTTTCTAATTTTGTACTTGTAATAGTCTTCCACATTATAAACAAAGCGTAATCTGTTTTCATTCGACACTATCATGAATTTCGTTGACTTGGTACCGAGTGATGCCACATGTTGCTAAACTGCGCGGACTAATTGCTTTCCCAGAAACATCTTGCGCTACGGGAATCCAAAGCCGTAACCTTCTCGATAAGCTGATCGGAGATGGATGAGCAGGACTAGTTATTTACGAGGTGTGGATCCCCATTCCCAAACGCACTTGTCTCTCGGCGAGGTGTGGTCTCCTAAAACCAAATGTAACTCCTCCCTTAAGCTCCCCTCCCCTCCACACACACACACACACACACACACACGCGCGCGCACGCACGCACGCACACGCGTCGCACAGGCATCAGGGATGACTGTGGAAACAAACGTCCAGACCCTTGGAGAAGTTAGTTGTAAGACAGAGAACCCGATAGCAGTTTTGAAAGAGAGGAAACAAGACCGCGGAGGTTAAAGTCGTCTTCTGAAGCGACCTGTTGGTAAGTGTGCAGCATACTTTATCTGTTAACTTTATCTGTTAACTTTGGAATTGCGATTCTCTGCAGAAACGGGGATTTCCGTTTTTACGCGCGGTGTGCTCAGAAGAAGGGCATCATATGTAGTAGTTATTATGAAATAAGTGGCGGTCTATATGCGGGTGTTTGTTGTAATAGATGTCCGCTTGAGCGCCGACGTGTTGAGCGGAGCTTCTCCACGTGACTGTGTTGTTCCTACTCTGACAGCTGGAGAGTCGTCACCTCATCGCCCCAAAATGACGTGTCGTTTGGCCAAAATACCCATATTCACCACTTCACCAGGCTTTATGTCATATGTCTTGCTCTCTGGTTGATTCTGTAAGGCAGCAGTGTGAACGGTGTAGAAGCAAAGCGTGTCTCGGTAGGGTACTATAAAAAAGGTTCGTGGGCAATTACGCGCCAATGTGAGACCTGGCCAATTAAAATGTGTTCGTGGCTGAATGTTGCCCTTTATGTCCAGTCATTTCTCTGGTTCATTTCTGGGACGTCAAAATGATAGAGAATGGATCGCACCAAACGGTGTAAAGTTGCTTCATAGTCTGGAAACTGGCGTGGTATTCAACAGTCTGCGTCCCCGTCCCCCCATGTTGCAGTGGTCTGTACAGTGTATTGCCCGGCCGTGTGTGTGTGTGTGTGTGTGTGTGTGTGTGTGTGTGTGTGTGTGTGTGTGTGTGTGTGTGTGTGTGTGTGTGTGTGGGCGGGTTAAAGGGTGTATTCATGAGCAGACAAAGGGGCGAAATTGGCTCGACGGAGTGTGTCGTTGAAAGGAGGGGAGGTGAGCTACAGTAGAGTCTGTCGTCGGGCTCACTCTCCTCCTCCCAGTATAGTTCTGTAGAGTCATGAGGGGGAAAAACGTTGTTCCTTGACCGTTAGAAAGTAGTGGTCATCTTTTTCTTTTTCTTTTGAAGGTTCTGGTTTCTCCATCGCAGTGTTTGGGTTCGGGCACCATGACTCACAGTGTCTCCTCCTGCGCTCCGGACGTTGGGTCTCTGGAGGCGCATCCGAACCCGCTCCGCGTGGCGAATTCAGTGACGTTTGGTTGCTAATTCTCTGGAGACTGGCTGTCGTTGAGTGAAGTTTCCATGGCTCTTTTGCCAAAATAAAAGTGATCTATTCTGTCTCGATAAATTATATCCTTGTTTGGGTTAGGCAAAACTATTTATGTTGTGGAACAATATGTCCAATATGAATCCCCTGGGCTATGATGTATGGGGTCTTTTTGACGAATGCAAACCGTGACACTTTTACGCTGTAAATAATTGTTGCGCCATTTGGACAAAAACACACATGGCAGATGATAACATTTTACATAAAAAATAATTTCCGAAGCAGTTCAGTTCCACAACTGACAACCAAAATCCACTCCTGGACTTAATGAGCCTTGGTCACATTGTTTGTTTTGGGGGATTTTTTTTTTCCGTGAAGAAGGTTTGGCAGTTAATGTGCAGCTTAGCAACCAACCAGCTGTGGCAGAATTGGACCGTTGACTCGCGTCCAGAACCCGCAGGCCGGCAGCGTCTCGGACCCACAGGGCTGGACGCGCCTCGCCGGCAGGTACCGCTCACGTGTTGTTGACTTAATGGAGACTGCGGACACGCACGCGTTCTAGCCGTGCACACACAAAAACCGCAATGTTATGACAGTATTTTCCTCCCAGCAAAATAAATATTAGAAAGAAGAAAAATAAATCCCTGAAGCGAAGTACTGACATTTTTCCTTCGAGTTGGTGGCCTGTCGTGACCTCCTTGTTTCACTTGTCATATTTTTGGTTTCGTGTTTTGTTTCCTTGTCGTTTGCAAAATACAAATCATAATAACTCTGACGCCAAGCCTCTGTTCTCAAGAAGACTGAATGGTTTGGTTAAACAGCTCCTTTCTCCCTGCGCTATTGAGGTGTCCATTAGGCAATGCAGTAAAGCATTCAGATTGTTTGCCTGGCCTGGTTCATTTAATTAGCTTGTATGAATGCTAAGCAGGACGGCCCAGAGAGGGGAAGCATGTGGCCCAATGAGCACACCTCCCCTGGGTCCTTAAGGAGCAATAATGCCTCTGTTGTCCAGGAGGGTCTCCACCCCCACCCCTCATTTACCAGCTGCTGAATGGCAGTCCTGGACCTTGAAGCTACCTGCTCAGATGTTCAGTGCTCGTGGTTCTGTTTGGTTGGTTCTGGGGCAGTGGGTGGGTGGTTGCCATGGTAACCGGCGGCTTCAGGGTTCAGTTTTTCCATGTTCTGTCCATGTGGAAATTGTAACGTGGTGAATTTGGTTGCATTTCAGGTGCCTTTTTGATTGGTTCCCCAGACTCTCTCTCTCTAGGTCCTTCTCCCGGCCCCTTCCCAGTACAATCACCAACAGGTCACTTTTCGATGTGTATTGTATTGTATATTTGTATTGTATTGTGTATTGTACACTCAAAAGCGAACACGAGGGATCCTATTGCTAACACAAGCTAGCTGTGCCATCACACAAACCTTTACGTCCCACAACTCCCAGACTACACAAACACCCCCCTGACGTCCGGCACCACTGATGTGCCACTGCCTAGCGTCACACCTTTTGTGTGTGCTTGTCAATTGGGGTGGCACTTCTGATGCTAATGATTATTGATGGTGACCAGTGTCCAGTCTGGTTGAACAATGGCGGCTTCTCAAGGTGGCGGGTGAATGCGACGCGGTCCCCTGGCCTTGTGTGTGACGTCCTGCCATATGTCTCACCCCAACAGGCCAGTGAATAGGCTGGGCTGAAGGAACCAACTGTTTTTGTGGCCATTATGTGCTAATGAGACAGGGTGTCCGGGCGTCGCCAGGTCCTTTTCAGCCTCATTATTGTCCGTGTTTCACAATAAAAGTCATTTCAGACTGACCAAATGTTAACCGAAAGGTTCACACTAAACAAAAGACGTGTTAGAGGTTGAGCTTGTTGCTCTGGAAACCAGGAGTTGAAACAGCAAACCACATCTGGGCCCCTCCCCCCCCCCCAAAAAAAAAAAATCCCAAAACAACAACACTGGACATTTAGCCCTGTTCAAATATTTCCCCCCCCCCCCGAGGTGATGGAGGTGGGGCTGGTTTGTTTTCCTAGCGGTGGTGGTCTGGGCGGGTGGGGTCTGTCCCAGCCGTTCCACCATCACCACCGCCTTGATGTCTTTTGTGGCTTTGGCGAAAAGAAGGTGCCCTCTGTGTTTCTGCCGTCGGGCTACCGGGGGCTGGAATGCGGTGGATTTTCTACCTAATTAACCGCCCATTTTCTCCTGCCAGCCTCAGGCCTGAAGAATGCGGTGGCCATAGTCCGTGG
>JAXIVH010000063.1:249492-253620 GCA_036785325.1 Urophycis tenuis
GTGCCATTTGTTTTGACACTTTGATCCAAGGCAACTCACAGCAAACTCATGTATGTGTCATGATTGACATGATTGTAAGTCGCTTTGGACAAAAGCTTCTGCCTAATGCCCCTTTACATGTCTTGAAGGAGCTGGTCAGGGTTTGGGGGAGTCTTGCACAGGGATGCCTACAGGTAGCCTACGGACATTGGGGGATCGAACCCAGAACCTTTTGGACAGGCGTGGCCCTCCACATTTGTCCTACTCTTGTGCATGTATGAGATGCTGGTCAGCAGTGTGTTGGTGTCCTAGCGGTTCCTCTGGTAGCCAGAACCTCAGAGGCATTGTGAGTCTGTCACCAGGCTCTGGCCAGCAGGCACACAGAGGCACCATGTTCTCCTGTTCCCCCGGAGTCCCCCCCCCGCCACGCTGGTGATGACAGGGGGGGGAGTCACACAGCATCTGGAGGCTGAATGGAGGGGCTCGCACCAGGGACCCTCCCCTCCAGGACAAAAGGCTCGGGGTGGGGGGAGGGGGGATGAAAAGGGGGGTGTCTTCAGAGAAATAACCAAGCGTCTCGCCACGTGGCGCCCGGGGAAGAGAGGAGAAGAGGACTAGAACCACAGGCCCGGTGGTAGAACCACAGGCCCGGTGGTAGAACCACGGTGGTCCCGGGAGGCGTCCTGGTCTGGGTGGGCCCGGTGCCGGCGGGCCGTGTGGATGTC
The DNA here is from genome assembly GCA_036785325.1 of Urophycis tenuis. Lineage (NCBI taxonomy): Eukaryota > Metazoa > Chordata > Actinopteri > Gadiformes > Phycidae > Urophycis > Urophycis tenuis. The sequence goes on from JAXIVH010000063.1 coordinate 250,197, forward strand.
GCTGTGGGCTGGGAGTCTGGGCCGTGTGGATGACAGCCGTGGGCTGGGAGTCTGGGCCGTGTGGATGTCGCTGTGGCACATGTCCTGTTTTTAAAATACTTCTGGGAGTGAGTTCCACCCACTGGGAGAACGCCGCCGCTGCCGCCGCCCGCGCGGCTGTTGGGGCGTTCAGGGGCTCCGAGCCACGCCGCTGTTATTCAGAGCTTTTGTTTTCCTTTGAGTTCATTTGGTCCTTCCTTTACATTCCACAGAGATGAGTTATACTGTGAAGGAGTCAGTTCATGTGTTGCTCAGTGAGTTAGTGATGTAGTCAGTTGATGAGTGAGTCTGTGTGTTTGTCCGTCAGTCAGTTGATGAGTGAGTCTGTGTGTCTGTCCGTCAGTCAGTTGATGAGTGAGTCTGTGTGTTTGTCTGTCAGTCAGTTGATGAGTGAGTCTGTGTGTCTGTCCGTCCATCAGTCAGTCAGTTCTCAGGGTCTTTGTAGAGCATCTGGCCGCTCCTCTCCTTGTTTGCAGGCAGTGCTCAGATCATGTGTATAACCTCATGTGTATAACCTCACTCAACAAGAATCCTGCCTCATGCTATTTCTTCCTTCTTCTTCTGGCGGGAGATGAGGGCCGGTCCAGAAATAGTCATCTTGTCCTGGCGTCGGGCCCTCCAGCAGAAAAGCCTTCCCTCAAAAAAAAAAAAACGGTTTGGTTCGCACACGTCGAGGAAAAGAAAAGAAGAGAAAAAAACAAAACATCCATATTGAAATCCACCAAGTGTGTTTTTTTTCCCCTGCACTGACTTCAACAACATCACCCTGGAAAAGCAGCGTTGGCTTGTTAACTCAGCCTCCCGTTGCCATCGGTAACGCTTAACGACTGCTGAGCAGAGTGCTGAACTCTAATTGGAGGCTAATGGAGTGACAGCACCACGTTGTGTCGGAGGCTGAGGGGCAGCGGCCAGAGGACTGGATGAACCCCAATTAGAGTTTGTAGAGTTTTACATGTTGATGTGTTGCAGTGTGCTGGTGGTACAGACAGCGCACACACAGACATTTCTCAATGGGAGTGAGAGAATTATTTTCTCTGCAATAAGTGGGAATGAAAGCCCCGGATCCCATCGGATCAGAGAGCATCCTGAGGGCTGAGGGGAGAAAGTAGCAACTGGTTCTTGGGTGTGTTGGTTCTGGTCTCGATGGCTCTGTGACGGCACAACAACAGAGTAGAATGAGAAGTGCTCGGGTGAGACACAGCCTGGATGACGGCCCTACCTCCAGACCGGGTCTGGCAGTAGGACCAGGCCTACCAGGGACCGGGTCTGGCAGTAGGACCAGCCCTACCAGGGACCGGGTCTGGCAGTAGGACCAGGCCTACCTCCGGACCGGGTCTGGCAGTAGGACCAGGCCTACCAGGGACCGGGTCTGGCAGTAGGACCAGGCCTACCAGGGACCGGGTCTGGCAGTAGGACCAGGCCTACCTCCGGACCGGGTCTGGCAGTAGGACCAGGCCTACCAGGGACCGGGTCTGGCAGTAGGACCAGGCCTACCAGGGACCGGGTCTGGCAGTAGGACCAGGCCTAGCAGGGACCCGGCTCACCACAACACCCTGGTGAGTTCTCTGCAAACCTTTTGAGGATCTTTTAGTTCTGGATCCTGAAAACCAGAACCAGTCATCAAATGTGGCCACCTGTAGTCCAGACCTGTAGTCCAGAGGGTCATGTCAGAGAGCTGGTGCAGGCCAGTCCTCTGGCCTGAGAGACCAGGGGAGAGGTGACCCAGGAGGGGCCAAGTGGACTTCACAACCCCTCAGACCGAGGTGGGCTTCTGACCCAGCCAGAAGGTTATCTGCTCATCTTAATAAACAATGCGAGGGCATGTTCCGTTATGTCGTTATCGCCGTAGCGACCACAGAGGTCCTGCCCCCTATGATGTCAGCCCACCACAGAGAGATGCATTATGGCTGCTCTGTTACCTCATGAAATCTAGTCATTATGTGTCCCTCTATGAAGCCAACTATACTGTGTAGAAATCTAAATTGATACTTATCTTTCATCAAGCTCATTTTCATAACGATACGCACAGTTGGTGGACACTTCCATCCAATGCGTCTTGCAATTACCTGAGTGTGTGCATTTTTAGCATGGGTGCTAGCACGTTTACCAGTAGGGAATTGAACCCCTAACCCCGACACAGTTAAGCTAGCACCAATTGAGCTAGGCACGCTTTGTTTGGCAGTCACGCACCTCGGAGCCGGCGTGCGTGCGCCTGGGTCTCTGTATGGGAGTGTGGAATACCACAGAGGTTAAAGCATATATAAATACATGTATATATAAATGCCCCTCAGTCGTTTCTGCCTTGCCTGCTGAACCCTGAGGAGAGGAGGAAGCAGCTGTGTGCAGGGGCCGCGCCGAACACGGGCCCTCCTGGTTCCAGGGGCCCCCCGCCCGTCCGTCCCTGCTATCTGGAGCACAAGGACCCTAGTCAGCCTGGACAGGAAGCGGACCGCTCCCTGTAGCCGGGACACACTTCCTGTGGCAGAGAGAGAGAGAGACAGAGAGAGAGCAAGAGAGAGAGAGAGAGAGAGAGAGAGAGAGAGCGAGAGCTGGGTCGGTGGCCCCGGGCCCCCCCGGCTCCCTGCCCGCTCCTTATCGAAGACCCCCTTTGTGTTTCTCAAGAGGGGCAGTGGGAGGAGGGACTGTCCCGGGCTTTGTTCCCACACGTAATGAGTCAATATTGGGCTTGTGTCGGGGGGAAGGCGCTGGGCTCTGTGGTGGTAGGACCTGATGTGGTGACGGAGTCCACAAGTCCTCATCGTCCCTCATCGAGTGTGGCGAGGATTGGTCAGGAGGACATTTAGAAAGAGCATAAGGAGACGTGTGTGCCTCCCCATCATGTGTTTAGTTTAAACAGATTATTTGTTTTTCACTCTTCTAAGAATAGCATCCAGACTTGAATTCAATTAGCTACGACACAACACACACACACTTGTACATGGGTCAACACAGGTCCTCTAGCAAACATAATACCACAGTACCCACTGAGACAGTGACCTACAACTCGGCTGGGCTGCACCCATGGACCTGCTGGTGTGTTGGCTGACCTCAGAAAGTCGCCGTGGTAACTGTCGTCGGGAGGCGGTGCCTGTGTCATGTTTAGAATGACCAATCAAGACCGAAAGCTCCTCTCTTCATTTGAATACAGCGGCGCTATGTACGGGCGTTCTCTGTGCTGTTCCTTCGTACGTCGTTGTGTAAAACCGCTAATGTTTCGCTACGGGAAGCTAAGTTAAGATAAGCTAAGTACGGGCGTTGTGAGAACTCAGTCAGTTAGCTATTAAGATCCCAACAAATCATGGTCCAATGACAGACATCTTCTAGTCCACTCTCTGTAAACTAAACGATCCCTTGAGCAAGGCACCAAAAATCCAACAACTGCCCT
>JAXIVH010000063.1:253820-261320 GCA_036785325.1 Urophycis tenuis
GGCCTCATTACTCAGACATTAAAACGTTGTCTTCATAAATTATACAAAATACATGTTTAAGCACCTCTAGCTTACATGCTAAGTTTTGAATGTCCCAGATGGGAGTTCATGAATATGATGGGATATGTTGGGTTACCAAGTGTTTCCTATTGTAACTTCTATATTACATTTAGGGCATATAAAGGGATATATAAATTTGAGGTTGAAACGGTGGAGTATATTTTCCATGCGTGTCCAGGAGAACCAGCTGGACCAGAATCTGTTTGGCCTGCGTGTGAAACGACTGGTGGGTCACAGACCAGAGACCAGCATTGCTGAGCCTTCAGAACCCCTCAGAGACCTGGTAAGAACCAGTTACATACCCGTCTGAACCAGTATGATGCAGTATCACCAAGTAAGACCCAATAGCGACCGATGATGACAACCGCTGTAAAGCAGAGCTAAGATGCCAGCTCTACAGTGTCACCTTCACTCTCTGTTGACCACGATGAAGAGGATGTGTTCAGGGCTGTGTGTGTTTATGTGTGCAGGTGTACGATGAGCTGGAGGTCTTCTCTCTCCCCATGTTCACCGTGATGCTCACTCGCCCAGACTCCGTCCTGGACTTTGGTAAGCCCTCACCTCCGGGGTGCCCCCCCCCCCCCCTCTGGTGGCTCCTGAAGCCCACTGCTCCTGACCTTTGCACTTTGACCTTTGACCCCTGGCAGGTTTTGCGGTGACGGGTCACATGGACGGCGCGGGGCGGAGCCACATGTACGTGAGCGAGGTGGACCCCCTGGGGCTGGCGGTCAGCGAGGGTACGAAGCACACACACACAACCACACTGCACCCCACCATGTGTGTGTGCTGTCCTGTGTCTCTGTGTGCATGCTTCTGTTTGTGTGTGACTGGGACTTGTCTGTTTCTTTGTGTATAAACCTAATGTGTGTGTGTGTGTGTGTGTGTGTGTGAGTATTGTTTGTGTCTAATGGGTGTGTCTTTGTGTATATCTGAGCACAATTGTGTGTAAGTATGTTGTTGTGTGTGTGTGTATCTGTGAGTGTGTGTGTGTGTGTGTGTGTGTGTGTGTGTGTGTGTGTGTGTGTGTGTGTGTGTGTGTGTGTGTATCTGTGAGTGTGTGTGTGTGTGTGTGTGTGTGTGTGTGTGTCTATCTGTGTGTGTGTCTGGATCTCCTGACCTCCTTTGTCTCCTCCCCTGCCCCCCCAGGCCTGAGAGCGGGGGATGAGATCCTGGTTCTGAACGGCTCCAGTGTGTCTGCTCTGGACCTGGGTCTGATGCACACCTTCTTCCACCACCCCTCCCTGCAGCTGGAGCTGAGGAGGGAGGGGGCGGGGCCCGGGGACCCCGGCAACGCCTGGTCCAATTGGAACGCAGGTACAACCAGAAGCACAGAAGGGCTGCGTGTGTCTGTGTGTGATGTTGTGGTTGTTGTTGTGTCGATGTATTTATGTTTCCGTGTACGCATGTTTTATTCTAATATGAATAGATGTATTTGTCCAGTGCCTGGCGCTGGTCTAGTGTTAAACTCCTTGCCGATTAGAAGACTGTATACACTGCAGACTGCAGGAGTCGGCAGAACCCCAGAAGACAGATGGCTCCACTGCCTTCATCTCTGTTAGTTACAGATTACATGGGCTGATTAATTGTGCCCCTAAGCCTAGCAGTGTTAGTGCCTTGCTCGATAAAGCTACAGACAGGAAATAGAACCCCTAACCCTTGTAGTGTGAGTGCCTCGCACAATTAAATTACTTACTAATTAGAATTGAGTAACGCATGGGACTTGAACCTGCAACCTCGGTAGTGTTAGACAGACAGAGATACTTTAATAATCCCAGAGGGAAATTGCATTAGTGCCTTGCTCTATAGATGTGTGACCCAGATGGACCCTTCCTGGAGTGTTTTCCTGGGTTGACCTGTGAAAGAGACTCTGGGTTAGCAGGTTATTAAACCTCATCCAACTGTGTGTTATGCCGGTGTCTCCAACAGACGCGCTGCTGAGAGCAGAGAGTCCTGAACCTCCTCCTCCTCCACCTCCTGGCTTTGAGGACGTCCCGTCAACACCTCCCGTGACTGAGCTCACACCAACACAGGAACAGGTGAGACCCGACCGCCGGTCTGTCTCTTTCCCCCGTCTATCTGTCTGTCTGGTCAGTGTGACGTGTGTTTCCCACAATCCTCTTGGGTCCTGCAAGCTTCCTAAAGCCCAGACATTCGAGTCGCTGTGAGTCCTGCTAATCCGGGCTTTAGTGATGCGCCTTGATCCTACAAGGGGAGAGAGACAGACAGAGAGAGAGAGAGAGAGAGAGAGAGAGAGAGAGACATGGAGGGACATGGGCGAGGGCCATTGTGTTTTTGATCAGCGTGTTGAACCCACAACCATGGGACCGTGGAACGCCAGCGGAGCAGAGTAGAGTTGGACGCCCGGTGGAGGGCCTCTAGATGATTCCTCTGGCCGCCCCCCGGTGAGCCCAGCCCCTGAGCCGCTCCAGCCCCCTCCATGGGGGCTCTGTGCTGGGTGCTGCCCCCGGAGGAGACCCCCGGGGAGGGGCTGGAGGCGCTGCAGGAGGAGGGGCCGCGCGGAGCCCTGGTGGTCCGCCAGCCGGAGGCGTGCCGGCCCTCCCTGAAGGAGAGGCTGGGGGGGCTCCTGGGGGAGCTGAGCACCTGCCTGGCCTGCGACCGGACCCCCGACCGCCTGGTGCTGCTGGTAACAGACCCCCCCTGTCCCGGGACCCTGACCCAGACACAGACCCAGACCCTGACCCTGACCCTGACCCAGACCCAGACCCAGACCCAGACCCAGACCCTGACCCTGACCCTGACCCAGACCCAGACCCAGACCCAGACCCAGACCCTGACCCTGACCCTGACCCAGACCCAGACCCTGACCCTGACCCAGACCCAGACCCAGAAGGCCTCTGGGTCCTGTGCTTGGTGTCCAGAGTGTTGAGGGATGTGTGGTTTGGGGTTGTTGTTCTTGTTGTTATTGTTGTTGTGAATGTGTGTGGCTGGACACTGCTGGTTGTTAGTTGTTTGTTGTCTTGCATTGTGTTGCGTTGTGGTGTTGTTGTTGTCGCCATTTCTGTTGTTATGGATATTGGAATTGCTGCCAAAGGTAAAATGATTCTGTTCTTCAGAGTTCAGTCCAGTCATGAGATGTACGAACCTCATTCAGAGTTCATATCTTGTTTATATTAGCTTATCATTTTGTCACTATCCAAATAGCAGCGGTGGTTTCAGAGTGGGTGTTTGTTCATCAAAACAACACGATGTGTTTGATATGATAAGTAGCACACCATCACAGCGTTGAGGGGCCCGTGGGTGATGTGATCCGAATGTTAATGCAGTGTCAACTGTTCCCTAGCTTTCACTGCTGTTCAGAAAACTCCCTCACGGGCACAAATTAAACTTACCAGTACTACTTGTTAAATATTTGATCCATTATTTAGCAGATGCTTTTATCCAAAGCGCCTTAAAACGTTGGTTTCAGAAGTATGTCTTCAGGGAGCATGTGAGGGTTTGACCTCTACTTGAGAATATCCAAAGGATGAACTGTAGATGGTGGGAAATTAACCCCGAACCTTCATGTCTGAGAACCCAGAACCTTTTGGCCCTCACCACTAAGCCCTCCTCCCCAACATCAAAGGCCAGGATATGAAAGCTTATCTAACACACAGCGTCTGTCCCTGCCTCCATCACCGTCTTTATTAAACCCCGCTCTGACATTCATCACACCGTCCGGGTTTTAATAATCGTCTAGCAGGGCCGTTTATGATGATAAATGGCCTGCTAACGCTGGTGCTAATGCTAACTGTATGCATTTGTGAAGCTGCATGGTCTGGGCATGGTGTGAATACACCCAGCAGTGTCTGGCTGCTTTAATGAGGAAGAATGTTTGCTTTTGTGTGATTAGGGGGATGTGTGTTTGAATCAGGCGTTTGGTTTCTCTCTTTCTCTCGTTAAGTTGTCTCTGTAAAGTGTGGTGGAACGTAAGGTTTAGATGTAAGGTCAGAAATAAACATAACCAGTAACCATGGAGGTGATTGATAACTTTAGACATATGCTTCAGATCTTCGCCCATACAGGGTTATGTTACGGTTTGCGTTAACAACTCATTTTGTTGTGTACAATCAATGTTGGCAATGAAAGATTTCCACCAAATATCATAAGTTGCTTTGCTTTAGCGTTCTTCTGGACCCTTCTCTCCTACCTTTACTGTAGTTTGTAGTTTTATGAGATGTACATTTTAGGAATTTTCCATTAACAACGTCACTTCGATAATGTAATCGTGTCAACCAGTGAAATGTATAAAGCCGTCGACAGTCGATGTCAAACCGGTGCAGTCCACTGACACTTCTCCTCTCCTGGTGGGGGTGGTTCCTCAGAACGTGGACCGCGTGTGCACGCTGTACCAGACCTTCCCGGAGAGCTGTGGTGCTGAGCTGGAGGCCCCCAGGAACCCCTACCTGAGGGAGGCCAACGGACAGCCGGCCTGCCCAGGCCAGGGGCCCCTCTCCCAGCCGGCCTGCCCAGGACACATGCCCGTTTCCCAGAGACTCTGCAAGGTCATCCAGGAGCTGGTGGACACGGAGAAGTCCTACGTCAAGGTCAGGAGATGATCTGTCTGGCACCCACCTCAGCACTACTGCTACTGTCAGTGCACACCCTAGCACCATTACAACGGGCCTTTCTTCAGTCCAGAGGATGATGAAGGCAGTGTTTGTTCCTCAGGACCTGGGCTGTCTGTTTGACATCTACCTGACGCCACTGCAACACCAGAGCTTCCTCAGCAAAGAAGAGGTGTGTACAAGATTCAAGATTCAAGTCCTTCATTGTCAAATGTGCAGCGTCACTTCCAGGCATACTGTACAATGACATGTATTGGACAAATCAAAGAAAATAGTTAAATAAAATAAAATACAATAGATAATAATAAAATTATTAGTAGTTGCTTAACTAGTTAGGAGCATTTAGTGGTGAATAAATATACGGTATATATATATATATCTACTGTATATGGTTCAGCAGCGTTTGTTAACCTTTACCCTAATTGAGAATACCTCTTTAAATGAGGGTACAGACAGAGATTTAAAAAAACGGCTAAATTATTTATTAGCGAGCAACTTCTACTATTAGCATGCAAGCTAATGGTCCTCCGTGTTCCTCAGATGGAGTCTCTGTTTGGCAGTCTGCCCGAGATGCTGGACTTCCAGAGAGTCTTCCTACAGAACCTGGAGGACCGCGTCTACAGCTGCCCCAACCTGCTCTCCCTGGAGACCCCTGAACAGTTCAAGGTACGGGCCGCGCCGTAATTCTCTTTATTAGTCATCAATATTAAACCAATGTCTTGTTTTTGTTGCTTTGTTTTTCCATCTCACAAGCTTTGTGTTGTACAAAAACGCTGTATATCGATAAAGTTTGATTTGATTGGATTTCTCCTGCTTCTAGAAACTTCTGTTCTCACTCGGAGGCTCCTTCCTGTACTACGCTGACCACTTCAAGCTCTACAGCGGGTTCTGTGCCAACCACATCAAGGTCCAGAAGGTTCTGGAGAGAGGTGAGGACTAAAACAACAACCAACATGAACCAAAAGATGATGGGAGGGAAAAAGGGGAGACGAGGTCAAAGTTCATCAGACCTTCATCAGTTAATCTGCAGAAATCCTACCCATCTTCAGAACACATCCGAAGACCTTTCTATTGGGAGAACCTCACCTAGCCTGACCTTTTGTAGAAGCATCTTGACTTGGCTTAGTTTCTCGGTCCATTAATGTCCTTGGTCTCTGTCTGCCCGCGGCTCTTCTCCCTCAGCCAAGACAGACCAGACCTTCAAGGAGTTCCTTGAGGCGAGGAACCCCACCAAGCAGCACTCGTCTACGCTGGAGTCCTACCTGATCAAACCGGTCCAGAGGGTCCTCAAGTACCCCCTGCTGCTGAGGGAGCTGGTCTCCCTGACGGACGCCCAGAGCCCCGAACACAGCCACCTCACAGGTACCTGGAGGAGGATTATGGGATGTTCAGGCTCACCACTAGGTTTGGTTTTAGAGAGTCACCCCATCTGGATTTGGGTGACTTGATTTAAACCTCAGAAACAGCATTGAGTGTGGTAGAACTGGGTATTGCAGCTGCTGTTTCTGATGGGTTGCATTGTGTCTTGTGTTCAGAGGCTCTTCGGGCCATGGAGAAGGTGGCCAGCCACATCAACGACATGCAGAAGATCTACGAGGACTTTGGGCCCGTCTTCGACCAGCTGGCCGCTGAACAGAACCGCCCCGACAAGGAGGTAACGTTCACCCCTCTTCTCGCAAACAGGAACTCACTCGGTCACCCGGTCATTCACTCGCTCATTCAGTCACTCACCCACAAATGAGAAAACTCAGTCACAAAGTAGCTAACTAAAGGAAATAAACACAAACATTCTCTCTCTCTCTCTCTCTCTCTCTCTCTCTCTCTCTCTCTCTCTCTCTCTCTCTCTCTCTCTCTCTCTCTCTCTCCCCCCCCCCCCCCCTGTCGCTGTCTCTCTCTCCCTCCCCCAGGTAACAGAGATTTCCATGGGTGAGTTCCTGATCCACGCCCCAGTGGTCTGGCTCAACCCCCTCCCCTCTCTGGGACGGATGAGGAAAGATCCAGAGCTGACGCTGTTCGGTGAGACCAGCCCCTATGTCTCTATCTGTCCCTCTCTCACTCACTCACTCACCCTCACTCACAAACACACATGAATGATATTCATCAGATCTAGCATGTAATGAATCAAAGCGTAGCATGCTAGCATAACTAATAGCATGCTAGCACAACTAATTCATGCTAGCTAGCATGATGGCACAAGCCAGCGTCTCTGTGAGGCTGATTGTACAGAAAGCATCCTAGTAAGCTTCTAACAGCTGCTGTTCTCTGGTCAGTGTTCAAGCGCGCCGCGATCCTGGTGTACCGTGAGAGTGTGAAGCTGAAGAAGAGAATGGTGGGTTTGAATCACAGCTTTTTGTCTCTCCCTAACTGTAGACCTTGGTTGATAGAGCTATAGCACCTTTTCACAGCAGCCATCAATGTTTTATATGCTTGTGTGCAATACATGTAAAAAGTGTGAAATTCGCCCTCTACTGGACAAGAAATGGAATAGTGCACCTTAAGCACATCTCCCCATATAAACACACATTCACGTGTACTCTTAAATCATCTTAAACCATTTATTTATTGATTTGGTTCTTGATAGACCAGTTCGCGGTCCAGTGACCAGGACCATGTGCGGTTCCGCTGGCTGGTCCCAGCTTCAGCAGTCCAGGTCCGAATGGGGAACATCACAGGTGACTTAAATACTCCCAGGGAAAAAGTGTCATGCGGACGTTGTGATTGGTTCTCTGTGACTAACTGTCAGTGGTTGGTGGCTGTGTTTAACATTTGATTGGTGGCTTGACAGGAACAGACAACCCCTGCGTGTGGGAGCTGGTTCACACCAGATCAGAGGTGGAGGGGAGACCAGAGACGGTGTTCCAGCTGTGTAGCAGGT
>JAXIVH010000063.1:268820-351320 GCA_036785325.1 Urophycis tenuis
GTGTGTGTGTGTGTGTGTGAGTGTGCGTGTGTGTGCGTGCGTGTGTGTGTGTGTGAGTCTGCGTGTGTGTGTGCATGTGTGCGTGCGTGCGTGCGTGCGTGCGTGCGTGCGTGCGTGCGTGCGTGCGTGCGTGCGTGTGTGTGTGCATGTGTGCGTGCGTGCGTGCGTGCGTGCGTGCGTGCGTGCGTGCGTGCATGCGTGTGTGTGTGTGTGTGTGAGTCTGCGTGTGTGTGTGCATGTGTGCGTGCGTGCGTGCGTGTGTGTGTGTGTGTGTGTGTGTGTGTGTGTGTGTGTGTGTGTGTGTGTGTGTGTGTGTGTGTGTGTGTGTGTGTGTGTGTGTGTGTGTGTGTGTGTGTGCCCAGGACCCCCTCACAAAGAGAAGCCTTTCTTCCAGCCCCGTTGATTGGGAGGTTCTGTGCAGTCGGGATAAGGTCCGTGTTGTCAGAGGGGTCCAGAGACGAGGATTATAACAGTGTTTCTTCATGGCGCTGACGGCCATGAAGCTTATCAGCGTGGCCCAGCAGGTGATGGATCTGGCGGTCAGAGAGGAGTACACTGGCTGAGCCATTCCAACAGACCATTGTTCTTATCCCATCTACCCAGCCACTCGTTAATTCAATCGCATTCAAGGCAACAAAGACCTAATCTGTCTCGTTTTCATCAGCGAGGGAGGCGGGATTTCAAAACGGCTAATCACGTCTGTAATGGTGTAAAGGGGATTATTTTGTATGACTAATCATAATTAATTTCTTAAAGCAGACACGCACGTGTTTGTCTGTAATGTTTCGTCATCAAGCCCTTTTTTTCCACGTGGTTTTAAAGGTATGTTGTCATCGAATAAGATTGTAAAAAGGGCATGTTGTCGCTGACAGGCTTCAGCCTGACAGCTCACTGGACTCCGCCTGCGACCAACACGTCCATGTTGTGTTTCTCTGCATGCGGATTTCCCACATTAGGTTGAGCGCCGCAGAGCGTCCCCGTCAGCCCCGCGCCGCAGCACGCCACCACCGCCGCCGCCTGGCTGGTGAGGACGGCGCTCTGCAGGGTCCCCCCCCCCCCACCGTCCCCCCAACGCCGCCAGGAGTGACCTTCAGGTTAGTATCGATGACGAGAGCCCTGAACCCAAACAATACCTGCCCCCCCCCCCCCCCCCCCCACACACACACACACACACACCCGGACCACACCTGCACACAGACCCTCCCCCGGTCTGCCCCTGAGCCTCCCTGAGAGAGGCAGAGCCGCTCCGGCAGGCGTGAGTGCAAGCAGTACAGACGGACAGACAGGGATGGATGGAGCAGTATTTACCGTTGCCACGGAGACGGCTGGCGGAACGGGGGGTACTTAGAGACCGTTAACCCACAAACCCTCGCATGCCTCTCGGCTCTCTGCCGTGCTCTTCCTCGCGTCGGCGGCAGCCCGGCTCCCGCTCCGCCCCCCCGACACAACGTGCCAGGTGAGAGCCCTCCTCTTCCTCATTATCACGCATCTTCCTTTTTGTTTTTTCCCTCATCAACTTTAAACAAAGAAAATGGATTTCAAAATCACAGGCGATGTCACCCTCACTCGTTGGTGTGATCGTTTCACAACGTGTCACCAGGCACTCACTCACTCACTCACTCACTCACTCACTCACTCACTCACTCACTCACTCACTCACTCGGGCGAGATGCTGGCTTGACCGAGGGAGTGTCATGTGACCGTGTGAGAGTGTTGGTCCGGCCCGGCGGCACAAGAGTCCAATCCAGAATAGTCCAATCCAGTCTGAAGAAGAGGGACAGGAAAAGAGGATGACGAAGAAGAAAAAGGAGAAGCAGAAGGAGCTGGAGGCTTCAGAGGCTGGACCGGCAGCAGCAGACACTCCTCGTCCCCTTCCTCTGGACCAAAAGACCCCAAAGATAAACACAACAGAGGAGGAGGAGGAGGGAGAGACAGAGAGAGAGAGAGAGAGAGAGAGAGAGGGCGGGAGTTAAAGAGAGAGAGAGAAAGAGAGAGAGAGAAACAGAGAGAGGGGGAGTCAGAGAGAGAGAGAGAGAGAGAGAGAGAGAGGTGAGAGGGGGAGTCAGAGAGAGAGAGAGAGAGAGAGAGAGAGAGAGGGGGAGTTAGAGAGAGAGAGAGAGAGAGAGAGAGAGAGAGAGAGAGAGAGAGAGAGAGAGGTGAGAGGGGGAGTCAGAGAGAGAGAGAGAGTTCTCCACCTCGTCTGACAAACAGAGGCTCCAGCGACCGAGCGACAGCAGCAGTCGCTCGCCCCGGCGTTCCGACTCGCAAAAATATCAGAAAAGAGAGAGAGAAAAAAAGGTTTGCGGAGAGAGAGGGAGGGGATTCAGGGGGGGGGGGGGGGGGGGGGGGGGAGAAAAAAACGCAGTCTTTTCTCCCACTTTCCATCACTGCTCCCCCCCCTCCCCCTTCCCCCCCCACCGCCGGCCGCCTGCGTCTCAGCTGTGGTACGGTCACGCTCGCTCGCTCACTTCAATTTTCATTCTGCTTTTCCATTGCAGCTCACTGGAGCCCGTAGTGAGGAATCATCTGGCTGTCAGGGCGGAGCTGGGGAGACACGGCCCAGGGTGACGGGGGCGCTGGAGGTGGAGGTGGAGGCGGAGGCGGTGGTGGTGGTGAGGAGGGGGAGGACACCGCCAGGCTGCAGCCCGGAGCACTAGCTGGTGAGGGGGAAGAACCGGCCGGCACGGGAACTGCGGCAGGAAGGAACCGGCAGCGGACCGACCCAGTTGGAGGAGTGCCGGACCGCGCCAGACGGGATCAGAACCAAAGCAGACCAGAACCAGGACCGGGACCAGGACCGGGACCACACCTGAGGAGACTAGACTGCACCTGACTGGACCAGACTGCACGCAACCACACTGGACCAGACTAGCACAAGCCCGGAACAGGCCAAACCCCGACCCGGACCGGGCTGAACCAGACCACGCCGGACGGACGTGGAAGCGGGTCGGCACCACACCGGCGCCCCACCGGACCTGAGCGGGCCTGGGCCATGCTGTCCTCGGCCCTGCAGATCCTGGCGTTCGCTCTGGCCCTGCTGGGCGTGCTGGGCGCCACGGTGGCCACCCTGCTGCCCAACTGGAAGGTGAGCGCCGACGTGGGCGCCAGCATCATGACGGCCGTCTCCCAGATGCAGGGCCTGTGGATGGACTGCACCTGGTACACCACCGGCGTCTTCAGCTGCTCCCTCAAGCACTCGGTGCTGGCGCTGCCGGCCCACCTGCAGGCGGCGCGGACCGCCATGGTGCTGAGCTGCATGGCGGGCTGCCTGGGCCTCTGCCTGGCCGCCCTGGGCCTCAAGTGCACCCGCTGGGGGGGGGGGGCGCCGCGCCAAGGCCCACACGGCCGTGGCGGCCGGCGGCTGCTTCGCGCTGGCCGGCGCCCTCTGCCTGGTGCCCGCCTCCTGGTTCACCTGCGAGGTCATCACGGCCTTCCTGGACGCCAGCGTGCCCGACAGCGGCAAGTACGAGCCGGGCGGCGCCGTGTACATCACCTTCATCTCGGCCGGCTTCCTGCTGGCCGCCGGCGTGCTGTTCTGCATGTCCTGCCCCGGGCCCGGGTCCCAGCACCTCCAGGACTGCACCGCCACCACCACCACCTCCTTCACCGCCTCCTTGGCCGACCAGGAGAAACTGAGGCAGTGGCAGCGGGAGAAGGACGAGCAGGAGCGGCAGGAGGAGAAGAAGAAGAAGATGAAGGAGCAGGAGGAGGAGGAGGAGAGGCAGAAGAAGAAAAAAGAGGAGGAGGAGGAGAAGAAGGAGGAGGCAGAGGAGGAGGAGAAGCGCAGGGTCCAGCTGCAGGAGAAGAAGAACCGGAGGACGACCGAGGACTCTGCTCCTCGGGAGAGAGAGAGGAGGTTCTACTCTCCATCCCGCCTGCAGCCGGCCTCCAGCCTCAAGGGTCGCTACAGCCTGCAGGACTACGTGTGAGCCCCCCGGACCCCCCTCCACTGTCTAACACGAACCTGGCCCTGAACCTGACCCTGACCCTGACCATAACCCAACCCTGACCCAAACCCAACCCTGACCCCACCATGCTTGGCTTCCTAGGCTTTGTCGCTGCTTTCTGCCTTTCTGCACTGAGGAGGGTTTGAGGTGGAGGGGGTGTGGCTGAGGAGAGGTAAGGCGAGGGGGGTTGGGGCTCTGACAGCCGTATCACCCGCTCTCATCATCGGGGCAGCACTGCAATTACCCAGCATTCAAATGCGCAGCTTGTGGGTTTTAGATTCGCAGGGGTTGGGTGGGTGGGGTGTGTGTGTGTGTGTGTGTGTGGGGGGGGGGGGGGGGGGCACTGCTGGGAAAAGAGATAAGAGAGGGTGGGTGTGATGTGTGTGTGAGAGAGAGAGAACCATAGAGGAGAAAGGTGTAAATCCGAGGGAATGAAATCACACACTGTGGCTTTCATCCAAACCAAAAAGGACCTTACCAAAAAAAAACAAGTGCCAACCGCTGTAGGTGACGAACATTCAAAAAAATCGGAAGGAGGGGGAAATTAAAAAAAAAAAGCCATTACTTCCACGCTTCAAACACGCTTTAAAAAATGTTTTATATGAATATTAATGAGCTCCCTGAAGCTAGAAGATCTACCACGTGGCTCTCGCGCCGTCGGTGACTAACTTGCTTGGCTCGCCTTGTCAGTAACAGCATAAACTTCCGCATCGTGTATTAAATTGCTTCGTTGAGATTTTAAGCTTAAAAAGAACGGACGGACAGGAGTCCAAATCCCAGTAATCCCCCTTGACACTGCTGTGTCCACTCCGTGTTTTCCGTGGAGTCCGGGGGGAGGACGAGGTGCAGGAGAAGGTAATGATGCTCTATGATGTCCCATTATCTCCTCACCGCGCTCGGCTGCACACACGCACGGGCGCGCCATGCGTCTTTTGTGTGACGCGTAGAGGTGGGGGGGGGGGGGGGGTGGTCCTTGAGTTAGTGAAGTGAGATGTTTCATGAGCTTTTCTCTGTAAATACGTCGATACTCTCGGGTCGCTTTCTGTCAGAATGGCTGCATTTTTTTTCTACTCGGGATTGTCGTTTATAAGCTAGAATAAAAGGACAAAATACGTTGTTTTGTGTGAAGGGGAAGGTCGATACATTGCGTTATTCAATGGCTTGTGAACACAAGGACAAAAAGCACCGCTCTCAGGCATGTACAGCTTTAAAAAACGGTCGGCAGCCTCCAAAAACCGTCATGATTTGCTTATTGTGTCTTCTTTCATTTTTTTTGTTTTAGAAGCTTTCCTTTAAAAAATAACGGATGTCCTGAAACACATTTTATTTCAACGGGTTTTATGACTCCATAGACGTGCGTAATGCGCCATGCGCAGGCCCAACGGTGCGAGGCTCCTCGCGCGTGTCATCTGAAGGTGTCAAAAGGGCAGAGTATAAAATAAATGGTTTAAAGCGACCGTTTTGTACGTATGTATTCTTTAGTAGGCTCATGCCAAAACGAAATAGCAGATGAATGTCTATTCGAATCTGGAGTTCTCTTAAAATATCCACCTCAGAGATTATACAAAAAATATTTGTTCAAAGGGCCTATATATATAGGCAATGTAGAACAGGGGAGTGTAAATCAATGTATGTATGTTCAGAATGTTGGGACCTCTTCACACGAAAAAGAATGCATTGACAAACAGCTACTGTCTGCTATTGGTTTGTACTATCTGACGATGTTGTGGAGATTTCGTGCTAGATTGCGCTGCTTTTTCGATTTAATAAAGGCCTACATCTATATTCTCTTAAAAGAAGTCAAGGGATAAGATTAAAGGGAATGGACGAAACTGGCCTTGATTAAAAGCCTACATTTTGTGTAGCCCTTTTAAAAACATAGTGAATAATATATCACAGGCATAAGAATGTTTAAAGAAAAGTACATTAACAAGTTTAATATATACCATGGGTATCGAATCCTGTTTGTCATGTAATGTATAAAAAAATTAAAATGAACCAGAAGGTAGACTGACTGTTGGACTTCAATCAATAATAACAATTATTAATAAATATCAACAAATAACCCATGTAGGCAGAAACCGTTGATTCATTTAAATCAGCTTGGCTGTGCTATATGAAAAAATAAGAATATAAATATAGGCCTATATGTGTGTCTATATTTCGCTGTTTTATTTTCCCTAGCAAATGATTACAATTATTTTAGTAGCCTAATTGCTACTGAAAATTAGGCTAGCTATCATAATAAAATACTGAAACCTCGACATCTGTTTTTGTTGGTTATCATTTCTTATTATATTTTGTTAAACAGGAAACTGTGTTAGTCACTAATGGTGTTATATCTTTTCACATTTTACAGAAGACACCCTCTCGTTAAGTGAAAATAAAATATAAATATGAATGAAATAAATTGTATAAGTATAGGCCTACTGAAAAAATGAAACTAATTATATATTTTAGTTATTAAGACAACACTTTCACATGCCTTATTACATTCATCCAAATTATTTCTATATTATTATTCATTTATTATTTTTGTTACTTTTTTGATGTTGCCTATTTGATTAATGCTCATGGCATAATTTTCATGAAACAATAATCTAGATTCTAGAGGGACGGAAGTAAAAAATGCTGTCCTTGTATTTAGTGATTTGATAAATAGCTTATTTTTGCGGTAATAAATCACTCTTTATATAAGCGAAGCCGAACCATCTAGGGTGCCCTTTTTAGATCAGCCAAGATAAGACGTGCTCTGAAGAGATGGCGATTATTGTAATTCTATTATTATATATTACATAGGATACTTGATTCTATAATGTCGTCTACATAATTGCATAGTCCAATCTTGTGTTTGGTTTCACGTCATATTCTTAATTTAAGCTTAATCAGGGAAGCTTTAAGCGTTTTTTCTTCGCGTTGCGATAGGCCTATGTTAACAAATAAATTTTCTTCTCTCTGTACATAACAACAATTACAATAAAGTACCAACTGTAGTCTTGTTAAGGCACAGACAGAATAACGACATAATACGAATTGCACGGACGTACAGTATGCTTCAGAAATAAAACGCGGACCCCAGAAAGTGTCGGCCCATTGGAACGTAATGACCTGGCTGGACGGTTGGTAGGACGAATCTCTTAGCACATTGGTTTTGATGCCATCAGCATAACAGCCCAGAGCAGCACAATTAACGAATATAGAGCAGGTACATGTCATTGATGCTGCAGAGGGCCCGTTGTTCACATGTTCATATGGTTTTAGCTCCCCCTGTTGGCATACGTGCGTATGTACAACTGAAAAACGTGACAATCCAATGAAATAGGTTTAGTTTGACAATATAGTTGACTGTTGTATGTTTGTGCATATCCCGTTGTAATTGTAGACGCTGTCCTTGTGAACGTGAATATGAGCGTAGGCCCACGTCTTTATTCCTTATAGGCCTACTGTACATTCAAATAAAACGATGATATAGGCTTTGTCTTCTGTGTCCCAATATCCTTCTGCATAGAGAAAGTTAATATCCAACTGATTATAAGGTATATAATGACACTTGAATATGAAGATTTTCGTGGGAATTTCGCGCATTTTGGATCAACACTGCAGTTGCGACATTGTGCATTGGATTCCTATCCAGCAGGTGGTACTGCAAGACAGAATTCACAGCGACTGAGATTCCGTACATCCTGATCCTGTACATATTTTAAGAACATGCATTTAGAAATGACCAGGTGACCCAAGAGTAGCAGCGATCAGCCACATATGTCATCTCCATAAAAGATATGTTCACCAGCGTGTTTTCCGAGGACAATGACCGCATCCACAAACAAACAACAATAAACTCGCATAACTTTTGTAATAACATGGTCCTGCAGCCAGGTAGCCTATAGGCTAGGCAAAAGCAATGCACTAATGTCAACTAAATATTTAGAAGGTTGAAATGGCCAGCTATAGGCCCACATCACATTTACAGACACGTCGCTCTAGTTTCCCACAGTCACCCATTTTCTAGGAAGCAGTACGAGGTGGGTCAGACAATAACAATACATTGTAGCTCTGCTATGCATATACACAACTGTTGTCAATTGTTTATTTCGTGTTTAACAAAAAAAAAAAACAATGTTTGCAGTCAAAATGTACCGTGGTTGATCAAACCCCGTTGCAAGTCTTGGTTTGTAGCAAAGTGCTCCATGTCTGACTGATAAACTCAGCCTGACCCACTTTCCTTGCTTGACTTGCCGGGGCTGTTTTGTATGGGTGGTTCTCCTCCTGTCTGTCACACACACACACACACACACACACACCCACACACACACACACCAACATGTTCCCTCATGTGGAGGCATTCTCGCTCTCTCCATTTGATACGACTTAGCCTACACATTTGCCTGGATATAGCCTACACGTCACTAGGTGTAGCCTTTGTTCATGCATAATATGTCTATGCATTATTAGGCTGTTGTAAACACCTGTTCGAATTAATAAACGTCTATGTGGTTGACGCAAAATGTATTGCCCCACGTTGTTAAAGGCCTATATCGTCTTGAGCTGCATGTTTCCAGCGTGTAGGCCTACACTTTAAGCAAGCCTATTTCTATGGCACGGTTCTAACCACGCCAATGTCTTTGGCTTACTATTTTTTGGTTTAATCGGTAAATGTAAGCTATCTACATTCATAGTTGCATCGGTCAACCGAAAGTGATGAAAAGCCATCATTCAGCGTTAAAAAAAAAAAAAAGTTGTGCTGAATAAAAGTCGATACAGACTGTAGGCCTATTCCATGTGAATGTCGCACTCAAAGAATTGATTATAATGCACAAATTGAGCTCTAATATTATATAGGCTCACACCAATTTAACCGTTATTTGACAATAATTGCTCTTAATATATTTTGTCAGTTCGATGATTATGATTGACTGGCGATGTCATTGACGTTAACCAGAAACGTTTGCAGCGGGGGAAAAGATGCCAGAGACCTCCACTACGTATATAGGTCTATATCGGCGTCAAATTGCAAGAAACAGTGGCATATGTTTTTGTAAGAGGCAACCGAGAGAGAGATTGGAGATGTGGGGCGGTGGACCTGTACCAGAAGAGGACGACTTCGTATGAATAATGCACATGAGCGAGTGAGCGAGCGAGAAACCCCTCAAGATGCCAGCCCACCTGGTCGGAGTCCTGTGAACAGTCATAGCGATCCAAGTCAAGGTAAAAGTAAGCAAGATCAATAACTTGGCGTTGCTTTTGTTTTGGATATTTGGGGGGTCATTTTCGGATGTGATCAGTATGGAAACGACGGGAATGCTTGGCAACCCTAAAATCAGAACCCATGGCGGTGGCGGCGAACCGCCTCCCTCCCTACGCACACCTCCACAGCCACAGTCGCAAGCATCCAATCAGTTTTTTGAACATCACCACCAACGACAAAGTCAAAACAACAAAAACAACAACCAACAGCAGTCGATACAAGGGGAAAGTGGAAACCGCCAGCATGGAGGAAAAGAAAACATTTCGGGGAATCGAGTCGAGCGCCATCAACCACTGAATAATAAACGTGAGGAGGTGGAGGGGGATCCGTCAAGGTACAAACCGGAGGAGCGGATGGACAGCAGGTACGAGCATGTCAGCCGGGGATCAACGACCAACAACAACAACAACAACAACCCTCGGAATGAGAACAGCTCTGTTACCCAGTTTAATAATTATTATGGGAATGGAAGAGGAGGGCCTTGCTTTGATCAACATGGCGGACAACAAAGCCTAGGGTCTGGGATAGTGCATTCGGTACAGAACACCATGGATCAAGTTCAAAACTCACACGAAAGCTACAATAGCCCATACCACCACTACCAAAACTATCGACCTGGCTACGGTAACAGCGGATATGGAGGTATGGCGAGTCCCTCACGCCAGGGCAATAACCCAATGGGCCCTGGCAGCAACGCGACCGCTACTAGTCAAAGCAAAGCGGCTATGGCTTCTACGGCGTCCCCGGGTGGAGGTGGTAGTCGTGCTGGAGGTTTCCAGAGGTTCCCCGGGCAAAGTCAGCAACACCCGTCCGGTGCCACGCCAACTTTAAACCAATTGTTGACATCTCCGAGCCCCATGATGCGGGGTTATGCTAGTGGCTACCAAGATTACAACAACCCTTCTGCACAACCACAGCCCAACATGGGGCTTGGTAAAGAGATGGGGTCCCAGTACGGCTCAGCTAGCCATGGCTGGGGAGGACAACAGCGAAATCACCCTGCGATTAGCCCTGGAACCAACGGACAAGTCAGTAGCCGAGCTCAGGTAAATACCACGTTTGATTAAATCTTGTGTTTACGACTCAATATTGAAACGGAAGTTTGCTAGCCCGTGGCAACTGAACGCTGCCCTGCTTAGCATTTATCCAGCTAGCTAACGATAGCAGGGTATCATTGTTTTATTCCTACTGCGTTTTAGATGCCGTTTTCACAACCATGTACACATTTTGTGGACACATATAATCGGTTAATGTAGTCTCACACGCAAGTTGTTGGCCATGCGAGCAAAACACATCAACGGCCAAGGGATTTTCATGGACAGTCAAAAGTTTGTTGCAACACCACGTCCAAGGTGACTTGTCCGGTTTTAGCTTGTAATGCTAGGCTAGGCTATCACTAGCAACCTAGGTGATTTATAACGGAGCCCCGCAGCGGTTTCCAGCCCAGGCCTGCATAGGTTCACACATGAAAAAATTGCAAATATTTCCTATTACAGTATACACGCTAATTCTAATACATGTATACGTTTGACTACAACGCATTTGCGGTAGCCTACATACGGGTCTTGCATCTGTGCCCGTCTCGTTTTCTTTCCACAAGACTCCGTCATGGGTGGTTTCTTCGCAAATGATCTCAAGTCACAATTTAGTAAACATTAGTGTAACTTTTTGTTTAGTCTTTTCAGACCTTTGTCGTTTCACCTCTTACATGGTGATCATATAATTAGGGGAGTGAGTTGTGCATCATGTTATGTATTGGTGCTTTACACAGTTGCTTCTTGTTGTTGCCTGTGATGTGGCCTTACGCTTATGCAGGGGGCCCCTGTTGTCCCCTGACCTTCACACATGCAGATTAGCCACGTGTCTTCGCCCACATACATAATTTCACAACAAAACATGCAAGTGGCCCAATCCACAGTCCATTATGAAACCTTGTGTGTGGCATATTGCTGTGCTGTATTGACAGTGTACCATTGTTTACTTAATCTATAGACTTTTATTTTTATTTTTTAGAATTACTTATGATTTTGATAGTGTTTATAGTGCTTTGGACTAACTTTTTAATATTGAATTGGCAAAATTCACAGAGGCTGATGAATGAAAAAGTAAAACATTCCAGAACTCTGCTGTCAAACGTTAACGTTATTCATCCTCTAGGTTACAAATGGGTTGCAAGTAATTTTTTTTTGACGTATGGATATAAATTATGCAATGCATTTGCTCAACTTGCGCTTGTCCTAATGCCAGCGCATTTCATCATCTGAGATAAATAATCAATATAATGATGGCAAATAATCACAATGCCAATTTGGGCAGGCCAATCGGGTGGCTCTTGAGCTGTGATTGGGAGCTCTTGAGGGTGGAATGGGAGCCACAATAGACCAATGGCTGGCTGCGAACACAGATCTGATGGCAAACTGAATTGAAGACCGGTTAATGCAATGGCTAATAGAATCCAGATAGACAATCTAGAGGGAAAGACAGACAGATGTGTTGCTTAGTATGATGCCATCTCGGTCTCACAATCTCCACATTTCAAAGCTAATTAACATTGCTACCATTGCTCATAATGTCATTCATTGACTGTAAAGAAAAGTAAAGTAAATGTAGCCTAAATGCTGTTAGGCCAAAATAAATGTTTACAATGTCGAACGATTTTAAAGTACTGATACTAAGTATAGAGCTAACTGACTAGCTATAGCGTTTAACAAACTACACTACATGACCACTAATATTTAGTTGTTCTATGGAACCATACAAGATGGTAGATGAAAATGTCATAATAGACCAGACAGTTCATGGCGCAGGTTTTAAAGGTTGAAAAGTGGAAAAAGGTAAAAATAATACAAGGCATGTATTTGGCTGGACACCAACCTGTAAAACAGAGGTAAGGAAGATGTTATCACAGTAGCATTTAGTCCCTGTGGAAGGCTCTTTACTGACCAAGCCACCACAAGGGCTTGGGTGGGGTGAGGAGGTGACTGGGCCTTTCCCCCATTGGGTGAAGTCCATTGGATCACCGCTCATCCAGAACCAGGAGCTTCCTAAAATGTACCAACCATTGTGACATTTTAAAGGATGGGTAATGCTTAAGTTATGCTTCCGCGTTGACGCAACGCTAGGGGGCTTACGGACCCATTATGTCCTTGTGGACCCCCCTTGCGTCCACCGCAAGGGCCTGACGTGCACCTCCCAAAAATTCTAGACGTGTGTCGAGGCGACGCAACACCAATGCAGGGGCATTGGCTGTGATTGGTCCGCTAACTACATCCACTGGAGACCGCTTTTCCGGTTTCCACTCATAAACACCGCCACGGTGTGATAAATGCTTCGACTGATTAGATAAATGCTTCAACAACATATATATATATATATATATATATAACTTTAGCCTTTATGTCTGTAAACTTTTTTTTTTAACTCGCTAGTAATCTGTATGACCATAATGGTCATTCTGGTCCCTCTACCGGTGTGGCATTGAATTGCATTTCGACACGTAAACCCCACGCAGAACCATCACGGGCTCATGACTGCGTCCAAGCAACTGCGTGGCCATTGCGTGATCACTACGTAATCCCTACGCGGAACCATAACCAACGCTTAAGAGCTACTTGGGCGGGAATGTAACAAGGTAGGGATGTGCATCTCTTCTTTCCTTCCTGCCCAAGTGCACAGATTGGGGGGGGCAGCCTGATATGACAATATCTGTATTGTATGATTCCTCTGTCATTGCTTGGTGATATGGTGGACTCTCCCTTTGTGGTTCACAGACAGTGTTTTGTACACCTCCATCTGCTTTGCTAGACCTTTTACTTATGTTCTGGTCATTATGGTTGAGTGTTTGCTTCAGGTTTCATTACCTCGGTGCCATTCTAAAACAGCTGGACGTGATTGTTCAGTCTGAATCATTATTATACACTACAATAGACCATCCAACTAATAAGGTTGCCTCTGAAGGTAACATTGTGGATCTTATTGAATTGAGGTTTGCCGAAGTGAAAGGGTTTGAGTACTTTTGCAAACTGTTAAACTAGTAATTAATTTAAAGTATTTTGTAAATTCAAATATATCTAGAAAATATAAACATATTTATGGTTATCCATTGAAATTATCGATTTAGCATGGGGGTTGTAAATATTTGCAAGGCACTACATGCATGTCATGTTCTCAATAGGGGTTGAGCCCCACTGAGCCTAGCCCCGGGTTGGACTACATGTTGTAGTCACTCAACAGTAACCCACTGGTGGGTTACTGTTGAGTGATTTCAAACCTCTGTCATGGTAGTAACCTATTCACACTATTGGGGGAGTTGGTCTCATTGATCTTTTCAGGCCTCTTTCTCAGGTGTTTGCAGAAAAGAACCCAAAGTGAACAGACCATGTCCACAACGACGAGTTGTTAGCCTCCAACATACGAGGGCCATGTGTAACCTTGGTACCAAAAGATGCCTGTGAAATAAGCAATCTACTCTTTACAACGTAAAGAGTAGATTAGATAGAATTTCAGCCAGAAATAAATCCCATGGTTCAGAGTGACCGACCACTGACCGACCACCACCTTGTGCACCATCAGTTGGTAGCCACGAAGTGAAGTAGAGCCAAGATGGAGCTTTAACCCATGGAACCCATGGTGATACCAGTGTAACAAACACTTTAAATGTCCTCAAATCTTTCTTTGTGCTTGACTTTATCAGCTTTGGGCTTGACTTTATCTTATTAAGTGCCTAAGTGACATATACTAAACATGTTGGTGTGGTTGTGATGTCACAGTCATATGACTGTCCCAGGATATGACTTCCCCAAAGAGGCAGTGTTACCTATTTTTATTCAGTTTGCATATTTTGTAACATAAAGCAAATCTGAAAAAAGTTGTTTAAACTGCATTACTAAAGTCACCCATTTGTTATGTATTGTGGAAATGCACAAATAAAAAGGCAAATTCCTTGTACTATGCAGGAAAAGCTTATCAAGTTTTGTTTTTTTCAAATGAAGAATACATTTACTATAAACGCCAAATGCAATGTATGTATCACATCACAGATTTTAGAAAACCACCAGAAATGTGTTCTGTGTTCCACTTGGTCTGTGGTATATCCTCCATCATTTTCCTTTTAAGCAGAAATGGGTCTGAGTTCTTATGGGGTAATTAAGGTAGCTTTATGCAGTCTAAAAAAAACCTATAAATCGAATGCAAAAAAATAACAATCTAAACAGGTAGCCTATTTGACCTATGAATGTGTGAATGCACCATGTTTAGAGGTTGCTGCCGCTGTTGGTCTTATCTCACAAGATGGCCTCCAGCATGCCGCAACTTCACATTCCCTCCCAGCAAAACCATCGCCATTGTGCCAATCGGCCACTAGATAGCGATGAAGACCTCATTCCTGTGAAATCCTCTTTTTAGCTACTATTGTGATTTACACGGATGTTTTTGCTGGGACTACTTTATCCAGGACGGCAACTCCGGTCAGAGAGTGGACGCAGACACAGGGAACAGTTGGTTTGGTTAGTTTATGTCCAAAGGGTCAATGACATCAATTACAGTCAACTTGAGATGAGCAATAGATGAACAATGACGAATGAATGACTGAATGGACGGATGAATCAATGGATGGCTAGACGAATGGTTAGATGAATGAATTAATGATGAAAGGATGAATGATGAAAGGATGAATGATGAAAGGATGAATGGTTGTTCTGCAAAACAGAACAAGAATTAAACAAACAGTTACAGTGACGTTTGCATGCTATACAACAAACACTACAATACCAGGCTTCAGCACTTAGCACCTGAACGTCCCACAATACGATACGAACATACATAGCCTAATATACACATTAACCGAGTGCAATACAACAGCTGACCACGGCGGGGCAGAGCGACGCACACATATGCACATGTCCACACGAGGCGCAGGGTTATACGATAGCTACCCACTTAGCGAGTGAAGCAGCTAACCCGATCGCTAAACCCCGCCCAACATGGACAAGTCACGGCAACTAATTCAAACGATATTGCACATTGCGTACAACACTCATCCTGCCCGAACTGGTAATATATGCGTTCGCTATAACTTACTCTTCACGAACGCATTCGATCGGAGCAGGAGAAAGACGTGACGCAACCAGCTTGAGGCAGCCCCGTACACCTAGTAAACGCTAGGACCCTACGGCGCTACTTGGGCTGTCCTAAGTGCCTGAATAGAAATCCCCCCTATATATATATGTGATATAAAAAACTATACATGAAATTTACAATATATATATATTCGAACTAGAACTAGCAGGGAATTTACAACAGCCCCCCCCTGAATAGCATGGCTATTATGTAGTGTGCAATCAAATTCCCTGAGGTGCCGCAGAAGCCCCTGGATCGGTGTCGTCATCTGGAATCGCTGGCAGCCGGACAAGGCGTGCTACTGGTCGCAGGTACGTCTTGTCCCCCACTTGGACCTCAGCCGACCGAATGCATCCATCGGCACTGGCGTTCAGCTTGACCACCTTCCCCACGGGCCAATGAGCGCGTGGCAGCTGAGGGTCGACGATCATCACGACAGTGTCCTGGAGGAGATCATCAGTGGGTTGGCGCCACTTCTGACGGACTTGAAGAGACGGTAGGTAGCTCCTGAGGAATTGTGTCCAGAAGTGATCCACCATCATTTGACAATGACGCCACCGTCTCTTGGTGAGTGTGTCCGAGGCGTAGGACACTTGTGGCAGGGAGGCGTCCCGCCGCCCCATCAGCAACATGTTTGGTGTCACAGGATCCGGATCAGCAATGTCTGACGACACGTACCCTAAAGGCTTGGAGTTAAGGATGCCTTCCACCTCGATCAGGACTGTGATCAGAACTTCTTCTTGGAGAGACTGAACGCCAATCACTACCTGCAGAGCTTTCTTGACAGATTGTATCTCACGCTCCCAGGCACCACCAAAGTGAGGAGCTGCTGGTGGGTTGAACTTAAACCTGATCTGTTGCTTGGCCAGTCTCTCCTGCAGCTGTGGCTCCATTGCAGCAAACGCCTCCTTCAACTCTCTCTCCGCACCTCGGAAGTTTGTTCCCTGATCAGAGAGAACCTCGCAAGGGGTGCCTCTACGTGCAATGAATCGTCTCAATGCTAGGAGGAAGGCATCGGCATCGATACTACTCAGCAGATCCAAGTGGACACATCGAGTGGTGAGACATTTGAATATAACACCCCATCGTTTCTCCCTGCGTCGCCCGACCTTGATGACGTACGGTCCAAAGCAATCTACTCCCGTCGAGAAGAACGGAGGCCTGAAGATCCGCAGGCGGGCCGGAGGTAGGTCCGCCATTATTGGAACCACTGGCTGCCCTCTCCATTTCCTGCACTCCGCACAAGTCCTCTGATGGTGCTTGATAGCCTGTCTCCCACGCAGGACCCAATACCTGCGCCTCATCTCGGCGAAGACCCTATCGGGCCCTGGGTGGAGTAGGCGTGCATCCACGTCCTTGATGAGGAGTTTCGTTATTGCATGGCAGGGATCGAGAACTATGGGGTGGACGTCAGTAGAACACGAGGTGTCCATACGACGCAAGCGTCCACCGACTCGGATAAGACCCATTGTCTGATCCATCTGCGGTGTAAGCGTACTAAGCTTACTGCTGGACAGTACCGGTTTGCCAGCCCTGAGACGCTTAATCTCCTCTGGAAAACAGTCCGCTTGACTGGCCTTCAGCAGGAGGGCTTCGGCATCAAGAAGGTCCGGTTGAGGTAAGGATGGGTCAGCCGCCCCCCCATTAGAGAACTGCTGGGTGGCGTTGACCAGGTCTGTCCAGCTGTCAAACTGCATGACGTCTGGTGTTTGAGGTGTCAGACTCGTCTGTGTGAGACCGCAGAAGATACTTTGCTTGAGCTCAGCAGCATTTTCTGGCTCTGTGGATGTGGGAGGCGATGGCCAAGTTGTAGGAGGACCACGGAGGAACGACGGCCCTTGGATCCACCGATTTGGTGTTGCTAGCTCAGCCAAGGTCTTGCCACGGGTGAGATCGTCGGCCGGATTGTTGGCCGAGTCCACATACCGCCAGGTGTGCAAGGCCGTCAGGTCCTGAATCTCTGAGACTCTGGTTCCAACGAAGACCTTGAATCTGCAGGACTCGGATGTCAGCCAGGTTAAGACGGTCGTGGAGTCAGTCCAAAGGAAGGTCTGGGTGATGCTCAAGGTGAGCTCTCGATGGATGAGGGAGGACAGCTGGGCTCCTGTCAATGCTGCACAGAGCTCTAGTCGTGGAATCGACTGCTGGCGCTTGGGGGCCACCCTAGACCTTGCCATGACGAAGGAGACATGGACAGTGTCATCACTCTTCATTGTGAGGTAGGCTACCGAACCGTATGCTTGTTCAGAGGCATCACAGAAGACATGCATAGTATAGTCTGTGGCTTCAGTGGCAATGTCCTGTGGTGCATAGGTTCGCGGTAGGGAAATATTTGCCAGCTTGGGGAGTTCCCTCTCCCAACTGGACCAGGCCTTGAGGATGTCAGGAGGAAGGTTTGGGTCGTCCCAGCTCCTCTTCTTCGCCCACAGTTTCTGGACGAGAACCTTGGCCCGCGTTGTGTAGGGAATAATGACTCCAAGAGGATCATATTGTCGGGCTAGCACCTTGTATACGTGGCGCATGGTGGGAGCCTCACTCTCCACCAGCGTGGGCTTGTAGCCCAGTTGATCCGTTGGACAGTGCCACCGTAAGCCCAGAGCCGGCTCCTGAGGGTCGGTGCTCTTCTCAGCTAGCCAGAGATCTGCGCTCTCTGATCTGGCAGTGGAAGGCAGATGGGAGACGACAGATGGGAAGTTACTTGCCCACTGCCGGATCTCGAATCCTCCCGAGGCTAGACACAGCCGCATCTTGTCCACGAGGAGCTTGGCAGACTCAGGTGTTGGAAGGCTCTGGAGACAGTTGTCCACGTAGAACGACTGTTCTATGGACTGCAGGATGTCTTCGTTTCCCTCCGCATGGTCTTTGACGTGCTTCTGCAGCGCGAACGTTGCGCAGCATGGGCTACTTGTTGTACCGAATGGCAAGACCTGCCATTGGTAGATGTTTGGTTGCTCTTCCTTTCGCAGATTCCTCCAGACGAACCTCAGCAACGGCCGGTCCTCTGGTAGGAGACGAACCTGATGGAACATCGCCCGGATATCTCCACTGATGGCGACAGCATACTGCCGGAATCGCAGGAGGACCCCGATGAGCGATGGTCCGAGGGTTGGACCCGGGAGGAGTTGCTCATTAAGGGAGAGGCCGCAGTAAGTGAAGGAGCAATCAAAGACTAGGCGATCCTTGCCGTTGTGATGGATGAGGTGATGGGGAATAAACCATGACTCGCTGGACTTATCCACCTCTCCTTTGGTGAGCTTGGTAACACACCCTCCATCGATGAGCTTCTGGATCTCGGCTTCGTAGACCTTAGCCTTAGCTGGGTCCTTTGCCAGTCGTCGCTCTGTGCTGCGGAGCATTGGCATAACTGCTTCAGCAGCGGCTTTCAGCAGTGGCGCATTCTTAGCCCGGAGCAGAGGAGTGGCGTACCGGAGCGTGTCCACGACCTTCACCCTCTCAGTGCGTGCTTCCAGGATGCTCACGGCCTCTTGGTCCAGACGGGACCGTACTGCTAGCTTCTCGCTTCGAAACGGAAGCACATCGAGCTGCCAGAGACGTTCCACATGTTGGTAGAGGTCGTCGGGTGCTGGCTTGAGAGATGT
Organism: Urophycis tenuis; assembly: GCA_036785325.1. Lineage (NCBI taxonomy): Eukaryota > Metazoa > Chordata > Actinopteri > Gadiformes > Phycidae > Urophycis > Urophycis tenuis. The sequence goes on from JAXIVH010000063.1 coordinate 287,729, forward strand.
AAAGTAGCAGGAAGCAGCATGAGACTCGAGACCATCTGGACCCTGGAGCACCCAGCCGAGCGCTGTGTGAACCGCTGCGGGTCCACCTCTGGGGCAGAACCTGACGGGCTCTTTGGCTGTGATCAGGTGGGTGCAATCTGCACCAATTAGCAGAAGCGGCTGCACCTTACTGAAGTCCTGCAGCTGAAGGCCCCTCAAGTGGCGATAGCGCTTCTGAAGTGCTGTTACGGGGTAAGATTGCTCTGACAGAGCTAGCCGACCCGCTGTGAATGCGCCCTTCACCAGGTGCTGTTCTGAAGGCTCTGCCCAGGAGGCCACATGGAAGTTGACCAACGCCCCTGTGAGGCGAGCCACGTCTTGGCGGATCGTCCGCAGAGCCAGAGATTCAGCTTCACCTTTGAGTTCCAGGTGTCGGACGGCAGCTGGCAGGATTATGGTGCGTTCGGCCCCATCGTCAAGAATCGCGTAGGTGCGCAGCGACTTGCTCCCATGGCTAATGATGATTGGTGCCACCTTGAGGTACACCTTCCCTCCTTGCTTGGAGTTAGCAAGCGAGGCGCGATCCTTCGGCGCGATGAGGTACACGCGTGGACCTGGCTTAGCGATGGAATGGAGAACTCTGAGGTGAACCTCCTGACATTCACTGCACGCTTTCTTCAGGGTGCAGGCGTCTTGCTCGTGGTTGGTGCGACCACACTTACGACAACGCTTGCCGTCTGCTATCCACTTCTCGATCTCTTCCCGTGAGCGCCGGACGATGTCTGGACACTGTGATAGATAGTGTTCGGCACTCTTACAGAAGAGACACATCCTCTTGAACTGCTGTTTGGCCTCCGACCGAAACGTATCTGACGGCTGACGGCTGTCAAATTTAGGCTTGTCGAAGCCATGATACACTGAGAGGTTGCGAGGCTTGGGCACGGGAACTTGCCTATCTCTTCTGGGGGCATGTGGCTCTTCAATCCGATGGCGCTGTGCCATTCTTGCGGACAGTCTTTGAGCTTCAGCCTTCACCTTGAGCCAGTCGGAAAGGTCTCGAAGGTTGTACGGGTTTAGGCTGTTCGTATTGAGGCGACCCTGAGCCTGTAGATGCTCCACGAAGCCGTCCCTTGATTGCTTAGGGAGCTTACTCAGGAGCCGATCAACATGGCCGGTCGACATCACTTCCATCCCGTTGGGCCCTTCCAACGATGTGAGCATTCCCACTAGCAAGTCGACGCTAAGGGCGAAGCTCTGGAAGGCTTTGGAATCTCCTGCTTTGAGGTCAGGAGAGTTCATAATCGCAGCAATTTCGCTTTGCGCGAGTTGATGTGGCTGTCCATATTGCCGCTGTAAGGCCTGCATGGCGGCAGTGTAGGGCTGCGCATAATGCCTGCAGGACTGTGCTATCAACCTGGCTTCATCCAGAACCAGGTGCTCCATAAGTACACGGTACTTGTAATGCTCAGAGAGTTCAGTGTGGGGACTGAGTAGGTGGTCCAGCGCCATCTTCAGGTCAGTGAAGTCTCTCTCACTGTCATTGACCAAGTTAGGCAGTTTAGGTACTGGGACTGGTTGCCTGAAAGGCTGGAGAGCAGATGGTGGTGTCTGTGGTGGCATATACTGGGGCTGAAGGGCATACTGGACCGGTGGAGCTGGTACAGGCTGATACGGTGCTGGACCAAGTGCTGGAGGCACTAGCTGATAGGCTGGCTGAGTTGATGGAGCAGGCTGGGGCTGGTACACCGGTTGTGGATAGCTCAGTTGGTACGGCAGCAGTTGATACACTGGCTGTGCAGGGGTGACTGGCGGAGGCTGATACGCTGCCTGTGGGGGCACAGCAGGTGTGTATGGTGAAGGCGCCACTGCCCATTGGGGTGGACCATAGGTAAACTGCTGAGGTATGCCTACTGGGTGTTGGCCCACTGGCTGGAGAGCAGCTGCAGTGGGTAACTGGTGTGCAGGGTACTGCGCAGTCTGGGGTTGATATGTAGGCTGTACAGGCGTAGCTGGAGCATATTGATACGCTGGATAGGCAGGTGCCATCGGCGTAGGCTGATATTGGGCCTGTACTGCCGTTGGCATGCTGGCATGATTGTAAACATTGTGTTTCAAAATGGTGCCCGGACAATGAAATATCAATTTAATGTGGGGTTTAAGGTGATGACAAAAACAAAGCCTAATTTGTGGTTGTTTCCAGAAAAAGTTAATTCTTGATGGTTTTTGGCTTGTAGTCCGGCAAGTTGAGTGTTGAAATCATTCGAGGCTCCGCTTTAACTTGATAAACAGTTTGTGTAGATAATATGTAAAAATATCACTATTGTTGTGTTGTTTCCATGTTCAAAGTTATGAAATGCACTATTATTTTGTCATGGGTTGGAATTGTGTTTAATTTATCTAGCAATGGCTATGATGATACACTAAACGCTGATTTGGATTTGTCAAATGCCTTCTTTTCTTACCTTCTTTTCTGGGGGGTGGGGTTGCCCGATTATGGGTCCTTTCGGGATGTAGAGGTTAATATTAGGTATTGATGCTTGACTCTTCTGCAGGCTAGGGCCCCTGCTGTCCCCTGACCTTCACACATGCAGAATAGTCACATGTTTTCGCCACACATACTTCCACACAGTGCATTTTCCACTGGTTGCAGTGCCACACCAGGTAGAGTACATCATAGACCTGGACAATCATCTTATTCTTCCTCTAGATAAATGCCATTGCCAGTTCTGATTAAAGAAATTGAAAATAAGTCTATATTAATCACCTCCACTTACTATTTGATTGGACTATTTGACTGGACTATTTGATTTAAAAAATTAAAAAAAGATAATCCTGACAAACATACTGTACTTGAGATGAAGTCTCGGGGTAGGCCTGTGTCTCTGGCTTTTTAGAGGGGATGGGTGCTCCGTTACCCCCGGCTCTGAAGATACCTGTTCTGACGTTGCCTGTTTTTCGTCTCTGTCTGAATCAGTTCCTGCTGGGTCTTCTCTCACCTCAGCTGACGCAAGTTGATACGCATCATTTTTGTTCATGCATGTATGATCGACAATCATCTGGGTTTGTTGATTGACATAATCCAGTCAGGATTATGCCGGTGAGGTTACTTGGCCCTACTCACATTCTATGAGTGTTTTGTGATTGTACCAAGAAGGTGATGGACATCAGCATATCCTTTACCCCTGCTGCTACCCTCCCTAGCCTCTCCTCTACAGCAATCCTCCCTACCCCCACTCCCACCTCTGCTAGACTTAACCGCTTTACCCCTCTCTCCTCCGAAGAGGTCCAGAGACTGGTCACATCCAACCGTGCAACCACCTGTCCCATTGACCCTCACCTCAGGCCTCATCCCAGCACCCTTCAAAACTGCCGGTGTCAAACCGCAAACCACTATCCTTGACACTGCTGACATCCAGAACTACAGACTGGTATCTCTTCCATCGTTCCTTTTTAACCAGAATGTACTCTAACCAACTGTCCTCCTACCTCTCAGAAAACGACTTGCTTGTTCCCCATCAGTCAGGTTCAAGACTGCACACTCTACAGAGACGGCCCTCCTGATGGTGGCCGAGTCCCTTTGTGCCGCCAAGGCCTCTTTCCTCTAATCGGTCCTGTCTGCGGCGTTCAACACCGTGAACCACCAGACCCTCCTCACCACGCTCGCTGATCTTGGCATTACGGACACTGCACTATCCTGGTTCACATCTTACCTTATGAATCACACTAATCATGGCTCCCTGTCCAAACCCTGCTTGCTTAACACTGGTGTCCCTCAAGGCTCAGTACTAGGACCGCTTCAGTTCTCCCTATATACCAGATCTTTTGGCTCTGTAATCACATCAGTTTTTCCTAACACTGTTATGTGGACAACACTCAACTGTTCCTTTCCTTCCCCCCCTCAGACACTGATTGCAACACGCATCTCAGAATGTCTGGTAGACATAAGCACTTGGACTTCTGCACATCAGCTCAAGCTCAATCTCGCAAAGACTGAGCTTCTTTTCATACCTGGGAATGACTGCCCTCACAGGGACCTACTGGTCTTGGTCGAGGGAATTACAGTATGTGCTTCACTAACTGCAAAGAACCTTGGCATAATACTCGACAACCAACTGTCCTGCACTGCAAACATCACTGCAGTGACCCGATCCTGTAGATTTTTGCTCTTTACAACATCCGCAGGATCCGACCATTCTTCACAAGGGAAGTGACACAGCTCCTGACCCAAGCACTTGTCGTTTCCCGCCTCAACTACTGCAACTCTCTCTTAGCCGGACTCCCTGCAACCGCAATGAAAACCTTTGCAGCGGATACAGGGTAGGCCTCGAGTTCAACCTACGCAAATTCTCCCACGTGACCCCTCTCTTCCAAGACCTCCACTGGCTCCCTGCAGTGGCTCACATCAAATTCAAGACGATGCTACTGGCCTACAAAGCTGTTAATGGAACTGCCCCTACCTACCTCCAAACGTTAGTGAAACACCACGCCCCTGCTCAAGCACTCCGCTCAACTACCTCAGCTGGTCGACTGGTACCTCCATCACTAAAAGGAGGAAAAGGTTGGACAGCGAAAACTCTTCTCCGTTTTGGCACCGCAGTGGTGGAGCTCCCTGCTAATGTCAGCACTGTGGAGTCACTCCCCGTCTTTCAGAAGAGACTCACTAGTTCACCTGAGCCCAGCATAACATCCATCCTCTTCCTACACCCCCCCCCCTAAAATACAACAATAACAACAACAAAAAACCTACCCTCATGCTGAGAAAATGCTCAAACACTTTAAAGCTTTTCCCCTCTGGGATAAAGTCCTATGTTAATATCTTTAAGATCCTGCAATTATTGTACCTATGACCTATTACAACTTATTGGACCGTCAGTATTACCATTTTTATAAAAACACACACACACATACGTGGATAAAATGCATACATGTTAAACTGTTAATTAAGCCCCAAATAAATGTGTCTCTGACTTGAAGATTGTACTCGGGAGTCAGGAGCCTGGAGGACCTGGGATAAATAAACCCTCTCTCTCCATCAGCACCAGCTTCCCTTGGACTTTTATTCACTAATCCAATTAACATAATTTTCCATACATCCATCCGTCCAGCCATGCAAAGATGCACCTGCATACTTGTGTACGCACAAGAAAGCAAACCTACTTGGAGCATGCTCAGAATGGCCGTAAATCATAGGGATGGAAATCAGCAGGGACGTCGAGATACGACTTTACAAAGATCTGATAGATCTGAAAGAGCTGACACTATATATGTTGTGATAGTGCAGTACAATATTTAGAATTCATTTTGTGCACTTTTTATATTTTGTGTGCTTTACCTTTGGTTTTGGGTTGTACAGGCCCACCGTTGTTTATTTTGAACGGACCATAGTTGATGCAAATGGACTATTGGGAAATCTACACTATAGCAGCCTGTTAGAACAGTTCCACTCAGATAACACCAGCGTTGTGTACGTTGGATGCTGTACTCATAACTGTGTACACATTATGTGGATAAATGTCATCGGGTAATGCTCGTAGTGGTCGTACTCGCAACTCGTGTACGACCACAATGGCCAACAGATTTTCATGGACAGTTGAAAGTTTGTTGCAGTCCAAGGTTAGCATCCAAGGTAACTTGACTGGTCTGGTATACTAAGCTGGTAATGGTAAGACAGTTGAACAGAGCTCTGCAACAGTGTCTAGCCCAGGCTTGCACACAACAATTAACAATTAAAGTGACATATACACAGTAGCCTATTCTATCTTTATCTCGATCTTTCTCTCAAAGACTCATGGTTCACCATGGGTGGTTTTCTCTCAAATGCTCTTAAATCTCATTTTAGTAAACATTAGTGTCACTATTCGTTTAGCCTTTTTAGACATGTATCGCTCCACCAGTAATGGCCTATTAGCATAATTAGGGTCTCTTTAATCCTTTGTATTGGTGCTTTGCACAGCTTGCTGTTCCCTGTGATGTTGCCCTGCTCTTCGGCAGGGGGACCTTCTATCCCCTGACCTTTGCACATGCAGATTAGCCATGTGTCTTCGTCCGCATGCATCATTTCCCAACCAAACATCCAAGTGGCCCAACTCGGTCTATTCTGAAGGCAACAGTCCTTGTGTGTGTGGCCTATTGCTGTGCACCACTGTTCAGTTAATCCTCTTCCTCTGCTCCTTATGTGGCATGTTTTATACAGAGATTTTGATCTAATTTGTATGATAGTGTTTTATATTGATGTAATTGAATTGGTGAAGTTCATAGAAACGGAGTGGGAATGAATTACAAGAAAAAAAACTATTTTACTACATTCCGCTTTGGCTGTTGGGAAACATTAACCATTTTCCATCCTCCCCTGTAGGATAAAACTTAAAATAAAATGTTTCACACATTTCTACTGACGTATAGTGCCATACAAGTTAAGCTTATTAGCTCATGTGAAACCTGTAACACAGCGCTGCCTAGAATAATTCCAAATGTTTGCAAAAATCATCCACACTAACTGCTAATAACCTTTTTCACGTGTGAATTCACTCTTCATGCAGTGCACTTCATGACCAGAGATGAAGAAGCATGTATGCTGACCCTGGAATGTTTCTCACTCCTAAATGCCACTGAATCCACTGGCTGGTGGACACTTCATACAGCCCTGTACCATCTAGATGCTGCTCACAATTTCAATATCTTGAAGGACGTATGAAATGACATACCGTTGCAGATCATTTGCGACGCACCAATTGATCGGGCACCGATCATTATCGGTGATAGACAATACATAATACACGTGATCGGGGATTGGCCAATCAACTTTGTTTTTGCAGGAGCGGATCGGATGACTCATATTGTACAGACGACGCACCGTCATTAGGTTCAGTCACTTGAGTATCAATAACCTTACATGACAATGCCGCTCCCCTCTAATTCCCTCTGCTTTTGCGATTTTTCTGAATAATTGTGACTGTAAAGAGTATAACCAAAGCTCCGGTTAGGATTGCAGCCATGGTGCTTTCATGTCCACATAGTTCCAACTATTTGGAACTATGTGTTTTTTAAACCTAGGCTTTGTAATAGTGCTATTTGCTGTAGCTGGACCCTTGTTCTGAGCTTGTGGGTGTAGCAGTAGACCGCACTTTTTTATGGGCACAGATATCACAAAGAGTTGGTGTGTTGCACCAATAGACGCTTCCATTTTCATTTTAATAACATTTTGAAGTTCTGGCAGAGGCAGCCTGTTAATATGCTTCCTTTGCATACTGGTTATTCGTGTTATTTAACATTTGAACAATATTTTAACAAACAGCAACAAATTAACAGTAACTCATACATCATAAACTACGAACCTGTATTTAATCTGCACACAATGATTTTCATATTAAACTCCACATGAATATATATTTCACTATTACAAAGATTGGTGATCGGTAGCAGCCTATAAAAACCTGATCAGTGAATCCCTGCAGTAAACTGACTATATAGCAAAGTAAATGTAGCCTCCATGCTGTGTAATGTTAAATGGATGCTTGCAATTGAATCACTAATACTGCGGCTAGAACAAGGTGGCTGGCTAGCAATCAGAAACTACACTACTAAACACCACAAACGTTATCTCTTGTGGAAGTATAGAAGCGAACCGGTTTTTCACTTGAACCTGCAAAGATGGAAGTACAAGAACATCAACGAAAGTGTCAGAAAAGACCCATGACATTCAGACAGATTGCACAGGTGTATACAGATTGTTAAATGATATGTAAAGTGATATGTAAAGGACAAAAAACAATAACATGTAAATGGTTTATAATAGCCTGCACACCAACCATTAACACAGATGAAATCAAGTTGTTCATAACAGAGGCCTTCCTTCCATGTGAAAGGCTCCATACTGGCTATGCCACCACAGAGTCTTGGCTGTTCTAAGGGGAAGTAGTTTGGCTCCCATTTGGTGAATTTCAATGGAGTACCAGTCATCCAAAACCAAGTGTTGTTTGAATAGGACCTATTGTACCGACATTGGGAGAGTTACTTGGGCAGGAATAAGGAAGAAGTCAAAATATGTACCTTTGTTTTGTGCTTAATAGGTGATTAATTAGGAATTGGGTGACTACTTGGATTGATAGACACTACTGCAAGGCACAGCAAACACCAGAGTACCTGTGCAGGCCGATCCAAAGGTAGCTGGTTAGTGGGAATGCGGCACCAGCCAGCAGCTGCTGGATTATCTCCTGCTGCTTTTGGGTCTTGATGCTCAGCATGTCCGAGTGAAAGTCCCTGCAGTAGAGCAGGGCGTCTGACCAGCTCAACCGCTTCCCTGCCACCAGCGTGACTGTTTTCTTCCTCATCATAGTGCTGGAGGAGTTTGGAGGAGGCACCATCTCTGAGGAAACAAACGGTTCCTGCTATTTTACTATTTTGATATTTGCCACTTTTAGCCAAAAGGTTGAAGGCAATGCACATATTGTTAAATAAGCTACACTGGACCATTAGCAGTTAACAATGACAGTTGACCAACAGTTGAACCTTTGGTGAGATTTATTGATAGACTGGGTACCTACCTCCGTAACATTTGACCTCAGTCAGACTCAAGATGCTATTTTCACAGGGCTTGTATATGTTAATATACCGCCCCTCCTTTCCCCTGCAGTCCAAGGTTTGAACCGTTTTGTTGTTGGTGAAGGTGGCACACCTGAGGAAGCGAGAGTAGCAGTAGTAGTAGTACTGTGGTGACCGATCGACCATTCTGATGACAATGAAATCTTCTAAGCATTGTAGGACATAGTGAGGAAATGAATTATACATGATGGTGCAATTTGGGTATTCATTAATGCACTAGGGAACCAATTTGTACACAATTTGGGCATATTTCAGACAGTACAACACTGCAAAATGTTGACACCCTAAATGGTATAGAATGTGTATATAAATGGTATAGAAAAATGGATCAAATGTACCAAAATAGTGTTTTTCCTCCGCATGCTGTTGACAAACAGTAAGGCAAAGCAACAAGCTGTAACGTTACGCATGAGCACAATCATGCTGCATTTAACCAAATACCTTGCTGTGAAGAAGTGTCAAAAAGGAATTGTTTTTGCATCACTAATGCGCTAATATCGGACACAAGTGGACTAATGCGAACACTGCCCTGGTTAGAAAATGACTACATAAAGGCACTTCCTTGACTACTGGGACTACAATGTTAGGTTTATTACAATATTTCCAGTGTTCTGTGTCTTCCACTAAATTCCGATACAAGTCCTTAAGGAGCGATAAGGGTGAGGAATGCTGCTCAAGGATTCCTACAGGTAGGCTGCAAACTTCAGTGATTTAACCATATAGGCCTACCTTTCGGCTGGGAGTCCAACACCCTATTTACTACATCTATTTACTACACTGGGGGCCCAGTATTGCATAGACAGCAGGGGTACTGTTGGGTGAACTATCTTCCAGCATTTCACCTGGTGTTCTTGTTGCCGTCGTTCACGAGGGAGTTCCCAATGAGCAGCAGTGCTCGGGCCATGATGATGTGGTGGCTTCTGGCGGTCACCTGGACCTTTCCCACCCTGTACACCGCCAGGAGGTCCAGCCTCCACCATGGGTGCCGCTGGCCCCCGCTGGACACCCAGGAATCCCCCGTCGTTCCCTTCAGCTCCACAGGGACTGAACGTGGAAGTACAGAACAGCGTGTTGGGTTGCATCCCGGTGTTCAAAGTGCACAGCGCTGCGCACTCTGATGCCGTGCAGCAGCCTGAACAGTGGCACATGGTAATACCTGAGCATCCAGCTGGGTTCAACAGGTGGATGGCAATGCCTGGGATAGGAGAACATGCAAAGGATGTACACTCGTAAATACTTTCCGGTGCGTTGTTTTCTTCTCTGGGATGGGGAAGTCCCATCTTTAAGGGTAAGCAATCCTCCAAAATCACTTTTGGGGGATTGCTTACCCTTACTCAGAACATCTCTGAAAGGAAGTCTGACAACTCATGCTGAAACGCAGAGTGGTAGTATTATATTGACTGTGCACCCTCGCTCAAGCAAGTGTGGTGTAGGTGTTGACAAAATGTGCGTGTGTGTCCGTGTACACACACACACACACACACACACAGTCTGCTGTCTGTCAAAGTCTGTTTCCATGTTATGGCAGGCCTATTATAATGAATGAAATGCAATTTGCACAATGAATAAGGTGCGTGCCTACCAATGAAACTGCATACGAGATGACTGGACATCATGGCTCTGAAGATGTGAAATACATTATACAATATACAATATCTATACATGGACACATGCACATGTGTATATTTGTATGTATATATATATATATATATACGTACGTATATATACATATATACACATATGCGTACACACCAAACAAGTGAAAGACCAGAAACGCAGAAGCCCTGATTTTAGAGTTAGCCATATAAGAAACTATCATACTTTAAGGGCTAATAAAGTTACTCGCTGTCTGTCTTATTATACAGACAGCGAGTAACTATAAGGACCATCGATGATCTGATGGTCAGAACATCAGGGTGCAGATTGGCAGCAGTTGTTTAGATGACCCAGTGCGTCTATCCAAGTGTCTTTTAAGTGACATTAGGATTCAATGTGAACAACTCATGGTAAAAACAAAAGTACTCTAGGGAGTGCTTATCGTATTTAAAGCCGTATTCTGCAATTTAAATACATGGTTAAGTTTATTGCACCTTTTTTTGTACTTTAAATTATATTTATATTTATTTAGTGTATTAAAGTGTAGCGTTGTAGTGTTTATTTTTCTGTTTTTAATCCTGTAAAGGAAAGAAATACTATATATAAAGGTATCGATAGATGTTATATACAATCTAATTCAAATGAAAGTGAAGGATTATTTGAGATATAAGCAAAAAGAATGATAATTTTACCGTAATTTGAGGTTACCATTACGCTGCAACCGAAAATCGAAATAATCTTGTCTTTGACTTGAAGATTGTACTCACGAGTTTAGCCTGGAGGTCCTGCTGGGATGAATAAAGCCTCTCTGTTCAAGATAAACACCAGCCTAGCTCGGATTTACATGCATTAATTCCATGATGTCATTTGCAAATCCTTCAATACACCTATGCAAAAGATGCACATGCGTCCTCGGTACACTCAGGGAACATGCAGCCAAACCTTGTGATGCCATATTCCGATATTGGTACGATATACGTTGAAGAGCACACCGTGGTTGTGGTGTCCACGTTGCGTGAAGCGCGGCAACGTGGAATCGTTAAACTTTACTGTCTTCAGCCAATGTCGCTGTACTGTAGAAATATTATACAGAGGGAACTTTTGAAACAAAATTGGTAGTGAACTTCTCATTTTTCAAGAAACCAAAATTACTATCACTATCTCGGCAGATGTTGCCTGTAAACCCCCTTTAGAAGGCAATTGTGACAGAGCTAATCATTAAAATGGACTCGACCGGTTCTGTTCAGTTACCGTAAAACATCAAATATATGCCTAGGCTTATATTTGCTTGGATCATTGTCAGTTGTAACAAATACGAAAACAATTGAGTATTATAGTGTTATTGTACCATGCATTTTGTGTGGTTAAACAGTTGGGTTTGGGTGCTACAGGTCCACGTTGTTGTTTCATGAATGCAGCCAATCAAACCAAGACATAGTTGAAGCAAATTGACTATGGTGAATGGCCTCTATAGAATACAATAGAGGGCATTATTTAGACTCCACCAAGACGTTGACACATGTGGCTTGCATTGATCGGTTTTCGAGGTAACCTTGAGTGTAGTGCAGGTAGGTCATGTGAACACTGAGTGTAGTGCAGGTAGGTCATGTGAACACTGAGTGTAGTTCAGGTAGGTCATGTGAACACTGAGTGTAGTTCAGGTAGGTCATGTATTTAGTGCAGGTGCCGACGTGAACAGACGCACACATTGCACATTGCCCACATTGTCGTGGCCTTGTGAACATTGAGTGTAGTGCAGGTAGGTCATGTGAACATTGAGTGTAGTGCAGGTAGGTCATGTGAACATTGAGTGTAGTGCAGGTAGGTCATGTGAACATTGAGTGTAGTGCAGGTATGTCATGTGAACATTGAGTGTAGTGCAGGTATGTCATGTGAACATTGAGTGTAGTGCAGGTAGGTCATGTGAACATTGAGTGTAGTGCAGGTAGGTCATGTGAACATTGAGTGTAGTGCAGGTAGGTCATGTGAACATTGAGTGTAGTGCAGGTAGGTCATGTGAACATTGAGTGTAGTGCAGGTAGGTCATGTGAACATTGAGTGTAGTGCAGGTAGGTCAATTGAGTATTATAGTGTTATTGTACTATGCATTTTGTGTGGTTAAACAGTTGGGTTTGGGTGCTACAGGTCCACGATGTTGTTTCATGAATGCAGCCAATCAAACCAAGACTTAGTTGAAGCAAATTGACTATGGTGAATGGCCTCTATAGAATACAATAGAGGGCATTATTTAGACTCCACCAAGACGTTGACACACGTGGCTTGCATTGATCGGTTTTCGAGGTAACCTGACGATACAAGTATTGGGGAGGCACCGAATTCCGATGCTCACATTAATTTATTTTGTTATTTATTCCAAAATTTACTCACAAGCTGAGCCATGAGGTCCATTGGGATGAATAGAGCTTCTCTATCCAAAATCTGCAGTTTACCTTGGAATTGATATCATTTGCAAAGTGTCATCCACTCATGCAAAGGGACACGTCAGGATTTTCCACAGCTGTGTACAACTGCGGTGCAGTGCCTCTGCCGGATGACCTACCTGGACTACAGTCAATGTTCACATGACCTACCTGCAGTACAGTCAATGTTCACATGACCTACCTGCACTACACTCAATGTTCACATGACCTACCTGCACTACAGTCAATGTTCACATGACATACCTGCACTACAGTCAATGTTCACATGACATACCTGGCCTACACTCAGGGCCTCATTTACTAACATTTGCGACCGCAGCGTAATCTGCGCCAGCGCCGAGCCGTTATTTGCGCAGCATTCGTCAACGCACTTTACGTTGTATTTATCAAACCCGTACTTCATCAGGCAATCAGCGCCATACTCCGCCCTAGTGTAATTAGCGCACCGTTAAAAGAAGGAAGAATGGGTCTGCGTGTTTGCGTAACCATGGACGATCCAAGAAAAAAAAAAAAAGTTCCGCGTGGTCGCTGATCGGCGCGGTGCCTTTGTCGGTGTCTTCTTCTTGCTCTTACAACAGTTGCCATGTCCTTGTTTACAGGCTCAAGCAAAACCCGCTTCCTGGCTTACACCTGCTTTTATGAGGCGGAGATTTGCGCTCCAATTCGAGTCGCGCACTTCTCAGGCAATCTTAGTAAATACCACGCAATACATAATAAGGCGCACTTAACGCGTTACCTCCCAGCTCTTTGCGATTCACTCCCACTTCCCCTGGTACACTCCCATTTATGCATATAGATGAGGCGGGATGCGCAACTTGCCTATCGCCTCTTCAGAGGCAGGCTATTTGCGCATTTACCCCGTTGCGCCACGTTAGTAAATACGGTTCCATGTTTTTGCGCCTATTTTACCCGCAAATTACGCTAGAAATTGACGTAATTCTGTTAGTAAATGAGGCCCTCAATGTTCACAAGGCCACGACAATGTGTGCGTCTGTTCACGTCGGCACCTGCATTCATTTGATTTTGAATTATGTTGATTGCTACTATGTTCTATGTTCTACTGTTGGCAAATGTAAAAAAAGGCATGCATAACATGAATGTACTCCTAACTCAGTACACACACACACAGCATATCAACGAGACTTCTGCAACAAACCCCCCACTAACTGATGCTGTTTCAGCGACGCCTACAGTTGAGTTGCTCTAACTCAAATGTATTTAGTGACAATGTATACACAATAATAAATAAACAATAAAGAAAATGTAGAGAAAGGAATTCATTCCAGTGGCTGGAGTGGCTCCTCCATTAGTCTTCTGTGGAGAAGTGTCTTCTTGCTAGAGCGACGTAACATAACAACTCTCCAACTGTCCCTCTTCCTCTCTCTGTCTAGGTCCCGCCCATGGACGCCATGGCGATGAAACGCTCTCAGCTGTACGGCATGAGCAACAACCCCTACTCCCAGCAGCAGGGACCGCCCTATCACGGCCAGCCCTACGGCTCACCAATGCCGCATCGATATCCAATGGGAATGTCCGGAAGAGGTCAGATGACCACCATGGGTGGGATGCAATATCCTCAACAGGTAGGCTTCCAGGCCGTCTATGTAAGTTATTGCTTTAGGAATTTATTGTTCACCAGTTATTTTAGGTATAAACTCAATTTTCAAGTTGATGGAGGATGTTTTGTTTTTACTAATCCAGTTAAATCACAGCATTCTTCTTACTTTCTTCTGTTCTTTCTTGATTAGTGTGGGTCAGGTTTGATTCCCTCCTGACATACGTGTGTGTGTGGCGTTGCGTGTAACGTAACGTAGACCGTAGGCTTATGTAAAACACATTCTCTTACATTTGCACAATTATTACCGTCAGTGGTTCACAATGGGAGTATGTAACGATATATAGATAATAATATAGATGCAGTCTGAGAGACCGCCTGCTGGAAAGCCGCGGCAGGTTCTGTGGCAGGATGGGGTTTGCGCCCTGCAGCGCGCTGGTGAGACAGGAGCCAACGAGTACAGCAACGCCATGGACAGTGATGTGGACAGTGATGTGGACTGTGATGTGGACAGTGATGTGGACAGTGATGTGGACAGTGATGTGGACAGTGATGTGGACTGTGATGTGGACAGTGATGTGGACAGTGACATGGACAGTGACATGGACAATGACGTGGACAGTGACATGGACAGTGACGTGCCCCATGGACAGTGACGCGGACAGTGACGCGGACAGTGACATGGACAGTGATGTGGACAGTGACGTGGACAGTGAAGTGCCCCATGGACAGTGACATGGACAGTAACATGGACAGTAACATGGACAGTGACATGCCCCATGGACAGTAACATGGACAGTGACATGGACAGTAACATGGACAGTGACGTGCCCCATGGACAGTGACGTGGACAGTGACGTGGACAGTGACGTGCCCCGTGGACAGTGACGTGGACAGTGACGTGGACAGTGACGTGGACAGTGACGTGCCCCGTGGACAGTGACGTGGACAGTGACGTGCCCCATGGACAGTGACGTGGACAGTGACGTGGACAGTGACGTGGACAGTGACGTGCCCCGTGGACAGTGACGTGGACAGTGACGTGGACAGTGACGTGGACAGTGACGTGGACAGTGACGTCGACAGTGACGTCGACAGTGACGTGCCCAAGGGCTGTCGTGGCGCACGGCGTCCTGCCTGCCACTAGGACTGGTGCTATTCCTGGAGCAGCGCTGGGTTCTATTGGGTATATTTAGGTGTGGTTCTGACTGCCAGGGCTCCCAACGCTTGTCAGAGACAGATGAGTAAGAAGAAGCTAAGAAGAAGCTTCACGGCTGACCCCTGACCCGCGGTGGCTGCTGTTACTTTTAAAAGTAACTTGTTACATTGCAAAATTACCTTCATTGATAAGTTACAATGTTACGTAACAGCGTTGCCTACTGAGAAAATTCACTTGTTAAGAGTAATTTTGCGTTACCAAAATTGAGAAGCCCTTTGTGATTCCCCGGGCGTGTTTGGTGTCACGGTACAGAGGCCTACCCTACGTCTGCCCACGGGCCCACAGACTGTGAAGGCAACGTCCCCTTTACAGCTCATGATTCAACATGATTTAAAGTGTGGCAACATCGAGTCAAATGAGCTTGCTGCGTATCGCGTAAGAAGTTCATGCAACATAAAAGCCTGGCTGGTGATACCTTACTGGAGTGTATGTCTGATGGGGTCAAGGGCGAGACCCCCAAGGCCACAGGCCCCCCGCATGCTGCTGGCGTGTCGACTCCCAAGAACCATTTTCTGGATCATGGGAAGTTTGTTCGGTACATCCACGTGGAGGCCGACTTTAGATGCTCATGATGCTGCGTGGCTGGCAAGACTGGATGTCTGTATGTCTGTATGTCTGTATGTCCGTATGTCCGTATGTCTGTATGTCCGTATGTCTGTATGTCCGTCTGTCCGTATGTCTGTATGTCCGTATGTCTGTATGTCCGTATGTCTGTCTGTCTGTCTGTCTGTCTGTCTGTCTGTCTGTCTGTCTGTCTGTCTGTCTGTCCGTATGTCCGTATGTCTGTCCGTATGTCTGTCCTCCAGGCCAAATGCAATAGGTCCCCCTCTGAATCTCCTCTGGTGACTGGTGCAGGCGCCAATTGTTTTGTAGCAGTCGTTTCTCCCGCAAATGTAAAAGAATGCAAATACTTTGACGACGTAAAAGCCATCCTTTAAGTCTCTGCCGTCACGCTACATGCCAAGAGGAGGCTGTGGGAACAGAGCGAATGCGTGGGGGATTTCAACGGTAAAGGATTGCTTATTTAAAAAACCTAACTAAATCGTTGATCCCTTGAATCACTACTATTAGTTACTAGCTGCAACACAAAAGTAATCTGAGTACTCTTAACTTTGTAACGCGTGACCCAAAACCCTGGCCTGTTGACCGTCTGTCCAGTGAGCCATCGGCATGTTCCACCAAATGATGACTCATCAAACATCCTTCCAGTTCAGCATCAGTGTTGTGTGATGTGAGCATCGAGCAGGCAGCATGGAGTTCAGAATGAGAGGGTGATCAGTAAACCAACGCTGTCCTGTTGGCTGGTTGGATAGAATCTACGTCCCAGGAACGGTCAAAGAGAAGCTCACGTTCCCCCGGTGCCTTTCATACCACGGCCCTGTGTTGTGATCTGAGCCATAACCACTCCCAGACACAACACAAGCACGTCTCTTTAGCCCAACAAATGTTGTCGTCACCTCGTTACTATGTGTTGATTACATCACTGCCTCTTTTTTGCCGGCTGTTTTCCCGTCGTTTAGCCAGGAGGCATTGTTGTGCAAGCCTTTTCCGGCTGGCGTGGTGTTTCCATCTGAGGTGGCAGCCGTGTAATTACCTCCGTCAGCGCTGTTCCAGACGGCCCGGGACGTCTCCCCCACGGGCCTGCAGGTTCTGGACGTCTCCCCCACGGGCCTGCAGGTTCTGGAGGGGGAGACGGGTCTGGTACCGTGCTCCGCTCTCCTTCATGCGTCTGTGTACGCTTCATTATATAGAGAGAATATTTATACGCTGTGGTCTGCGCAATGTCTGGTGGCTGTTTCTATGGTTACCGTGACCCTAACCCTAACGTCTGCGAGACAAGAGCCTGGGGGATTCATGCTGATGTCATGCTAATGTGCTAGCGCCAGACATTTAGCTTTTTTTTAATTTTTTTAATCAAATCGTCCTCAAGGTCATTCGTTGATGACCTCATCAGCTAACGAGGTCACGCTGCGTCCTGCGTCTCTTAACCGCGTTCCGGCCCTGCACGTGATGCCGGCGTGACCGTGGGGGAACAGAGGGCGGTCTCAGCCGTCCTCCAAACCACAGCCGTCATCGCCGCGGCGACGGGACAACACCGCCACTGTGGGGGCGCGAGCTGCAGGATCGCCGCCGCGCTAACGTCGCCGGGATAACTCTGTGCCGTGTTCACAGTAAATGTTATTCATCCCGATGCTCTGGTTGTCAAAAGATGAGCGTTGAAGGGGCCTCTCGTGGCGCCCGGTCACGCGTATGATTCACTTACAGACGCGGCAGCATGTCGTTTGGTGAAGATCTGCACCGCCAATCTGTGACGTCAGCCAGAACCTGGTGCACTCTGTTGACCCTGTGGAGGCGCCAAGGCAGCATCTACACTGTTGGACATTGTCCTGTTTTCTGTAACCCCTGCTCAGGCTGGACCTAAATTGGCCACATGAAAGTGAACGCGTATGCTGTCACTTATCCCTTAATCAAAAAGATACCACTTATGGTTAGCAACCTCATGCTATGGAGCTTCACCGCCAAGCATCCAGCAGGCTGCGGCCTGTGATGCTGGAGGAACGCACGGATGAATCATGTCTGAATTCTGGTGGGAACACGGTGTTCCATGGCCCTGTAGAACCGGGCAGGCCGCTTGGTAAGTCCTGTTCCCCCCAGCTACTGGACGGAGGAGAGGGTTCTCCTGTGGTTGGTGGCCATGCAGAGGAAAATGATACCCGGAGTGGAGGATAAGTCACTCCTCAATTAGAGTGAATAATAGTGATATGAATCCTAATTTCTTCTTTCCTTTCTCCATCTCCATCTCCTCTCCCCCCCCCCTCTTAATTTATCTTCTCTTCTCTTCTCCTCTGCTTTCTCCCCTCTCTCCTTTCCTATCCTCTGCTCTCTCCTCTCTCCTCCCCCCCCCTCTCCTCCTGTCCCACTGGTCAGATGGCGTCGGTGGGTTACAGCCAGCAGGGTATGGGGGTGTACAGCCAGCCCGGGCAGCCTCCCTACTACAGCCCCACTCAGCACCAGCCGGCCGCCCCCAGCCAGACGCCGTACATGCAGCCTCCAGCACCGGTTCCCCAGCAGGTAGGACCGCAACTCCCACAATGCCATGTTGTTCTGAGAAAAGCAGCTTAGTCATTTCCCGGTGAATGTGGTTCTCCCCCTGAGAAATAGGCCCTGCCTCCTTCTGCGGTTAAAGTTTCCCAAGGGTGTAGAGCATGGTCGTTTTTTCATTCCTCCTCAACTATTTGGAAAGGTTATTTCCACGGAAATGTGATTGCATCGCGTGGTTGGCCTCTCTCCCGATTCAATTTCCTGATGGTTGGAGGGCTTTTCAGAAGAACTCCACACCTCTGCGCCAACTCTCAGGGTATTTCTTCTTTGTGTTCATGGGCTTTGTCCCTTCATGGCCAGGAGAGTATAGACTGACAGGAAAGTGGTTTGAAGACGAGAGGGATTAGGACCACCGGTGGACCCCCGAGTTGCTACAAGTGGTCTTGCCTATGGGCCCCAGCCGTGCTAACCCTCCCCGTCTCCTCCTGCTCCAGGAGGTGCCCCAGGAGGCCTATGGCAGCAGGGGCCAGTCAGCCGTGACCCCTGGGAAGGCCAGCCAGGAGGACCTGGGTCTGAACCTGCAGGACAGACCCTCCAGCCTGCCTGTAAGACACGCACGCACGCACGCCACGCACGCACGCACGCACGCACGCACGCGCACGCACACACACACACACACACTATAACAATACCATAACAGCACCTGACACACACGCGCACAATGTCACTCACACACTAATGCACACACACACTATAACAAAACTATAACCTGACACACACCTGGTACCACAATTGAAAACGTCACATATTTAAAGTTGTAGTAACTTTGTCCCAAAAGCTAGTTCTTATTTCAAGCTTTGCTTTTGAGCATGGCAACGAGAACCATTTCCTCGTTTCCTCCGTCTTGTGGAAGCCATATCTGGCGCCATTCTTCTCCCTCTCAGTCTCTGTGCTGCATTCTCCGCTCTGTCAAGCTTCAGTTGAGATAGCAGTGTGCTATTGGAGGAAACACTCATCAATCAAGCTGGGCTCATGCTTTACTCAACCAATCACAGCCCTCAATTTCTATCAAGTGGCTTTCTGTGTCTCAAATCTCTCTTAATATCCATGTTTTGTGCATATGTGCCCACTGTTGGGACAAGGCTGTTGGTTCATGAGAATAGCTTTGAGAGGAGAGGTATACGTTTGGCTGATAGACACTACACAAAGAATACACAAAGATCTCCTCAACTCTGCTATAGTCTGTTTACTTGCTCATTCCACGTTTCTCTGCCTCCTCTTTCATTCTCTCTTCCTCTCCCTCTCTATCTAACTCTTGCTTGCCCTCTCGGTCTCTAACTCTGTTTTATTCTTTGTCTCTCTCTGTTTGTCTCTCACCCTCTGTCTCTCTGCCTTTGTCTCACTCTAGGCCTCTGTCTCTATCTCGTTCTCTCTGTCTCAATCTGTCTCCGTTTATCTCACTCTCGCCCACTCTCTCCAACTCTCGCTCTTGCTCTCTCTCTGTCTTCCCATCTCTCCAACTGTCTGTTTCATTCTCTTCGTCTCACTCTCTGTCTCCATCTCTGGTTAATGTATTTTGCAAATGTTTTACTCTAAATAAGCTGTTATCCTTCCTTCTAAATCCCCTAGTTTCTCTCCTTCCTTTCTCTCCTCTTCTCTTGGTCTATAAATCCCTCGCTGCCTGGTATCAGCAGCAGCAGCTTTTTGCAGCTGCTGCTGCTGATGGTGTTGCCATGGTAACGGGGGCTGTTCCGAAAACAGCAGTCTCCGGGAACAAAAAAAACAAAACGCTAGTCTGTCCTGAAGGCTGATGGAGGCAGCCGTCAGCACACCACCACCCCCCACCACCCCCGTCCCATAGCTGTGATAAAGACTTCTGATGTCTACGCATCTGCCCCTGGCCCTGATGAACTGACTCTGTTCTCCGTTTCTGGCCTTCCCAGAGAAACAATGGGATGATCTTGTATCAATGTACGGCTTTCTCCATAGGCTAGCATCTTAACGAGGCACGGGGCAGTTGAGGCACGTTGCTAGCGGTTACGTAAGGCCAACTCTGACCCCATGCGGGGTTTTTGCCGGTCAAGCTCCCTCACTTCCATTTGCAAATGGGTAGGTGGAGGCAGGGTGCCATTGGTCCATGAAGCTGCTCGCTTCGCCCCTTTGATTCGTGCCACCCGATTGGCCGGCCCAAACTGTTGGGCCACTCCTCCAGGCTCACGTCAAAAGACTCACGAGACGCTGGACAGAGAGGAGACTGTGGCTGGACAGAGAGGAGACTGGCTGGACAGAGAGGAGACTGTGGCTGGACAGAGAGGAGACTGGCTGGACAGAGAGGAGACTGTGGCTGGTTAGAGAGTAGACTGTGGCTGGACAGAGAGTAGACTGGCTGGACAGAGAGGAGACTGACTGGACAGAGAGTAGACTGTGGCTGGACAGAGAGTAGACTGGCTGGACAGAGAGGAGACTGTGGCTGGACAGAGAGGAGACTGTGGCTGGACAGAGAGGAGACTGTGGCTGGACAGAGAGGAGACTGGCTGGACAGAGAGGAGACTGACTGGACAGAGAGTAGACTGGCTGG
Organism: Urophycis tenuis; assembly: GCA_036785325.1. Classification (NCBI taxonomy): domain Eukaryota; kingdom Metazoa; phylum Chordata; class Actinopteri; order Gadiformes; family Phycidae; genus Urophycis; species Urophycis tenuis. The sequence continues at coordinate 308,740 of JAXIVH010000063.1, forward strand.
ACAGAGAGGAGACTGTGGCTGGACAGAGAGGAGACTGTGGCTGGACAGAGAGGAGACTGTGGCTGGACAGAGAGTAGACTGGCTGGACAGAGAGGAGATAGCCAGGTGTATCCTGGGCAGTGGAGCCCAGGAGGCTATGATGTCCTGGTGACAAGATGACCTCTGTTACCACCTCCATTCACCCATAAGAACCAATGGTGACACCAGTGTAACAAACACTTTAAATGTCCTAAAATCTTTCTTATACAGCTTTGTGCTTGACTTTATCTTACTAAGTGCCTAAGTGACCTATATTTAACATCTTGGTGTGGTTGTGAAAAAAAAATGTTTCAACAGCATTACTAAAGTCACATATATATATTGTGGAAATGCAAATAAATAGGCAAATTTGTGGTACTCAGCAGAAAAAACTTGTTGTCAAGTTGAGTGTTTTTTCAAATAAGGAATACATTTACTATAAACGCCCAATGTAATGTATATGTCACATCACAGATTATTAAGTGGTAATATTTTATCATTTTCCTTCAAGCAGAAATGGGTCTGGGTTCTTAAGGGTTGAAGAGAAATACGGTCTTTAAAGCAGGTGATTACCAGAGGCATAAAAATGCACATAAATTCTAAAATGGTTGTCCTATTAAACTATTTTAAAGGTTAGACATAAAGCATTCAGCCATGAAGCATTGGCTGTTGGCATCAAAAAGCAGTTGAAGGGTTGTTGCTCTATACTTGCTTTATGTTTTTGCGTTTAGAGTCTCTGAGTCTCTATTTTGAAAATCTACATTTTGAGAACGAGAGAGAAAGAGCGAGAGACAGAGAGAGAGAGATGCTCTGAGAAGACCAGTGCTGATTGGCTGAGTTGTTGGCAGGGGGAGGGGGGGGGATGGGATGCTGGCCTGCCATTGGGTATCCTGGCTATTCCTCTCCTCCTCCATCCCTCTCTCTCCCTCTTTCCTCCCAGCATCCCTCTATCCCTTCCTCTTTACTCCTCTCTTCCTCCTCCTCCTCCTCCTCCTCCTCGCCTCACTCCTCTGCAGCAGAGTGTCAGTGTGTGTGTGTAATCATGGTGGCTGAAAGGGCCACTCTATTGCATGGCATGCTGTGATCAGAGATGCGCTCGCCTGGATGGCTTCAGCATTGATCTGATCTTCTTGGACTCCAAGCCAGGAGCCCTGCTCTGTTTCCCATGGTGTGTGGGCCAACTCACACACTCACTCCTTAAACTGGGGTTCTGGGGGTTCAGCTTGTTCAGGGGCGAAGATCTGACCTGTTTTGTTATCTTAGCCCCGCATCACAATGTCCATCAAGGATGCCACAAGCTGCCGGTTCAACAGGCTTTCCTGTGCTTGATGTCGTGACGTAATTCAGAGTTTATGATTTCTATTTTCATTTAATAGATTCAGCACCGCTTAAAGGCAATCAAAAGTCATGTTAAATGATTCCCCCCCCCCGTGCACGCACACACACACACACACACACCTGGGGAAATTATTTTTTTGTGCAAATGCAATTTTTTATCTGTGCAAGAGTCCGGGCCCCTGTAGTCATAGTTGTTTTTCGGGTTTTTTTTTTTTTTTTTTTTAACATTTCCATGGACTAACTATCAGTCCAGAAACCACAGAGGAACAACTCTCTGAAAATGGCACAAGCCGGAATCTAATTAAGCCGACAATGTATCTCCCAGCACTATTGGGCTGGATGCAAAACAACGTGCAAATAGAGTTTTGCAAAGAAAAGCAGCCTCTGTTGTTGGCCGGCGAGTGGCTGAGAGGGAGAGAGTGGCTCAGTGCAGAATGTGTAGAGCATCTCCTCTCTGGGCCCTGGTCAGTCTGAAGACACTCATGATCCACACTCTCACGGTGAAGTGGTCCCTCTGTCCAGACACACACACACACACACACACACACACACACAGTTGGCGCTGTGCTCGGGAGGATTTGTTGCGTCTGTGTTTTGTGTTTGTAGCTCTGCTGACCGAGCCAACGACATGTGTGATCACACAATAGTTAACTGTGTACTGCAGCTCTCTGCTATTAATACCCACTACTGCTGCTGCTACTACTACTACTACTATTACTAACAACAACAAACGTTGAAGCAAGCAGGAACATGAAGGAGACAAGCAGATCACATGATGAAATAAGGTGGCAGTAGCTCAGTGGGTAGAGCGGGTCGTCCACTAACCGGAGGGTTGGCGGTTTGATCCCCTTGATCCCCCTCCTCTTCAAACTGTCCACATGTAGAACCCCACAAATGTACTGATTGTACTGATGGCTTTGGACAAAAGCGTCTGCTAAATGCCCCCTTTTAAATAAAAAGGTTTAAATACAAGTAAGCTCGCCTAAAATAAAGTCAACCAAAGCCAAGCATTGAATGTGGCAGTACACAGTGACATAATGTCATTAAATAGTCTGGTTAAATGCCCCCCCACCCCACCCCCCCGCTGGGGCCCCCACCCAGGGGTCTGGGACCCCCCGAGCCAGCTGTTTGGCCCATAACCCTCTCCTCCCTCTGTCTCTCTACCTGTCCTCTCTCTCTCTCCCTCTCCTCCCTCTGTCTCTCTTCCTGTCCTCTCTCTCTCCCTCTCCTCCCTCTGTCTCTTTTGCTGTCCTATGTCTCTCTCTCTCTCTCTCTCTCTCTCTCTCTCTCTCGCTCTCTCTCTCTCTCTCTCTCTCTCTCTCTCTCTCTCTCTCTCTCTCTCTCTCTCTCTCTCTCTCTCTCTCTCTCTCTCTCTCTCTCTCTCTCTCTCTCTCTATCTCTCTATCTCTCTATCTCTCGCTCTCTCTCTGTCTCTCTGTCTCTCTGTCTCTCTCTCTCTCTCTCTCTCTCTCTCTCAGTATCTATATTTAAAGGTGCAGCTGTCAGTGTAGTGCCTGGCTCCCCAGGGGTCTGTTGGGAGATTTCCTCTTCCCCTAATTGCTCTCAGCACTCCTATTACTCTTTGTTCAAGTCCCTTATCCTCAATGTGTGTGTGTGTGCGTGCCTGTGTGTGACACATCTGAATAAGTGGCGAAGCTGGGAAGCCCCCTGGTTGGTGTTTGTGTTGCTGTGTTAGGGGACCTTAATCAACCTTCCTAATTGTGGCCATAAATCAGGCGGGCCGCAGCAGCCGGCGCACCTCAACCCCAGCGCCGGCGGCTGCTGGAGACCGGGCCTGAAACACAGCCAGCCTCCCCCCTCCTCCCCCCTCCTCCCCCCGCAGGGAGGGATGCACAGGGAGGGCCCCAGCAGCATCCAAACTCAGAAGGCAGAGCAGTCAAACCCTTTAGCATGCTATGTCGTTAGCATGCTATCCTGTGAGCACGGAAACGCCGATCAGATCCCCACTTCCTTTCTTCTGGACGTGGGGCCTTTGGTTTCACGTGGCGCCGTCCGTCCCTGCACCGCGTCCCTGTGTCCTCACGGCTGGCAGCGCGTTCAACATCTCCCAGGGTCATGGGTTGTGGAAAAAAGGCGGCCATGTTTTGGACTCGGTGAACTGCCGTTTTTTCCGTGGTGTTTGTTTTTCTTGGTTTCTCTCTGAGCTGATTCAGGAGCCGGCGAGGAGTCAGTGATGTGTTTCTAATGAGGCCCCCTAACAACGGACAGCAGGCCGGCACCCAGGACTAGGGCCTGACGTGGAGACCACAGCTGGTTCTGTTGGCTCCAACGAGAACACAAATAAGAAGTGTTGATAGGTGATCTCCAATGGGAGGAGTGTCATGGTGGTGTACAAGGACATTTCAATGGGGAAGGAATTTGAGTTTCGAGTTGATGACTTGGATCTTTCACAAGCAGCACGGCCAGACTATCCAAGCCGTGTTTGACTCAAACAGCCAACGCCCGCGCTACAGTACCTCCACCGCATCCTTTGAGCAAGACGCCTTCATCCTACCCCACCTGCTGCTTATTGTAGGGCCGGGCCTGATGCTGTCTGCTGAAAGTCAAATGGATGTGACTGATTGCTGAGTCCCTCTCATTTTCCTCTCTCCCCCCTCCCTCCCCCCTCTCTCCCCCAGGACCTGTCCGGCTCCATCGATGACTTGCCCACGGGCACGGAGGCGGCCATCAGCTCTGTGGTGAGCGCGTCGGGGTCCACCAGCAGCCAGGGGGAGACCAGCAACCCCGCCCAGTCCCCCTTCTCCCCCCACGTCTCCCCCCGCCTCCCCACCATGCGCAGCGGCGGGGCGTCCTCCTCCTCCCCCGTGGGCTCCCCCGTGGGCTCCGGACAGTCCCGCTCTGGACCCATCTCCCCCGCCAGCGGGCCCGGTGGGTCACCGCACGCACGCACGCACGCACGCACTCACTCACTCACTCACTCATTCACTCATTCTGCCTTGCGGAATTACAAATGGGCGGCAGTAGCTCAGTATAGAGCAGGTGGACAGAGCGGGTCGTCCACTAACCGTAGGGTCGGCGGTTCGATCCCCTTGATCCCCACTTCTAAACTGTCTGCATGTCGAAGTGTCCTTGAGCAAGACACTGAACCCTGAACCCCAACTTGCTCCCCGGGTGCTGATCATAGCAGCCCACTGCTCCTATGTACCATAGGATGGGTCAATGCAGAGGACAAATTTCATTCCCATGTCTAAAAAACATGGGAATGACAAATAAAGACCAAAAGGTCCCAATAAATAAAATGACTACATACATTCACTGTTTCAATGACCACATCCACACAGGTGTACCATTACACAGCCTGTCTTCCAGACATTGTCTGAGTGACACACAGTTACAGTAACAGTTACAGATTCAACCTGCACCACGTGGCGTGCACAGACTACCACCAAACGCCCAAACAAATGAAGCAAACCAAACCAGTTGAATAAATAAAGACAAAGTCATAGTTACCATCATCGGTGCAAAACAGGCCAAAATCCCAACACACACACACACACATTCAAAGACCAGGGGGGTGGTTTCCCTGACAACCCCGCTGCTCGTGGGCCTCAGCCAATCAGGCCGTGCTCTCTAATTACCCACAATGCTCCGGGAACTCACTCCAATGCTTCACCCGCGCGAGTCAACAGAAAGAGGAGCGTGTCAGCCTACAGTAGACAGACAGACGGCGGCTCCATCCATCCATCCATCATTAGGGAGTTTAGCTGGAGGATGGCAGGCCGCACCCTCGCACGCCCCCAGCCGCCCCGCGCCGTTTGAGACCGCCTCGCCGCATCATTAGGTGGTCCGCTGATCGAAGGCCTTTTCTCCTTTTCACTTTTTCCTTCGGTTATTTGTCTAAATTGCCAGTGGCATCACCCCCGCCAACCCCAACCAGTTAAGCGCGCACACACACACACACACACACACACACACACACACACACACACACACACACACACACACACACACACACACACACACACACACACACACACACGCTGCCAGCTGTGATAACAAGGCTGAGGCTCCAGGAGGCCCCATTAGTCGCCGTCGCCGTGGCAACATGTACGGTGGCCCTCCGGGTTCATCTCCAGGTCTGGCCAGGCTGCCGCAGACGCAGTGTTACTCGCAGACGCGCAGGCGTTCTCGTACAGGACAGCAAGCCGCCAATTTGGCGGTCCTTCTTTCGGCGAGGTCCGAGCGTTTAGACAGATCGCGGTGAATCAGGGGGCAATTTTGGCCCGGCGATATCAGGCCCAGGAAGTTACACCTTTGGCCACCTCCATTGCTATGTTTCCTGTTCTCCCACCATCATTGTTTTGAAACTGACACACGTCACGGGGTTAAAGATTTTTCCAACACTGTTGTACGTCACTGTTCACGGCCAACTTTGTGCTTCACGTCACGTCACATGTTCACGCCTACCCCAGTGGTGGCTTTTTTTAAAAGAAGGAATATTACACCTCCAGTTTACAGACAAGACAGCAGATTGCAGCCTTTATCTGGGTGCAAATGTGGCATGTTTTCTAACTAAAAACAGCTACGCGCACACACACACACACACACACACACTGATACTATATTTGTTTTGTTTGCGTTGTGCGTTGTCTCATTTGATCAGGTGTGTATCTGTGTGTGCGACACTATTAACGTCTTCATTGTGTCCCTTGTGTGTTGCAGGCACCCAGGCGGGGCCCCTAACCCCAGGCAGTGTGTCTCAGGACATGGGCCCCCACGCCCCCATGGGCCAGTCCCCCATGGGCCAGTCCCCCATGTCCCAGGACAGAGGTGAGGGACGTGGCCCCCACGCCCCCATGGGCCCCCACGCCCCCATGGGCCAGTCCCCCATGTCCCAGGACAGAGGTGAGGGACGTGGCCCCCACGCCCCCATGGGCCAGTCCCCCATGTCCCAGGACAGAGGTGAGGGACGTGGCCCCCACGCCCCCATGGGCCAGTCCCCCATGTCCCAGGACAGAGGTGAGGGACGTGGCCCCCACGCCCCCATGGGCCAGTCCCCCATGTCCCAGGACAGAGGTGAGGGACGTGGCCCCCACGCCCCCATGGGCCAGTCCCCCATGGGCCAGGACAGAGGTGAGGGACGTGGCCCCCACGCCCCCATGGGCCAGTCCCCCATGTCCCAGGACAGAGGTGAGGGACGTGGCCCCGACTCTGGGAACCACCTCATCCACTATGGTTCATGGAAAGCATTGTGTGGTAACTGTGGCTCAGAGAAAATAGTTCATACAAACTATATTGTCTAGAAAGTATTCTGGACTTTTCCTAGAGTGCTAAATTACAACATGCTAATAGAGCAAATAGAAAATGTTCCATACTGACTACCGTTCCTAGACAGCATGATATACTCTGCTGCTGAGAAAGTCTGCTAAATGACTAATGAAAAAATAGTCAATAGAAAAGGTTCTATGCTAATTATGGTGTGTGTGTGTGTGTGTGTGTGTGTGTGAGAATGTGTGTGTATGTCTGTGTGTGTCTGTGTGTGTGTGTCTGTGTCTGTGTCTGTGTGTCTCTGTGTATGTGTGTGTGTGTGTCTGTGTCTGTGTCTCTGTCTGTCTGTCTGTCTGTCTGTCTGTCTGTCTGTGTGTCCGTCCTCAGGCTTTCCTCACGGCATGCAGCGTAGCGCCCCGGGACCCCCGTTCGGCCCCCAGCCGTCGGGGCCCCCCATGTCCCCTCACGGCTCCCCCGGGGGGCCCATGCACCACGGCTCCTCCTACCAGCAGGGAGGAGGGCCGCCCTACGCCCAGTACGGACCCCCAGGTACAGCCGGGCCCCTGAGCTGGACCACCTGCTGGTCACCACATACACATACTCCTGTCGCCTGAATCAACTGTGTGTGTGTGTGTGTGTGTGTGTGTGTGCGAGGTGTATGTTTGCGTCTCTGTGCGCTTGGCTGATCGGTAATTAATCATCTGTAATGAATGAATCATCTGCTGACTTCCTCAACAGATGTCACCATTACCAGTGCCAAGTGTGTTCACATCATTTTTTTTGTACAGCGGGGAACTACAGCCCAGCACAGAGCATGTGGTCAGGGTTCAGTGTGAATTAGACCTATAAAAAATACTGTATATATATATATATATATACAGTATATATATATATATATAACTGAAGGGTTTAACCTATATGAACCCCTTTCAATGTGTTTAGCCTGGTATTATTGTCGTTGCCCTGTTATAGTTCCCTGTTTGTTCAGGGAACTATGACTTCTAGTTCCTTGTTCGTTCGAGGAACTAGAATGAACCAAAGTTTCCAGAGTGCTATATTTGTATGGGCTTCGTGCCTTTATAGACGCTCACTGACGCTCAGCATGGCACCAGAATTCAGTCCCCAGGAGGCCCATCGGCCACATGGCTGCACACAGGTGGTGGTGGTGGTGGTGGTGGTGGTGGTGGACCTTGCATGTTTCCCCCCTCAGACCCTCCTCCTGTGTAACACGGTGTCCCCCCCCCCCCTCCCCAGGGAACTACCCACGGCCCCCCAACTTCGGCGGGGCCCCCACCGCCGGCTACAGCGGCCCGGGCCCCGGCGGTCCGGCTAACAGCATGGGGATGAACGCCAGCAGCCCCATGCACGGCCAGGGGCCCTCAGCGCCCCCGGGCCGCGGCCTGGGTCCCGGGGGTCCGGGGGGTCCGGGGGGTCCCGGGGGGCCCGGGGCTCGGCCCTACCCCGGCGCCCCCAGCCACATGGCCCCCACCTCCCCCGGCATGCCCCAGCCGGCCGGCCAGGGCATGGGGCCCCTGGGGGCCAAGGGTGGCCGCAAGCCCTGCGAGACGGGTCCCCACGCCGTGCCAGGGCCCAACCCCTCCTCCTCCTCCTCCTCCTCCTCCTCCTCACAGGCCAGGTGAGTGTGCAGGGCTGCAGGGAGGCCACTGTTCATGTATTCACAGTGGTTCCCTGTGTTATTCAAGGGAGGCCACTGTTCATGTATTCACAGTCGTTCCCTGTGTCATTCAACAGAGGTCACTGTTCATGTATTCACAGTCATTCCCTGTGTTATTCAACAGAGGCCACTGTTCATGTATTCACAGTCGTTCCCTGTGTCATTCAACAGAGGCCACTGTTCATGTATTCACAGTCGTTCCCTGTGTCATTCAACGGAGGCCACTGTTCATGTATTCAGTCGTTCCCTGTGTCATTCAAGGGAGGCCACTGTTCATGTATTCACAGTCATTCCCTGTGTTATTCAAGGGAGGCCACTGTTCATGTATTCACAGTTGTTCCCTGTGTTATTCAAGGGAGGCCACTGTTCATGTATTCACAGTCATTCCCTGTGTTATTCAAGGGAGGCCACTGTTCATGTATTCACAGTCGTTCCCTGTGTGATTCAAGGAACCATCTGGTTTATATTCACTATTCCCCACCTGTCTGTCTGTTGTGTGCGCTGTGTATTATACTAAATATTCATCTCTTTCCTTTGATTTCTTACCCTGGGGGTCCCTCCAGACCCCCCTACCCGCGCTCCCCAGCCTACCCCGACCACTCCTGGCCGCCGGGGTCGCGGCCTGCGCCCCCCCCTGCCCCTCGTCACCCACACCCTCCGCCGCACCCCCGCCCTCACCTCCGCCCTCACTCCCCGCAGCAGCAGCAGCAGCAGCACCACCAGCAGCACCACCTCCAGCAGCAGCAGGGCAGCGGTGCCACGCCGCCCCCCCCACCCCCCCACCACCCCCCCGGTCACCATGGGTAGGTTCAGGTGCTGATGTCACCCCCCTCCCCCCCGCAGAGTGATGAGTAACAGAGGGAGAGCAGAGACCTGGCAGCCACCTGTCCTGTCCACAGACTACCTGTAGGGACCCTTGAGCAGGATAACATGGCCCCGGCTGCTCATGAATGACATGTGTCTGAGTTCACTGTCTGTCCCTTTGGATTAAAGGTTGGCTGAAGAGTAAATTGGGAAAGTGGACATTGGGGGGAAATTGGACGAAACATTTGGACAAAACGGTGGCCATTTTGTGCCGGGTGTGATTGAGTGGGCGGGGTCTACAGTACACTCCCTGGGGTTATGGGTTACTCTGTGGTCCTCTAAAGGGGTGGCCGATGCATCCCACTGCTGGAATGAAACGGCAACCGTGTGACTGTGAATGTGGACTCTCTCTTTCTCTCTCCCAGTGCATAATAACTAACTCTACTGTTATCCTACAGTGTGCTCACTGTGGCCGCTACATTGAGTGATGTGACCACACCAACATCTCAGCTACAGTGGCCGCAGGGCTAGAATGACTCAATGGCTAGAAAGGCTGTTTGACCAATCACAGGCCACTGTGATGGGTGGTGGTGGAGGGTGCCAGGACCAGAGTTGTCATGAACACTTTTGATTCAGCTGTTGCAGGAGAGCTGACATCCTGACATCCATCATGAGTATCCTCTCCTGTTCCTTACCCAACAGGCTTGGGGCGTTGGGCCTCTCTGTCTGTTGAGCTGACTGGACTGGATATTTCATGCGCCGGTTGAGTTTCAGTGCGGCCGAAACTTAACCTTAACCGCCTCTCCTTCCTCTTCTTCTTCTGATGGAATGACACATTACTCTCTCTCTCGCCCTCTCTATCTCTGGCTCTCTCGCTTTCTCTCGCTCTTGCTCTCGCTCTCTGTGACTTTCTCTCTCTCTCTCATCGCCGTCCAGCTGTGGTGCTGAAGCGGTCCAAACTAAAGACAGATGTTTAAGGGGCTAACCCCTCCCTGGGGTTTGTGAGGGCCAAGCGGTGCTGTGCGCCAGGTGAAGTGCAACATGTGCTTAATCCAGAGTGTGTCCTGTGTGGTGTCCAGGCAGGGTGGTTTCCCAGGCATGGGGCCGATGGGAGGAATGGGCCCCGGAGGCCCCTACACCCAGCAGCCTGGCAACAACTGTGGAAGAATGACCTCTCAAGGGCCCGCCTACAATGTCCCGCCCTCAGGTTAGGACCGTGCCGTCACTCCCTGTTCTCGAGGGCGTGCTGCCAACGAAATGACAATTTTGACTACAAAACCGAATTCAAGTTAAAACTTAAAATGATCACAAAAGAAACAGTTGCTCTTCACAATGGCTGCTTTGTTGTGACAATGTGGGACCCCTCCCTCCAGGGCCCTTGATGATGTTCCCCGAGAGGATGGCCCATCCCCCAGCCAAACAGAGGGCGGAGCTTAGCCAAGACGGCGCCACCCCCAGCCCCGCCCCCGCCCCCCCCACCACCACCACCACCACCACCACCACCACCACCGCTACCCCCACTGCCACCGCGGAGCCCCCCAAACCCAAGGTAACTCTCCTCCTCAACCCATCGTAGCCCTGCCATCGGGGGGCCGACGTCCAGCCGGCGCCAAACGAGAGTGGGGTCTGAAGGAATGAGAGCGGGCGAGACGTCGAGGCCGCCAGCGCGGCCAACATCCCAGTGGTCTCGCCTCGCTCGCTCGCTCGCCCTGTTTTGTTCCCGACGAGAGATGGGTCCGAAGCGGCTCGCCGTGCCGGGCGCAGTGCGGAGTGGCGTTGGCTCTCCTCTCCTCTCCTCCCCTCTCCTCTCCTCCTCCTCCCCTCTCCTCTCCTCTCCTCTCCTCCTCCTCCCCTCCCCTCTCCTCTCCTCTACCCCCTCTCCTCTCCTCTGTTCTCCTCCCCTCTCCTCCCCCACCTGGGCGCCGCCACACGCACCTGCTGCGACTCTGCTCCGTCTCTGTCGCCTTCACCATTTTTAGACGGGCTGGAAATAGACGCCCGGAATAACTCCCCCCCCCTCCCCCCCGTGCTCTCACCCATGGGTTCCTTGTTGTTGGCTGTTCGGTGGTGTTTCTTCGGCTCCTCCTGCGTCACCGCCACGTTTCTCTGAACTTTCCTGCCCCCCCCCCCCCCCGCTGTGTGCTCATCAGACGGGAAGGGGGGCTAGCGACAACAACCTCGCCAGCTAGCGGTGGCGTTAGCGTAGCTCTGTGTCTCTCCACGCCCCCCTGCTGAGCTGGCTCTGCCACGTCCCCCTAATGGAGGCTCCTGGCTGGTGTGTTTCACAACAGGGGGTGCTTTTAAAGGCAGCGCCCGGCATCTGGGAGCCAAGATGAGGGCTGTGTGTGTGTGTGTGTGTGTGTGTGTGTGTGTGTGTGTGTGTGTGTGTGTGTGTGTGTGTGTGTGTGTGTGTGTGTGTGTGTGTGTGTGTGTGTGTGTGTGTGTGTGTGTGTGTGTGTGTGTGTGTGTGTGTGTGTGGGGGGGCTTGGCTTGCCTCCATTACACTCGTTTAGTGTCTCGATGTCTCGAAGCGATCTGAACGTGAGGCGTGGACACTTTTGTATTCCTTGTAATGTTGTGGTAGAACCTCCAGCATGCTTCCCGTTCAGTGGACATCAATATATGGATTCCATAAAACATTTTGACTTTCACAAGCTGATATATCGTCAATGGTGTGGAAATAAGTCACAAATCATCCTTATCGATGGGACCACACTGCTCACAGCTCAACAGCCCCTTGCAGGCTTCCTCTGCAGTACGCGTCTCACAGTACACTACACCCTACTGGTGGTGCTGAGCCTAGCGTGGGTACAGTACACTACACCCTACTGGTGGTGTTGAGCCTAGCGTGGGTACAGTACACTACACCCTACTGGTGGTGCTGAGCCTAGCGTGGGTACAGTACACTACACCCTACTGGTGGTGCTGAGCCTAGCGTCTCACAGTACACTACACCCTACTGGTGGTGCTGAGCCTAGCGTCGGTACAGTACACTACACCCTACTGGTGGTGCTGAGCCTAGCGTGGGTACAGTACACTACACCCTACTGGTGGTGCTGAGCCTAGCGTGGGTACAGTACACTACACCCTACTGGTGGTGCTGAGCCTAGCGTGGGTACAGTACACTACACCCTACTGGTGGTGCTGAGCCTAGCGTGGGTACAGTACACTACACCCTACTGGTGGTGTTGAGCCTAGCGTGGGTACAGTACACTACACCCTACTGGTGGTGCTGAGCCTAGCGTGGGTACAGTACACTACACCCTACTGGTGGTGCTGAGCCTAGCGTCGGTACGCTGCTCAGTCCCCCGCCGGTCTCGCCCCGCGGCCGCCTGAACGCACGCCGCTGTCTCGGGCGTGGAAAAAGCGAAAACATCGCCAGAAGATCTCCCCGCCTCATCGTCTTCCTCTCTGACCCCTTGTCCCCGCTGTGTGTGTGTGTGTGTGTGTGTGTCTGTGTGTGTGTGTGTGTGTGTGTGTCTGTGTGTGTGTCCCAGGACCGCTACGGTTATCAGTGTGTGCCCCCCGCCCCCTCCCCTCTGTCCCCGGGCGCCCACCATGGCGACGGTGCCCCCCACCCCCCCGCCTGGCCCGGGACCCCGCCCAGTCCTGTAAGTCCTGGCAGACCGGTCCACCGGTCGGTCCTGTCCACGCCACGGCATTGTGTTGATTTATCAGCCTGCGTCCGTGTGTGTTTGTTGTGTGTTTGTTGTGTGTTTGTGGTGCGTGGGCTCTGTGGTGTGGAGGGCTGGTCTCCAGTCACCATGCAGTGGAGCGGTAGATGGAGGAGGGGAATCTTAAGGATTGCTAGTCAAACAGCGCACCACAGAGCCCTCGGTCCACCGTGTGCTGAAGACCTTTGTGCTGCTCGCCTGCTCTGTGTGCCCTAACCCTGCTGGCGTCCTGTTTTCTCCTCAGTTGCGTTGCAGTTGGTCTACAGTGCACAATTGTATCACAATGAAAATTTGTGATATGAATTTTGCTTTTTTTTTAACATTGTCAAATGCAAGACAGATTTTTGTGTTATTGTATTATTTTTTTAAGTGTATTCATAAAAAAAATCCTTAGTCCTTAACCATTTCATGCATAGAGGTCACTACAGTGTACAGCTGTTTAAAAGTGTTTTTTCTCTATACAGTGTATATGCCTGCACTTTTGGGCACTGCTGCATATAGTCCACTCTAGTGGAAGCTAGAGTGGACTATAGGACTTAGTCCTGCCCATCTTGCTGCCCACATGGTTACCATGGCGACCTGTCTCCGCCCCCTGGCGTGTCACGGCGGCCCCGCTCTGTACTGACGTCCCGCTGTGTCTCCCCCTCCCCTCCAGAAGCCCGGGGGCGGCCCCTCGGCGGGGGACAAGGTGGCGCGGCTCTACGAGATGGGTGGCGAGCCGGAGCGGCGGCCCTGGGTGGACCGCTACCTGGCCTTCATGGAGGAGCGCGGCGCGGCCGTGCCCGGCCTGCCCACCGTGGGCAAGAAGCCCCTGGACCTCTACCGCCTCTACATGTGTGTGAGGGAGATCGGCGGCATGGCCATGGTGAGCTGCTGCTGCTGCTGCCTGCTGGGAGATGATGGTGGAGATGATCATGAGATGATAATGTGATGATAGTGGAGATGATAATGAGATGATAGTGGAGATGATAATGAGATGATAGTGGAGATGAAAGTGGAGATGATAATGAGATGATGGTGGAGATGATCATGAGATGATAGTGGAGATGATCATGAGATGATAATGAGATGATAGTGGAGATGATCATGAGATGATAGTGGAGAAGATAATGAGATGATAGTGGAGATGAAAGTGGAGATGATAATGAGATGATGGTGGAGATGATCATGAGAGGATAGTGGAGAAGATAATGATATGATAGTGGAGATGATAATGAGATGATGGTGGAGATGATCATGAGATGATAGTGGAGAAGATAATGAGATGATAGTGGAGAAGATAATGAGATGATAGTGGAGATGATAATGAGATGTTAGTGGAGAAGATAATGAGATGATAGTGGAGAGCTGATGACGGTGAGGTGATGATAGAACAGTTGTTTTGGTTGGGGGTGATACCCGGGTGATGACGTGGTGAGCGGAGTGCTTACCAGGTCTAACAGACCATAGTTTCCGTCACTGCACAAGTGGCATGTCGTTTGTGCAGTGCCCCCGGCAGGCTGGCAGGGTCATGGCAGTTATGTTTTGCCGGTCCCAGGTGAGCCAGGTATCTGTGTTTCTGAGTGAGGAAATGAGACACACACACACACACACACCATTTGAAAAGGTTCAAACCAGATGTGCGTTCACTGCTTCACCAGGAGAAGCCTTAAGGTGAAGGCTAAAGTGCGTCCCCTGCCTCCTCAGGTGAACAAGAACAAGAAGTGGCGTGAGCTGGCCGCCCACCTGAGCGTGGGCACCTCCAGCAGCGCCGCCAGCTCCCTGAAGAAGCACTACATCCACTTCCTGTTCACCTACGAGTGCAAGGCCGAGCGAGGGGAGGAGCCCCCCGCCGAGGGGGGCGTGGCCCCGGGGCCCGCAGACCCCAAGAGGGCCTCCCCCCAGCAGGCCAGGGCCCTGCCCCCCTCCCCTGGTGAGACACACTCTGTCTGTCTGTCTGACATGTGTCTGTCTGTCGTGTGTGTCTCTAGCCATCAAGCTGCGTGTCATTATTGCGTGTCACCAGGCGGTCTGATCTACACAGCAGAAGTCATCATGACACGATGAAATATTCAGACGCCATCAAGTCCATCATAAAACAACAGGATGTTTTGAACACTATGATAACAACCCACCACATCTATAAAAAAAAATGCGTCGCGTCAAAACGGATATTGACACATTGTTGTAGTTCCCTGATATTGATAACAAAATCAACTCAACTCAACTTGCCCTTTATTGTCATTGCACAAGAAACAGAGTGATTTCTGGCAGCGAAATGTCGTTGCTATCGCTTCCGGCAGACACAGAGATAAGCAGATGTATAAATAGATCTATAAAAATACAGAAATAAAAATATAAACTATGATCAATGTAATATATTAATTAAGTGCAAAGGAACTGGATACAAAAGACAGATAATACTAAAAAATGTGTCAGTGTAGGCATGAAAAAACAGTGTTGCGAACATTATAGCAGCAGGGTGGAAATTATTTCACACATCGATAAGGAAAGTATTGCACTGAAATGGGTTGGGGGGTTATTCTGCATTGAGCAGTCTGATGGCTAGGGGGGCTAGGGAAAATGAATGTGTGGTTGACGAAACTGAGGTTAAAGCAGGAGGTCAGAGGTTCAAATCCCACTCACTGGGTCTGGTCTAAGAGGCTGTTAGTTTAGTCTGCAGAACGTTGAGTTGAACAGTCTCTGTCATAACAGATATCACTTGGCATACGAGAGTTTGTGTTGGTGGTAGATTAGCACACACACCACACACACATAAGCACACATAGGGTTTGTAAACAGCAGTGACCTGAATCTGACCTACTTTCCCACGGTTTACAGACCAGTACTCTCTCACCCTCACTCTCTGTAACGCACTGTCTGTCTCTCTCTCTCACCCTCTCTCCCCCCACGCCCTCCCTCCCTCTCAGTGACACAGCATTCTTCCTATACACATACACACACACACACACACACACACACACACACACACACACACACACACACACACACACACAGTAGCTTGCTCTGTAATTAAGCTGAGGGATGAAGAACATCCTAAAGAAAGAACTCCATGTCTTTATTGGCTCCTAGGGAAGATCTGATTGGATTTGTATTTTAGTTCAGGTGGAAGACACAGATCGATGAGAACTTCATTTTACTTGTCGTCATCGACCACAGAAGACCAGAGGAGCATGGAAAGGACCATGGAATGATACCAAATGTCATTGTCTGATCAAATGACATGAACTCCCAACTCGGATGTTATTCATGAAGCACATGTCACACCATAAAACCGCACCACCATGTGCTAAACTGAATCCCCTCCAATGTAACCCACTGTGGCCCTCCCTGCAGCCACCTCGGGGGCCCCCCAGCGCCCCAGCACCCCCCTGTCCAGCGGGAGACCCGAGACCCCCGCCGACCTCAAGAGGCCCACCCCCGCCTCCACCCCCCACGGACCCCTGACCCCGCAGCCTGGAAACGGGTACCACCCTGAAGCCCCTTCATAACATCCTCATGAATAACTATTAACACGTTACCATGATAAGGTAGGCCATGATATAACCATTGTGAACTGTAAATAACATGACGCCGTCACTTCCCGTTGCAGCGACCCGGTGGCGTTCCAGGGGAAGGCGGGCCCGGGTCCCAGTGGCGGCCCCTACCCGCCGGGCCCGGGTTCCAGTGGCGGCCCCTACCCGCCGGGCCCGGGGCTGCAGGGAGACGGACTCACCATGAGGATGCCCTACGACGGGCCGCCTCGCAAGGGTGAGACCACTAGAGCCGCCACAGCGGACCAGAACCTCCTCTGTGGGGGTCAGCTCTGATGTGGTCTCTTAAGGGAGAAACCCAAACCCCGGCACCACGTGTCTGTTGGTTTGCATTAGACGCCGCCCTCTACAGGCCAGACGCACGCTAGTGCATGCACAACCTCTCGTTGGCTGCTGTAAGCCCCGGAATGACCACAGCCTGAGCCCATACCTCTGTGTTGAGATGATGACGGTGTGATGTTTGTGAGCAGGTCCTGGTCCCAGCGAGGCCTACGGGCTGGGCCAGATGCCCAGCGGGGCCATGCAGGACATGTACCCCCGGGGACCCCCGCAAGGACTACAACCAGGCATGGGGGGCGGGCCCAGACCTCAGTACCCCTACGGGCCGGGCTACGACCGCAGGTATCTCTCACACACACACACACACACACACACACACACACACTCTCCAGGTTCAGTTTCCAACGTGAACCTAACAAGTCCTGCTACATCTGTCATGTGATGCATCTACTTGGGTCTCCTCCCTCAGACCGGACCACGTGCTGGGACCAGAGGGCAGCCTGGTGCCCCCTGCTGGACAGAACAGCATGGCTCCCTCCGGGAACGACCCGGGCCTGTACCCCGGGAACAGATACCCAGGCCAGAGGTAGGAGGCCCTACTCAGCCCTGTGCAGTCCCACCTGGCGTCCATCTGAATCCAACACTGATCAATCAACACAGTGATTACAAATGATGGTCCCAACGCCGACTCAACAAACCTGAAGTGTGTCTCCAACCCAGAGATGATGACGTCGTATCCATGACGATGTTGTTTTTGACTCCGCCCCCTCCAGGCACGGTCACGACGGCTACGGCCAGCAGCAGTTCCCTCCCAGCATGCCTTTCACCGCCCATCAGCCCGCCATGTACCCCCAGCAGGTCAGTAGGCCACTCCCACTCCCCCTCGCCTCCTTTACGTCTACTGCTAGGACTACTGCATTGATCCCTGTTCCTAGATATTATAGATGGCTGCAGCTGCTAACACTGGCTGACACACAGTGGAGGCTCCTTAAGAAAATCTCAGGGGGGGCATTTTTCTTATAATGATTAAGGTGACCCATTCAATAGGTGTATTAAGCAACAGTATCAGCATCAATTTCTTGGTAGATGGTTAACTCATACAGAGTCCTTCTTGTCCACTAGATGGCAGCTCCATAAACAAAAATGGTTTAGCTCCACAATTAATTATGTACATGAATCTAATGTTGTATGATGTATAATAGCTAAACAGGACACAGGATATGTCCAGCAACCACATAAAGACTAGGGCAGCATATTAAGTCAAGTATTTATTAACTGACCCAGGATCAAGAGGATCAAGAGCTTTCACAACTTTTACAACATACTCATTAAAAACGTGTCTAACTGCCACAAAGTCCACCAATCAGAACAACACCTGGGCTGGTGGAGCCCTCCGTCTCATCCTGGCCTCGCAAAGCGAACTCCAACACTCCACAAAACTTCACACACTGGATTAGCCGGTTGAGGATGTGTCGGTTCGGTAACACGCTTGCGTTACGTATGACGCAAACGTGTTAGGGCAAGTCCCCAAATCCTCATTCAAAATACACTGGAGTGTCATTCTCCGAAATGAATAAGTTTGAACATGAGAGTCAATGGGAGAATGCTTGGGCGATTTTCCCCCCCATGTCAATGGCAAAAATCACAAAAATCGCCCAGAGAGGCGGGACCATTTGAAACACGACTTGAATCTGATGATTCTGATTGGACAATGACAGATAACATATAACACTGATAACTATTATTGCTGTGAAAGAACTTTCCCCCAGTAGTGCGTCGCCCAAATCGCCCCTAAACACGTCTGCCCCTGATGACACAGTGACGTCGGCCCCTCCCCAAATTACCATATATGGGCAAAATGACCATATTTAGGCAGGGTGTCGCTTCCCCCCGACTGGTTTGCGGTCGGACGAAGCGGTTGACATATGTTGTTGCTGGCAGAAGGGACATGAAAGGGAGGGACATGTCCAACAATGCAGTGAGGGGTTCAGATTTGTGATAGGCAGTTTTAATATTGATCATATTAATAATAACTGACATTTATATAGAGCGTTTCAAGGGACCCAAGGACACTTAACATATGAACAAGAACAAAGACACAGTCGGGTGAAAGTTAGTTAAGAACATAAAGACTGTAGGCCTTGTGAAATAGGTATGTTTTTAGGTGCCTTTTGAAAGTGCCAATGGAAGCGGCCTTGCGGATGTCAGCTGGGACAGAGTCCAGAGAGTGGGGGCTGCCACACTGAAAGCTCTGTCGCTGAAGCTCCGCCGGCTGGTGGGGGGGTGATGAGCAGGCCCGTGTCAGAGGACCACAGATTACAGGATGGAGTATAGGGGTGGAGGAGGTCGGTCAGGTACTGAGGAGCAAGATGATAGAGTATAGGTAAGGAGGAGGGTCTTGTAGGAGATGCGGGACTTGACCGGAAGCCAGTGAAGGCTGATGAGGGAGGGGGTGATGTGCTGCCAGGGCTTGGTGCGGGTGAGAACCCTGGCAGCTGAGTTCTGTACATACTGGAGCCTGTCCAGGGCTTTGCTGGGCACCCCAGACAGAAGTCAATGCAATAATCCAGCTGGGGGGTGATGAAGGCGTGGATGAGGGTCTCAGCCATGGAGTCAGAGAGTGATGGTCGGAGTCTGGAGATGTTTTTGAGGTGGTAGAAGGTTTGGTGAGGGATTTGACGTGTGACTGGAATGAGAGGGAGGAGTCCAGTATAACACCCGGGTTGTGGACTTCTGAGGATGGGCGGATGGAGCAGCCATCGATGTCCAGAAGAAGATCTCCAACCTTCTGGAACAGCGCCTTGGAAGCCACAACCATGTGCTCTGGTTTGTTGCTGTTGTTTGTTGCTGAGTAGGTTGGATGACATCTAGGTTTTTTTTTGCTGTGGAGACATTTGACAGGGGACTGTGGGGGGAGCTGAGTGGATGGTTTGGTGCTGAGATAAAGCTGGGCGTTGTCAGCATAGCAGTGAAAGCTCAGACCATGGTGACGGATGAGCTGACCTAGGGGGAGTGTGTAGACGGTGAAGAGGAGGGGTCCAAGCACAGAGCCTTGGGGCATACCTTGGTTGATTGGGGCCAGGTTGGAATTGGAGCCTCTGACGCTGACAAACTGTTTCCTGTCGGAGAGATACGACTGGAACCAGGAGAGAGCTGCACCAGTGAGGCCTAGATATCCTGATAGGCGGTTGAGGAGAATGGTGTGGGAGACAGTGTCGAAGGCTGCGGAGAGGTCCAGGAGGATGAGGATACTGATGTGGCCTGAGTCAGCAGCAATGAGGTGGTCATTGGTGACTTTGAGGAGGGCAGTCTCTGTGCTGTGGTGACCTCTGAAACCAGATGAAGGGGTTCATAGAGCTCATGGCTGGACATGTGTTGGTGGAGTTGGCGGCAACTTCTCTTTCCAGGAACTTGCAGAGAAATGGAAGGTTGGAGATCGGATGGCAGTTGGTTAGTTCCAGGGAGGAGTTGATGATGTCCACCATGATGGGACACAGGGTGGGTAGGCATGCCTTGACCAAGGTGGTGGGCATGGGGTCCAGAGAACAGGTGGAGGCCGTGGCTCTAGTGGCCAGCTTAGCGACTTGAGGACCACCGACAGGGTTAGAGGCCGGAGAGTGGAGAGATCAACGCCCTGAGACGGAGGGGTGTGGCGGGGGGTGGGGGGGGGGGGGTTGCAGGCGCCAGGAGCTGCTGGTGAATAGACTCTATTTTGGCCTGGAAGAAGTCCTGGAACCTGGAGCAGAGGTCGGGGGTCACCAGTAGCGAGGGGGGCATCAAGGGGGCGTAGTAGCCAGTTGATGGTGGAGAGCAGCACCCTGCGGTGAGAGATGAGAGATGTTAAGGTTTGGACCATACAGCAGACAGCAGAACAACCCACACAGCGTTTCTCATGCGTGTCTTCTGTGCGTCTGGCGTTTCCAGGGTTACAAGAGGCCTGGGGAGGGACAGTACCCGCCAGCCAAGCGCCACGAGGGGGAGCCCTACCCCCTGCAGTACAGCGGCCCCCAGCCAGACGTCTACGGCCCCTACGCCGGGGGCAGTGGGGGCGGCGTGGGGTACATGGGCCCCGACAGACGCCCCGTCATGGGCCAGTACCCGTACCCCTACCCCCCGCGACCGCATCCCCCCCCGGGGCCGCCCAGGGGCCCCAGAAGCCGGCCATGATGAGCGGGGGGCCCTGTCCACCCGTCTCCGGGGACTCCGGGGACCAGGCCCAGGGCCACGTGTGGCACCACAGGACAGACATGGGCTACCCCTACCCTGGCCGCCCGGGACAGGGGCCGGCGTACCCGGGTCGCCCGGGCCCGGGCCCCGCCTACCCGGGCATGGGCAGAGGGGAGGAGTCAGAGGGCAGGGGCCCTCAGGACGGCCAGTGGCCCCCGGGTCACCCGGGGCAACGGCAGACCCCCTTCCCTCCCCACGCCCCCCCCCTCCCTGTCTCCCTCCATGGGCCCGCTGCCCTCCTCCCGCCACCCCCCCCTCCCCCTACCCCGCCGGCGCCACCATGGCCAATCACATCGCCCGGGCGCCCAGCCCCTCCTTCCCTCGGCCAATGGGAGGCTCCCCGTCCCCCAGCCCGGCCGGGCCCTACCTGGCCGCCCTGAAGAAGGGCAGCCCCGGGCCGGGCCCCTTCCCCGGGGGGCCCGGCCAGACCCTGCCTCTGGTCCAGAGGGAGCTCAGCTTCCCCCCCGGGTCGGTGGAGGCCACGCAGCCCAGGCTCAAGCCCCGCCGCCGGCTCACCCCCAAGGACACAGGTTCGAATCCCGGCCTGCCGCGAAAACATGACAGGCTGCTCCCTTAGTCAGACTTTAGGAACACAATCACATGACTTTTATGGTCAATATAGTGGCAGCTGTTATAGTCTTGCTATATATGCTGACATATTATTTCAGTTGTTATGAAATGAAAATATCACTTGAGTGGTAGATATCCTTAGTGAAATGCCTCCATCTATTATTAACAAACTGGGAGGAAGAAGAGAGAGATGAATCTGAAAGCCAGATATGTAGGTATCGACTAAAGGGACTAGCAGTACAAATCTCTTCACATCCCATTCCAAACATTCACCTTTGTGTGGTTCACACAACCTTTTAGAGAAATGTGCAGAAACGACAACCCGAGCAGCAGAGAGCAGAAGAACCACTAAGCACTTTTCTCGAGTACAGAAGTGAGTCAGTCGTGCGAGTCATCACATCCCACACGCCCCTCCTCTCCCCAGGCACCCCGGAGGCGTGGCGCGTGATGATGTCACTGAAGTCCGGCCTGCTGGCTGAGAGCACGTGGGCCCTGGACACCCTGAACATCCTGCTGTACGACGACAGCACCGTGGGCTCCTTCAGCCTGGGCCAGGTACCCTGCAGCCACCCCACCACCCTGCAGCCACCCCACCACCCTGCAGCCACCCCACCACCCCACAACCACCCCACCGCCAACCCACCCCACCACCACCCCGCCACCCCACCGCCACCCCACCCCACCACCCCACAGCCACCCCACCACCCCACAGCCACCCCACCACCCCACAGCCACCCCACAGCCACCCCACCACCCCACAGCCACCCCACAGCCACCCCACAGCCACCCCACCACCCCACAGCCACCCCACAGCCACCCCACCACCCCACAGCCACCCCACCACCCCACAGCCACCCCACCACCACCACCCCACAGCCACCCCACCACCCCACCACCCCACAGCCACCCCACCACCCCACAACCACCCCACCGCCAACCCACCCCACCACCACCCCACCACCCCACCGCCACCCCACCCCACCACCCCACAGCCATCCCACAGCCACCCCACCACCCCACAGCCACCCCACAGCCACCCCACCACCCCACCACCCCACAGCCACCCCACCACCACCACCCCACAGCCACCCCACCACCCCACCACCCCACAGCCACCCCATCACCCCACAGCCACCCCACATCCACCCCACCACCCCACTACCCCACACCCACCCCACCACCCCACAGCCACCCCACCACCCCATCACCCCACAGCCACCCCACCACCCCACCACCCCACAGCCACCCCACCACCCCGCCAAGAATCACACACAACACACATCATCCAACATGAACAGGCTGGTGAAAGAGGAAACAACGGCGTATTCATCTGTCCACTCACACATCACCCTCTGGTAGTCCTTCTCTACCCCTCACTATATCTCTCCACTCGCCCACTGAGCTCTCCCTCACGCGTCTCCACCCCTGTCTCTCTCCTGACCCCTGACCTCCCTCTCTCTCTCTCTCTCTCTCTCTCTCTCTCTCTCTCTCTCTCTCTCTCTCTCTCTCTCTCTCTCTCTCTCTCTCTCTCTCTCTCTCTCTCTCTCTCTCTCTCTCTCTCTCTCTCTCTCTCTCTCTCTCTCTCTCTCTCTCTCTCTCTCTCTCTGTCCTCAGCTGCCGGGCTTCCTGGAGCTGGTGGTGGAGCTCTACCGCCGCTGCCTCATCCAGATCTTTGGTATCCTGGAGGAGTACGAGCTGGGCTCCCAGGGGCCCCCCGCAGAGGAGCCACCACAGGAGCCTACAGCTACTACTACAACAGCAGCAGCAGCCACCGCCTTGGTCAGCCCTCCTCCCTCTGATGGCCAATCCCAGCAGGAGGAGCTTACCAGGCAGTCGGCAGAGGAGAAGGAGGAGGAGAAGAAGGAGGTGAAGGAGGAGGTGGTGTTACTCGAGGAGCCGATCCTCCCAGCGGTGAAGCAGGAAGAAGAGGAGGAGGAGGAGGCGCGGGTCGTGGGCATGGAAACGGAACCGCCGCCCTCCACAGCCGGGGGGAACCAAGCAGTGGAGGAGGAGAAGGAGCAGGAGGAGCAGGAGGAGCAGGAGGAGGAGGACGGCACGGGAGGAGACGCCTCGGAGCCCTCGGAACCGCCTCCACCTCCTCCCAAGCAGGCCAGCAAGTACGACCAGCTGCCCCTCCTGCTGGAGGAGAGGGAGGAAGGCGCGGAGGAGATGGAGGCGCGCTGGGCCCAGCTGAACCGGGCCTGCAGCTTCACCAGCGGCCTGCTGCACTGGCAGGCGGGCGGAGGAGACTCCACCCGACACATCCTGACCCACATGGAGCCCCCGGGGAGAGAGGAGCAGCGCCACGCCGGGCCCCCGGAGGAGGAGGAGGAGGAGGAGGAGGAGGAGAGCCAGGACGAGGAGGAGGAGCTGAGCGATGAGGAAGAGGAGGAGGGGAGGAAGCAGACAGATGTTGCCAATGAGCTGCTTGATGCCCAGTCTGGTGAGTGTCTCCCTCTGCTGGTAGCTGGAAGAATGTCACTTTGAACGCCAGGCTGTGGCGCAGCGGTTAGCACTGCTAGCACGTCACAGCCAGAACGCACTGGGTTTCAACCCTCCTTAGACCGCTGTTTGCCTTGTTTGATGCCCAGCAAACCTGATTTTAGGCTGCAAGACTACCAAGAAAAGGTTAATGCAGTATATAACCCACTTTCACCCAAGATGTGTGTCGTTTTCGGGGATAATTATATAATCACCTCAGGTAATCAAAGCATCGCGCAGTCCCACATTTGGAAAAAAAATGACCTCCCTGTCCATATGTCCCCCCCCCACGCAGGCTCCTCCAGGTCAGAGGTCAGCGCCGCGCCCCGGGGGCCGGTCAGCCCCCTGGAGGAGGAGCCGCGGGGCTGGGCCGAGGCGCCGCTGTCCACGGCCCGGCCCTGGCAGGACCAGCTGGCCCGCCGCTGCGTCTGCGTCTCCAACGTGCTGCGCAGCCTCTCGGTCGTCCCCGGCAACGACGTCCACATGGCCCACCACCCCAGTCTGGTGCTCCTGCTGGGGCGCCTGGTGCTCCTCCACCACCGCCACCCCCGCCGCCGCCGGGGCAGCGGCGCCGGCAGGAGGAGGAGGATGAGGAGGAGGAGGAGCCAAGGGGAGGAGGAGGAGGAGCCGGGCGTGGGCTGCAGCCGGGACCAGTGGTGGTGGGAGTGTCTGGCGGCGCTGCGGGAGAACACCCTGGTGACACTGGCCAACGTGTCGGGCCAGCTGGACCTGTCGCTGTACCCGGACACCATCTGCCTGCCGCTGCTGGACGGCCTGCTGCACTGGATGGTGTGCCCCTCGGCCGAGGCCCACGACCCCTTCCCCTCCTCGCCCTCCTCCCTCACGCCCCGCCGCCTGGCGCTGGAGTCGCTGTGCAAGCTGAGCATCCAGGACGCCAACGTGGACCTGCTGCTGGCCACGCCCCCGCTGCGGCGCCAGGAGCGGCTGTTCGCCGCCCTGCTGCGGCTGGTGGGCGACCGGCGCAGCCCGGTGTGCCGGGAGATGGCGGTGGCGGCGCTGTCCAACCTGGCGCAGGGCGAGGCCTCGGCGGCCCGCGCCCTGGCGCTGCAGAAGGGCGGCGTGGGCACCCTGCTGGGCTTCCTGGAGGACAGCGTGGCGGCGGCGCAGTACCAGCAGAGCCCGGCGGGCGCCGCGGGGGGGGCGGCGGCGGCGGCGCCGGAGCCGCCCAGCGTCAACATGATGTGTCGCGCGGCCAAGGCCCTGCTGGCGCTGGCGCGGCTGGAGGGCGGCAGCGGGGACTTTGTGCTGCACGAGAGCCGCCTGCTGGACGTGGCGCTGGCGGCCGCGCTGGCCCCGCCCGTGGCCGCCATCTTGTGCGAGGTGCTGTTCAAGGTCGGCCGGTCGTCGTGACACACGCACTGAGCGAGGTGTGTGTGTGTGTGTGTGCGTGTGCGTGCGTGCGTATGTGTGTATGTGTGCATGCGCGTGTGTGACAGACAGAGAGAGAGAGAGAGAGAGAGAGAGAGAGAGACTGACACAGGGAGGGAGGCTGGGCATATATTTTTATTTAAAAGAAAAAAACGATGACGTACGAAATGTTTTTACATAAAGAATATACATAGAATATATATATATATATATATATATAGCTTATTGGCTCCATCCACAAATCTTTATTTGGGATTTTTAAATAATTTGAATACAAAATATTTAATACTTGGTATTTTTCCGTTTTGGTTGATTTAGGTGTTATTATCTGAACCAAAGTTGGAAGGCTTTGGCTGCAGGGGGTCTGGAGGTGGCTCGCCTCCGGGTCCATGTCCATGGAGGGTCTCTGTTAACGTCGGAGAGATTTATTTAAATGGTGATCTGTAAATAGAGCCGTGTTCTGGTGTGATATGACAGCTTGACCTTATGTCTAAAGCCTCTGGTGTGCAATAGTGTTTATCCAGCTTGTCTTGGAGAATTCAGGTTGGGGGGGACTGAGGAAGAGGGTTGCGGTTGCTAAATGTGAATCATTTTAAGAATATTTCAACCACCTTGCATCTTGGGCAACAACGTTGCACAACCATACCAGTATAAAACCGCAAGAAAAAAAAAGTTTAGTTTTTAATCTTTATTACGTCACTCTTTAACTGTCACTTCACAACCGTCACTGTCCGGGCCCCACGTGTAAATAAAGTTGTACATTGAAACGCCATGTTTGTCTTCCTCGCCAGAGAGGCTGTGGGGTCAACACCGTTAATGGCGACAGTTGATAACTTAAAAAAAAAAAAAAAAAAAGGTTGTTAAAACTCACAAGTGTCATATTCTGTACAGGAAATAGGATTTATTGGGAAATGTGTGTGCGAACAAGTACCTGTCATGAAAAATATATAATTTTTTTTAATAAACATTAACATGCTAGACTTACTGTACAGCTGAAAGTTGATCACGGTTGGCCAGGTTGCGACTATTGGAACCATTGTGTAGAGCAGAGGGCGCTGTTTATTCCTTACAAGATCTTTATACACTTGTTTCACATGATGAAATAATAAATGTACATGGCATCTGGTTGCACTGTGGCCAATGTTTGGTCTCTCTCTCCCTTTACTCTCAAACTCTTTAAACAAGATATACAAGTTAAGACCTGTGGTTGGTAGCACGGTCAATGTAACCGTAGCATAACACACAGAACGAGAACGAGAACTGGGTTTTACTGTTCATCCAACCGGGTGGTCTGAATGCTGAGGCTTCACTTGGTACAGCTGTGCACGTGATGCCAGCAGTTTGGCCGGTTTTCTTTGAGAACACCAAACTTCCCAGAATCCACTGCAGCACTTAAAGAGACGAGGCTGCCAAACACCAAAATACATGTTCCTGGAAACCAAGTTGGCTAAAGCATGAAGGCCTCACCACTGCTCTTCAGAAGCAACCTCCCAGGCCCAAGAGCTGCAGAGTAACCACTTAAACACCACAATAAATATGAGCAGAGATGAGGGAAGCGAGACGAAGACGAGCCAAAGGATGCTGGTTCAATTCTCAAGAAGTGCCCTCGGTCCGCAATCCTCTCGATGTCTTGAGTTCTCAACCAGCGATCCAAGATTCATTTCACTGGACTGGTCTTGCTGTGCAGCTCTTAAGATGCTGAACAATGTCTTACTGAAACACACGATGGTGTTGATATCAAACTTCACAGTCTTCACAGTCTGACTTGGGGGCCGCTCTGAAACAGCCCACGGCGGTTTATTTGGAGCTGAAGATGCTGTCCCAGTCTGGCTGCTCCACACCTTCCTCCACCTGGGGGGTCTTGGGGATGGAAGGAAAGATGGCGGCCATCTTGAGTCTGAACTCTGATAGCTGAAACCAGAGAAGAAGAAGTAAAGTGGTGAGAAAACACAACAGAGTCACCACTGGGTCTATAACTCAGGTAATTAACTGGTAGTCCCTGTGGGAGAGCCATTCTAATTACAACACAGGAACGTCTCCAAACCAACGCAAAGGGGTTTGTTGGCCTCTAGTGGACAACGTTGAGTATTGCGCTTAACCCCACCTAGTCCAATGTCAACAAATTGTTTGTATTCTGGTCATTTACATTACATTTAGCAGACGCTTTTATCCAAAGCGCCTTCCAAAGAGTACATTTCATTGCTGCTAAAACAGTAAGAAAGGCACCAGAACAAGTTTCAAGAATTTCAATTGCTAGATTAACCATTGCTAGTATACAATATCTCTGACTGAGTGCCAAGTTACTAAGAGGGATTAAAGTGGTCACCCTCACATAGACATACATTTTCAACTATAATCCAATTACACGCATTAGATACGATATGAATGTATAAATCAACATTATAGTCTAAGTGTTTCTCCCAAGAAGGACCAGCATGTTGGTTTGACTTGGTTCATGGGTTCCTGTACTCACACTGTGGACACCCAGGGCCTTCCACACGGTGAAGCTGAGCAGACCGACCCCACACCAGGCGTACAGCGAGCCCCAGCCCAGTGCCCTCAGGGCCAGCGAGGCCCCGCTCTCTGGGACCACGCCGCCGTGGCCAGGACCCCCTGGGACGCAGCACAGGGACACTGTTAGCTTCTAAACACACAAGATGGAGGACGGCCCAGTCTGGGGGGGGGGGGTGGGGGGGGGGGGGGGGGGGGTTTGATCCGTGAGCGGTGCCCCTAACCTCCGGTGGGCTGAATGAGCAGCAAGTACAATGGAAGAAATGGAATGTCAGTGCAGCACGGGGCCTTCTGGGTGAGTTCTGTCCCTGGAAGGTACTACCGCTGCACATGGGCTGGCGACATCCTGCTGTGACTTCATCCCCCACGCGGCTCTTTCAATTTGTCTGACCATTGAGCGCCGCTGGTGGTTACAGACAACATGGGCCCCAGGGACAGAAATAGACCTGGAGACAGTGGCCGCCTCTGTGCTGGGCCGACCTCCACGCAAAAACAACAGCGCTCTGAGGCTCCTTGTGCGTCACTGCTTGTAATGGGTTCAAGTGAGGAAGTCATCAGAAGGAGGGACACAGGAAAACAGGGAGAACCATCAGAAAGTGTTGGTTTGTGTTGCGAGAACGTTCGACCGAGCGGTTCTGGGTCAACGCCCCCACTGTCTGCAGCAAGTCACACTGGATAAGAGCATCTGCTAAATTACTTAAAAGTATTGAGACCCAGGGACATTCGGTCTGTTGCTGTTGAAATAATGTTTCAACTAGCATGTTCTCGGCCTCACTTGTAAGTGCCTGATAAATGAACAAATGTAAATATTAACATGACAAACAGGCTGACATTACCTTATTAAACCAGCCTGGGCTTTTCTTCTTAGCGAGAGCCAACGTGAACCAAATCCGCGATCAAACCTGCGGATCCAACGGTACCCAGAAAGGCAGCACCTTGAGAGAGAACAGCAGCCAGTTGGTTGAAAGCGGTCTTTCTAAAGAACATTTGTCAAGGTTGTTATTAGCTTTTTTTTGTCATCTATGGAGCCAGAGTACTCAATTTCAAACTCCTGTTAACTAAACAACAAAAGAACATGACATTACATGATCGAGTTTGCCGTTTTTCGTTTGGGACGGTATGGGCAAGTTTACCGGTGAAGGTATCTTTTAGAAACGGACAACAGTAACAGTGAACGTCTGACAGTATATACATGCCCACCCTTCTGTTCAAGGGCTCCACGGCAGTGAGATGCCAGTGTCAGGCTATGTTACACCATGTGGATGGTCAAAACGCTATTGACGTTGTAATAGGAGTGTTTCCTTGTAACCACCGCCCCAGAAGAGACGTCATATATGTTCATATAAACAGGAGAATGGATCAGTGGCCTTATATCAGCGGTTACCATCTACCTCGCAAATCCAAAACTTCGTGAAGGAATTTACTTCTATTAAAAAATGTATGCATTGTCTGAATCATTAAACGCTTTCGGTTGCCAAAGAGGCGTGCTCTTGCCTTTTAAGAGCTGTAGTTTGTCTTCACTGGTGGTTTCCATGGCAGAAGGGGAGATGACATTCAAACTCGCGTTTTCCTTCTCAGCTGTCATGTTTCTGTAGTCTGTGGTCCGTCAACATAAAGGCTCCGTGTAGAAACAACACCAGCAGGAACATATGAGCGCAATCCATTTGGCAATATTGAACCGAAATCTGGTGGTATTTGGTTACATAAAAAAAAGAAAAGAAAAACAATATTTGAGTTGAAATGCAAATATCTGTAGGATGATTTGCGTGTGTGTGGGGGGAAAGTGGGGGCGGTGTGTGTGTGTGTGTGTGTGTGTGTGTGTGTGTGTGTGTGTGTGTGTGTGTGTGTGTGTGTGTGTGTGTGTGTGTGTGTGTGTGTGTGCGTGCGTGTGTGTGTGGCTGTGGGTGTTAGTTGTGCGTGTGAATATCACATCACACCCACAACGTATGCGTTCGCGTCTCTCGCTGGATGAGGCGTAGTATGTAGGCCTACATTGGGATTCAATTAGCACGGAGGCGTGCGTCACCGAAATGCTCCCCCGGAACGCGGGCGAACGAGCTGGCGCGCGTGGATGTGGAGGATGAGCCGCTCACACCGTCTCTCGTGGAACACAAAGCACGTGCCGTCGCGCGCTGCTGTTGCGGTAAGCGGGCGGGATCGGGACGCCCTCGCGCTGTGTGTCACACCGACCTCCGCTTTGTGGACCGGACTGTCTCGGCTCGCGCCCTGTTCCGCGCTTCTGGTGCGCGGTCTCGTGTGCTCGTGCCCGCGGCGGGCGTGACGCTCCGGGTAATAAAGACGTTATTGGCGGACGCTGAAGGACGATCTTCTTCTTTCGTTGGGGGTTTTTCGTTCTGGCTGCCGCCGCGAGGGACCGTTGGTCTTGTGTTTTCGTGAGGAGCGCACATCTGACCACAAGTTAGAACACAACAAAGTCGTTGAACCAAAAATAAAATGGAAGGATATTCTAAGCAGACCTATATCTTGGGCTATCGACCAATTCCTGACGGAGCTACACAACTGATGAACGTTAACATGGGAATAACCGCCCTTTGATTCAATTTGAGTTTTAACAAACGGATACCAAAAACAAAACGGCCAACCATTTTTAATTCTTATATATTTTTTGGTTAATTGTCTTTCATCCGCACCGCACGGCTCACAGACACGACAACACATGTCGCCCCTGCGTCTGGCGGCGGAGCCGGAGCCCGCGCGGGAATGCCAGTACAAGCAGATATGCACGCGCAGCTCGTCGCCCGCGGAGGGCTGGCTCGCGCGGAGGGGGGCTCCCCGCAGGAAGTGGCAGGTCTTCCAGGGCAGGAACACGTTCTGCTGTAACGGCAGGATCATGATGGCGAGGCAGTCCGGCGTCTTTTACCTGACGCTGGTGCTCATCCTGATGACCAGCGGGCTGTTCTTCACATTCGAGTGAGTGACCGCCGGAGAGGAGAAAGGCACACGCGATCGTAAACAGTGCGCTCTCGTCTGCACTCGAAACGTGAGCGCACCGCTTTTACGATCAGCGTGGAACAGAAATGATCCAGTGATGATGACGATACGATACTATTGTTTTAATGATCTGTTATGACTTTACAGGGAGCGTGCACACACACCATTGCGTGCAGTCAATGTGCCCACTTGACTGTCTCTCCGGATGTCTGTTAATGAGCCAAATGAGTCAAAACAACCATAAACTGATTAAACACACACACAGTTGATCTCATCGCTTCATTTAGACGCAGTAGTGACTCACTAAGTGTTGGCAGCAAACACCCAGACCAAGCTGAACTGATCACATGTCTTTTTATATCTTCCAGACCTATTAAAAAGCTTAAGATATCCTAATAGCCATTAAAGTTTGTTGTGGAAGATGGTCAACCTACAAAACCCTACCAACCTCCAAACATTAGAACACACTTCATTTGCAATCTGTTTGCAATGATGTCCGGCTGTGTATCCGAACAGAAATCAGTTGGATTCCCTCACAGACAGGGCTGAACAAAAAACAGTCCCCAACCCAAACCAAAGCCACAGCTACGTGCAGACCTGGTCTGACATATGGGTCGCCTACAGCTTCCTTTTAAAACACATCATAGCCTATAATTAAACAAGTAAGTTTTAAATAAGTGTGTTTCATCCTCCCCCCACACATTCCACAGCACGACTTTCAAACACCCCGGTGTTCTGGTTTCCTAGGTAACCTGCTTCCTGCCAAGGTGGTGGCAGAACAGCTTGCATCCCCGTGGCAGCCGGGGGACCAGCCCAGGACAAGAGGCTGGCTGTTGTGCTCTAGGGCTCCGCTCAGCACATTTGCGGGGATGGTTTGGTGTGTTTGGATATGAATTAGCCGTTCCCCTCGAGACGCTCTCGGTGGTCTACCCAATGCTGTGTGGAATGGCCAAACGAGCAGCCGCATAATCACTGTCAACCTGATTAACTCCTTGTGTTAGAAACCGGTTTTCTCCAGTTAGCTGTCCTAGCAATCAAGCTATCCTAGTTTGAACCCTAGTCCGCTTCCAGGAACCTCCTTGGATCTCTATCCACAAGGTGCCATGGTATGATGTCCTATTTAAAAGGATTTTGGTTCCATACCCCCATATATAGACAGGTGAATGGTGATTCAGTACCCTTGAGTCAGAGTGAGTTGTTGGTTCCATGCCTCCTCCTCTTCACAGGGGGATGTGAGCTCTATGCATCCTGTTCAATGTTCTTTATTTGCAGGAAGTGGTTTGTTCCGTCTCACCATTCACATGCACACGTTTGTTGGCTCTGCCCTTGATTCACAGTGGGTTGTTGGTTCCATACCAGATGGATGGTGATGGGTTCCATGCTGCCCATGCAGATAGGGTTGTTGGTTCAATGCCCTCTTCACACGCTGTAGATACACACTGTGGCCTATTCAAATCCTGTGTGTCCACTGGGGCTTTGGTTCTCTGCCCCATCAATAAATGTTGATCGTTGTATATTTACATGGGTGGGGGTTGTGCGGCCCCCCTCAGACAGCTGTGCGCCCCCCCCCCCCCCCCCCCCCCCCCTCACGCAGCTGTGTGTCCTGTGGTCCTGTGTTTCCAGGGGCTTCTCGTCGTCCCCGCCCCTCACAGCCGGAGGGCTGTGTGTTCTCAGCCCCTCACACGGCGTCTCACTGCTTGTTTTGGTCCTGCTCTCCCACAGCTGTCCCTTCCTGGCGTCGAACCTCAGCCCCGCGGTGCCGGCGGTGGGGGGGCTCCTGTTCTTCTTCGTGATGGGCATGCTGTTCAGGGCCAGCTTCAGCGACCCCGGGGTCCTGCCGCGCGCCACCGCCCACGAGGCCGCCGACCTCGAGCGCCAGATCGGTGATTGCGTGCGGGGGAGGGGGAGGGGGGGTTAGAAATCTCCCACAATGCCTTGGGAGTACTCTGAAGACGGCATTGGGACATTCTTGCTGTTATGACGTGATCATCACACAAAACTTAAATGACGTCGCCTAACCTTTGACAGGTCTTTTAACCTTCTGACCTTTGACCCTCCAGACACGGCCAGCTGTCCAGCGGGCTCCCGGACGCCGCCCCGCACACGGGAGGTCCAGATCAACGGCCAGACGGTCAAGCTCAAGTACTGCTTCACCTGCAAGATCTTCAGACCCCCGCGGACCTCCCACTGCAGCCTCTGTGACAACTGTGTGGGTCAGTACCGCTGCCGGGCCCAACAGAACCGGCAGCAGTGACAGTACCTCTGCATGGCGTTCATTGCGCTGCAGGCGTCGCCTGACGTTCAGGAGCAGCGTGCACTGGGATGCCTGCATGAAGATAGACAGTTTGACATGGAGACAACACGGAGCACAAACATCTAAGTGGAGCAGTGAAAAAGCACTTCTTGCGGGGGCATTGATGAGACAGCGGATGTTTGTGGCGTTTATAGCCACACTGTTGGAGGAAACAGGATGCAAAACGACACACACCAAAGAAGGGCTGTCGCGAGCTAGACTGGCAGCCTAGTTAACTGACAATGCATGTCTTGATTGATTACAAATGCAAACCAACATGACACCTTTCTTTTGGAAAGAGGGAGGGAGCTTCCTCTAGGTGCAAGGAGAATGTATACAAAGTCTGGTCATAAAGTAGGTTATATCATCATTATAGCATTTGTTAATATTGTTAAGTGAGTCTCTCTCTCTCTCTCTCTCTCTCTCCCCCTCTCTCCCCCCAGAGCGTTTTGACCACCACTGTCCCTGGGTGGGGAACTGTGTGGGGAGAAGGAACTACCGCTACTTCTACCTCTTCATCGTCTCCCTCTCCTTCCTGACCCTCTTCATCTTTGCCTTCGTCGTCACCCACGTCATCCTCAGTGAGTACACGGTCGTGGGTCCCAGGGCCTTACCTGAACTCCCACACCAACACACACACCAAAATACACTGACACACACCAACACACACCAACACACACCAACAAACCAACACTCCAACACACACCAACACACACCAACACACACTAACACACCAACACACCAACACACACCAACACACCAACACTCCAACACACACCAACACACAAAACACACCAACACACCAACAATCCAACACACACCAACACACAAAACACACCAACACTCCAACACACACCAACACACACCAACAAACCAACACACACCAACACACCAACACACACCAACACACACCAACAAACACCAACACACACCAACACACACCAACACACCAACACACACCAACACTCCAACACACACCAACACACACCAACACTCCAACACACACCAACACACACCAACACTCCAACACACACCAACACACACCAACACTCCAACACACATCAACACACCAACACACCAACACACACCAACACACCAACACACCAACACACACCAACACACACCAACGCACCAACACACACCAACACACCAACACACCAACACACACCAACACACCAACACACACCAACACTCCAACACACACCAACACACACCAACACACACCAACACACCATCACACACCAACACTCCAACACACATCAACATACCAACACACACCAACAGACCAACACACCAACACTCCAACACACACCAACACACCAACACACAACAACACACCAACACACACCAACAGACCAACACACCAACACATACCAACACACACCAACACACCAACACTCCAACACACCAACACTCCAACACACACCAACACAGCAACACATACCAACACACACCAACACACCAACACACACCAACACACACCAACACATACCAACACACACCAACACTCCAACACACACCAACACACACCAACACTCCAACACACACCAACACACCAACACACATCAACACACCAACACACCAACACACACCAACACACCAACACACCAACACACACCAACACACACCAACGCACCAACACACACCAACACACCAACACACCAACACACACCAACACACCAACACACACCAACACTCCAACACACACCAACACACACCAACACACACCAACACACCATCACACACCAACACTCCAACACACATCAACATACCAACACACACCAACAGACCAACACACCAACACACACCAACACTCCAACACACACCAACACACCAACACACAACAACACACCAACACACACCAACAGACCAACACACCAACACATACCAACACACACCAACACACCAACACTCCAACACACCAACACTCCAACACACACCAACACACCAACACATACCAACACACACCAACACACCAACACACACCAACACACACCAACACATACCAACACACACCAACATGCCAACACACACCAACACATACCAACACACCAACACACCAACACACACCAACACATACCAACACACCAACACATACCAACACATACCAACACACCAACACACCAACACACACCAACACACCAACACACCAACACACACCAACACACCAACACATACCAACACACCAACACACACCAACACACCATGATGAGTGCATTGATGCAAATGAGAAAATGTTTCCCTCTAACTAAATGTAGATTGGGGTCATTAGAATGTTAAAAATATATTTTTATTTTTAGTTATCTTTTGATTTTTGCATGGTTTGTGGCTTGTCATGTCATTAGTCAATGGTTTGCCGAATGTGTGTTTTTTGTCAAATATAAATGGTCACGTGGGCAAAGGACGCCGTCTTTTTATGAATGAACAGAGGAGGCCGCTCGGGATGGATTTTCGCGTAGCATATCGCTGTTAGAGAATTTTGGTTTGGGTCTAACAGAAGCTACAGGAAGACACACGTAACCTCTTTTTGGGTTACTTTCACGTCCAGGAGTAACTTCGGTATCGGTGAGCCAGCTGACTGTGTTCTATTTTTGGTGCGCGCTGAATGGAATTTTTGGATTGTTTGTCGAGACTGCGAAACAGAACTATTAAGCGAACTGTTCACGATGGGGACACTTCCACATGGAATACGGTGGATATGTTGTGAGGATAATTGTGCGGTTTTGTCATATATGAAATGCAATACGGTGGAAATTTTGTGATATTTAGATGTGCGGTTGTGTCATATATGAAATGCAATACAGGGAATATGTTGTGATGTTTATTGGGTGAGTGTTTCATATATGAAATGCAATACGGGGGGAAATGTGATGTTTGTGGTGCAATTGTACAATACACTACGGGTTAAATCAGCTATTTCTGTGGTAATCTGATTGGGCCATAAACGTGGGTACGATAATTAGATATATATATAGACAACGTCCCTTCAATGAGATTATTCTGTTTAACTTAAAGAAGAAAAGAAATTATTCTATTTGGAAAAAACACGTTTTTTGAGTATAACACAGCTTTCATTTTACAAAGGTAAGAGTTGATTTGTTATAACACCAACAAACACCAACACACCAACACACACCAACACACCAACACACACCAACACATACCAACACACCAACACACCAACACTCCAACACAAACCAACACACCAACACA
Source organism: Urophycis tenuis (assembly GCA_036785325.1). Lineage (NCBI taxonomy): Eukaryota > Metazoa > Chordata > Actinopteri > Gadiformes > Phycidae > Urophycis > Urophycis tenuis. Next base: position 344,926 of record JAXIVH010000063.1, read on the forward strand.
CCATCACACCAACACACACCAACACACCAACACACACCAACACACCAACACACCATCACACCAACACACACCAACACACCAACACACACCAACACACACCAACACTCCAACACACACCAACACACACCAACACTCCAACACAGACCAACACACCAACACACACCAACACACCAACACACACCAACACATACCAACACACACCAACACACCCAACACATACCAACACACACCAACACACATTAAAGCCTAGTTTATACTTCTCCGACTGCGTAATCCGTCATCCGTCTGCGTAGCTACGGACACCCCTCGAGCCCTCATACTTCTCCGTCGTGGTGACGGATACGTAATGCAAATTCCGGCTTGACCAGTATGGGTCGCTACGCAAGACTGGCCATGACATTCAAGCAAATAAGTACAAAAGGGAAAATTAGTTCAGAGGGGATCAATTATTAAATAGAAAAGGGGATACGTTATAAATGAAATGCTTTTAAAAGTAAAAACCGTACACAAACTTGCAATTTGCCACCGTCTCTTTTAAGTTTCACAAGTTCAAGTAGGTCGGCTTGCATTTTGGAGCTTTATGCGTCCATATAGTAAAGCGTTGCCTATAGCGTATATATATAGCGTAGGCCCTATAGCGTATAAAGCGTATACATAAATGGCGCGGCCAGTGTTTACGTTGTGATAGAAGTCGATAGCGATAGAATGTGATTCATTGTGAGTCATTCATGTGTAAATGACGTGTTTAGAGGACCAATCGCAGCCCTTGCGGTCTCCGTTGTACGTAGACGGAGTGACGGATACTTCAGGCCGACGGAGACGACGGAGAGGCTCTCCGTCGGGCTCTCCGTCGACGGAGAGGGCTCTCCGTATCCGTCGTCCGTCACTTTACGCAGAAGTATAAACTAGGCTTAACACACCAGCACACCAACATACACCAACACACCAACACACACCAACACATACCAACACACCAACACACCAACACACACCAACACACACCAACACACATCAACACACACCCACACACACCAACACACCAACACATACCAACACACCAACACACCAACACACCAACACACATCAACACACACCCACACACACCAACACACCAACACATCAACACACACCCACACACACCAACACACCCACACACACCAACACGCCAACACACACAAACATGAACACTAACGCCCACACCAACATCGGGCCAGTGAGGTTTTGACTATTTGTCTTCCTTGTGGTCAGAGTTCATAACAACATCCTGCAGTGTGTGGGGGGGGGGCACATTAAAGGAGAAGTAGGAAGTATTTAGAGGAAACTCCTCTGAACTTCTGCTGCTTCACTTTGTCCAGGGAGTAGACCAAAGGTCAGCCGTCCTCAAAGCACCTTGTGAGGAGAGTCTTCAGAGCCAGATGTGTCTGGCTCTGAGGTCCCTGCACTCTCCTTCTATGGGACCTCTTCCTCTCTTTAGCTCACCAGCTCTCTTTCTCTCTCTCTCCTTCTATGTATATCTCTCTATCCTGCTCCCTGTGTGAGTCTGTGTGTGTGTGTGTGTGTGTGTGTGTGCGAGACACACACACACACACTCTTCACAAAATGATCATTTAGAAGTCAATCCTTTTAATGTGATATTGGATTTTTTTATGACATGAATTATATATTTACGATATTCTCAATGCCCTTTTGGGCATTCTGACATTCATTATATTCAACACAATGGCTCTGGGATGAAAGGCAGGTCAGGTCAAGTCAAGTGTATTCATTCAGCTCCCCATCGCAGCTACAGACTCAAAGGGCTGGTCTGAGAGTCATTTCCAATGGGGTCACAGGGTCATGGTCTGTGGGGGCACCGCCGCACGGCCACTCAACAGATTTACTGCCGTCTCCCCCACTCGCTCGCATGCCCTCCTCCCATCACTGGAACCCAAAGTCACCCTCCCTCCTCCTCCCCCTCCACATCCTGGTGTCGGCATCGCCGCTGTCGTCCTTCCCCTTCTCCTCTGTCCTCCTCCACCTCCTCCTCCTCCCCTTCCTCCTCTCCTTCCTCCTCCTCCTCTCCTTCCTCCTCCTCCTCCTCCTCCCCTTCTTCCTCCTCCTCCTCCCCTTCCTCCTCCTCTTCCTCCTCCCCATCCTCCTCCTCCTCCCCTTCCTCCTCCTCCTCCTCCTCCTCCTCCTCCTCCTCCTCCTCCCCTTCATCCTCCTCCTCCTCCTCCTCCTCCCCTTCATCCTCCTCCTCCTCCTCCTCCTCTTGCTTCTCCTTGTCCCTGTGTTCCTCGTCCTCCTCCTCCTTGACTTCCTCTCCCTCCTCCTCCTCATCTGTTAATGGAAGTGATGAAGCTTTTCCATCAATCACCCCCCGCTCCCTTTGCCCCTCGTCTTCCCTCCTCTTCCTCCACCCCCTCCTCGTCTCCCTGAGTAAAAGCCCATCAGAGAAGCCGCTGACTCCTGTTCTCTGCTCAGATAGATTGTGTGTGTGTGTGTGTGTGTGTGTGCGTGTGTGTGTGTGTGTGTGTGTGTGTGTGTGTGTGTGTGTGTGTGTGTGTGCGTGTGTGCGTGTGTGCGTGCGTGCGTGCGTGCGTGCGTGCGTGTGTGTGTGTAACACCACTATTTCTACCGTTGATCGATCGATCAGCAAATCACTTGTGGAAAAAATATTGTCTCTGAGGGATAAAAAAGGAGCATTAAATCCAACAGTAATTATTGTGATCTTGTTGGGGAGATGCAGTCATCCAGAGGGACTCAAGATGAACTCAGATACATGTCACTAAGGAACATACATACATGTAACATATAACATATTGGATGCCTGGGCAGGCTGTGGACACTGGGATTCAAACCCTGTTCCTTTGGGCTGGGGGTCTTCACACGCTGTCCCCGACAGTGCTGCCCCCCGGTGTCCCCGTGGTGTTTGGAGTCAGCGTTGTTGTGTGTGTTTATAAAGTTGCACACCAGACGTAACAGCAGCCCTCCCTGAGTGCAGGTTGAGTGCTGCTCTGAAGAGGCGTGTGCACCGTGTCTCGGTCATGGGACCGCCTCGCCGCCCTCACTCTGCACACGCACCGCGAGGTCGGAGGTCAACACGCCGCCAGCACAGTGGACCCAGAACCAGCTGATTCATCCCTGGTGTCACATGTGACCCTTTCCCTGGGTCTCCTATGTATGAAGGCCTTGTTTTCCTGGCAGTTCTGCTGAAAGCCCGGGAGAGGCTCGCTGCTCGGCACAGAACCAGAGAGGGACTTTTAGAGCACCCATATCTTTTTTAAAACATCGAGTGGTTACAGAAGGATTTGTCCACACAAACGTTGTTTCTGAAACCCGGACCCCCACCACACCATGTATCCACCCGGTTTGCCCTCCTCGGTACCAGAAGTCTTTGGTTCTTTCAGTTTGTGGGTGAGCAGCTATGGTAGTGTGGCCCACATTCTGTGGGTGACCTGTGTTGTGCTGGCGAGCTACACACTGTTCACTCTAAAAGCATTGGGATCCATGTCTCACAGGGTGAATTACAGGTGAATCATTATCAATGATTAGAATGTCATTAATTATTATCACACTCTACTAATCTTGTCTCCCAATCTCTCTCTCCTCCCCTCTCTCTCTCTCTCTCTCTCTCTCTCTCTCTCTCTCTCAGGATCCAATGAGACTTCTTTTCTCAGCGCACTCAAAGATAGTCCGGCCAGATATCCTTTCAGTGTGTGTGTGTGTGTGTGTGTGTGTGTGTGTGTGTGTGCGTGTGTGTGTGTGTGTGTGTGTGCGTGTGTGTGTGTGTGTGTTTCATCCCGTCCCTTTCTCTCCTCCCTTTTCTCTCCCATCTCTCTCCCTCTATACACCCCTCTCACTCTCTCTTTCCCTGCCTCTCTCTTTCTCTCTCTCACTACATCATCAGGTTAATCAATAGGCGTGACTCAATCACTACTTAGTGGTCAATATGTCCCAGCATGCATTGCCAATGTCACACGCTATTTTGATGCACTTTCCTCCCTCATGGGATTATACCGCAGTCTTTGACATTGTGTATGTGTGTGTGTGTGTGTGGGTGTGTGTTCACATGGGTTGAAAAAAAACCCTCTTAATTTAATTTCTCAGTCAGTCTAAGAGAAAGCCATTCTCATCACACAAAACCAATCTCAGCCCACAAAAAACTATTAATTTCAGCTGTTATGAAGCCAGAACTAAACATGTGGAAAGGATCTTATGAGAGTTGAACACATTAAGACACAAATGTGTTGATGTAACAAAGCCTTGTAGTAGAGAGCTCACTAGCCGTCCACAGCCCAGCACTCTGTAGCTGCTGTTCAGAGCTGCTGGTCTTTAAAGAGCACGCTTGGTCAGCCTGCAAATTTCAGGCATCAGCATGAATCCAATATGAAAGCCTTTACCTTCAAGATGACTTCCAGTGGACCGACTGTGACTAGAGGTGATGGTGACTCAAGATAGCATACAGACCTAATTTACATTTTGCTCACACGACAGGTCTTTTACAAGTTAAGACAAGCAGGGCTTACAGATACATAATGTTCCACTGCAGAACTCCTGACATTAACATCCATAACAAATAAAGACAAATTCGGTGGACAATTATCTACAACTGAAAGGGTGTGTGTGTGTGTGTGTGTGTGCAGTCGTTGGTTGTCCTTAACTCCTGGCACTGTGCTGGAGGTGGTGGTTTGTTTCTTCTCTGTCTGGTCCATCGTGGGGCTGTCAGGGTTCCACACGTACCTCATCAGCTCCAACCAGACCACCAATGAGGATGTGAGTACCCTGAAACCTAACCCTGAAACCTAACCCTGAAACCTAACCCTGAAACCTAACCCTGAAACCTAACCCTGAAACCTAACCCTGAAACCTAACCCTGAAACCTAACCCTGAAACCTAACCCTGAAACCTAACCCTGAAACCTAACCCTAAAACCTAACCCTGAAACCTAACCCTAAAACCTAACCCTGAAACCTAACCCTGAAACCTAACCCTGAAACCTAACCCTGAAACCTAACCCTGAAACCTAACCCTGAAACCTAACCCTGAAACCTAACCCTGAAACCTAACCCTGAAACCTAACCCTGAAACCTAACCCTGAAACCTAACCCTAAAACCTAACTCTAAAACCTAACACTAAAATCTAACCCTGAAACCTAACCCTAAAACCCCACCCTAAAACCTAACACTAAAACCAAAAACCTAACCCTGAAACCCTGAAATCTAACCATAAAAGCAAAAATCAAGCCCTAAAACCTAACCCTGAGAGAGACTCTAACCCCTAAACCAAACCCTTAAAAAAAAACAAATGCTCCCTATAGCAGGAGAGAACCACACAGCCCCCATATCTTAGCCTGGGAATTCCCATGCTGCTTTGCGCGCAATTTCATTCTCACTGCAAAGACAGCCTGGAAACCACCGCCCTTATTTTCCCCTGAGTTAGGGAACCAATCACAGAACGGGGGGCAGCAAGACGATGAAGATTTCTATGCGCGACACCGAAGCTTGTAGCGTGTTAATCCAACATGGCAGCGGACACAACGTTACCGTTCGATGCAGCCTTAGAAAGTGTATTAAGTAGCTTTTGTAGCAATTAATGTAATTTTAGTAGCTAATTTCTAGTAGCAATTGGCTATGAATCGCGCGCAAAGCAGCATGTGAAGAACCAGACGCCATTTGATAGACATTCGTAGCGCCCAATAAACGGCTCTAGGCATTCGTAAACCCCACGCCTCAAATACGAGAAAATGCACACCTAGTTCCCAGACCACCATCTCATCGAGATGTGGACGCGTCAGCCAGGCTACCCATATCTCAGAACAAAGTGTCCTTTCACAGGCTGTGTAATAATGTTCAGGGCCCAATTCAGACTCACTTCATTTGGGCAGCTATAGTTGGATTAAAGACACTCAGCTACTCATTGTGCTGTTCAGTTTGATTAGGTACGATAAAAATAGACTTTAGAAATAATATGATAAAACTGATTGCGGGGTCCTAAGTTCTGATGAGCTTGAAGCCATTGAATACACACCTGTGACCGCATAACTATTCATTCTTAGTACTAATGCAGCACACATCTCAAAGTATGCTAGCCTGTGTTGCTTGGCAACCATTTAGCTGTCTTGAGGAACTATATTGCTTGGCGGAAGAATACTAGATAATAGATTTGTTGATAATAACATTGTCACAGTTTATGTTTCTTTGTGTTTATTTTTTGAAGTCTCACCAGGAAGGCTATAGTTTTTAGTAACTTAGTAAGTTTTAGTGAGTTTATTTTTTGTAAGTGCGCCTTGCTAACTGTCTTTCTATGCCTCCCCCTCTTTCCCTTGTGTGTCTGTCCGGGGTCTTGGGGGGTCTTGGGTCCGGGGCCTGCCTCAGATTAAGGGGGCCTGGTCCAGTAAGAGAGGCAAGGACAA
>JAXIVH010000063.1:353820-388820 GCA_036785325.1 Urophycis tenuis
ACCCCCCTCCGTGACCTCCAGGGCGGCTCCTACTCCTGGCCCGCTCCGGTACTGCAGTCGTGTCCGAACATTTGGCTAAAGTTTGCCTGTGGAAACCCTTTGAATACCATGAGGAAGACGCTGGGCGCCACGAGCTACGCTGAGGACACGCTCTGGGCACGTCACTGACACACTACACACTAACCCTCTGGCGGCCATTTCCTGAAGCTCTGGGAGATCTTTGTGAGGATGCCCTGCATGAGCAACAAAAAAAAAAAAAAACTGGTGGCCATTTTTGTAGTTCCATTAATGCCACTCTTTCTCAGGACCAAGATGACATGAAGACGTAATTTTTCTCTTGAAGTCACTCCAGAACGCACACACACACGCACGTGTCTTGGGTTCACTGTTCACCACGTGCACCTCTCGTGCCAAATCGATAATCCCGGACCAAATGTGACCAAAGCCAAGCCCCCCCCCCCCCCCCCCCCAGCTCCTCCTGCAGGCGGCAGGTGTGCTCATGTGCGAGCCATGTGCTCTGCTGCGGACTCCACTGAGGGTGCATTGTGTGAGGAGGCACGCTCACCAATCAACTGTGAATTCCTCAACGGCAGCGTCAACAATGACAAACTGTGTCCAAGGAGCGCGCCCCGTCCTGCTGGCATCATCTGGAGCTGGCCTGGACCCGCAGAGCAAGGCACTGCCAGGGCTTGAGGGTTCTATTCCTCGGTAACTCTCTGTGGTGTATCCAGTCAGCTGTCAGGCGTGATGTCATCGTGGGTCCATTGTGTGCTACGCAGCTGTTGGAAAGCGCAGCCAATAGGACTGCGTGTCTTGTCCATAGTCGTTGTTCTTGTGAAGCGATTCTGACCGTGTTCCATCTTAGTAAGGGACCTCAGCCAATCAGAGGTGGCTGTGAAGCCTCACTGCCTGATCTCTTGAAGCTTATTGGAGGACTGCGTCGGTCCTGATATGCTAGATTTTGTGTTTACGCGATGGTGTGCCAAGCATCAACTCTTGATGTAATAAATTCACAAGTTTTCACATACAAGCCGTGTCTATTTCGTGTGGATTTAGTTTGGTTAGCTTGATGGACATCTGCTTCTGATACGCCGCACCTCGTTTCAATGGTAGAGGAACGATGGACGGCAATGGATTCGACACTCCGTTGAGGCTCCAACTCGCTTTTGGTTAACATAAAAATCAACAGAGCGTTAAAGTTCGCGTTCTTTTACTTTTGTTAAAAAACTTCAGGGATTTTAGTTGTGGATTAGATTTAGGGATTACTTTTGTGGCCAATTTTTAGAGATTCATTTGGAAGTTGTGTTTACAGATGTTTTAACATTCCTGTTCATTGCTTTGTGGACTGCTGCCTTCTGGTAGGCCATGGGTCACTTCAATGAAACATGGATGGGAATCAGACTTGCTGTACAGTATTTTGGTTAAGAAATAACTAAACACACCATTAAAGTCAGTTATTAAATACAAAAGCATTCCATGTAATGCAATCTCTAACTGTATCATTATGAGCCCAGCTGCACTCCAGCCAGGGGTGCTTCAAGGCTGCATGGCCACGTAGGTGACCAGACAGACAGACAGACAGACTGACTGACAGAAAAGTCAAGTCTTACATCATGAAATTTACTTTTACACACAAAATCATTGTGTTTCGTGTTTGACTTTCACATTTTTGGATGAATGTGAACGTGTTTGACTTTCAAATCTTTGTTATGTGTGAACCCTTAAAGGGCCCCTATCTTACCCCCGGGGGCCAGTGAGATCAGCCATTGAAGCAATGGAGGTGAATGGAACGGCTTCCCATGGCTGATGTCTTCAAGATGAATGATGCACAGTCACAGACGTGCAGCCCCGCTGTCTTTCACACCCCACTCACATCAGAAGGAAAAGGAGCCTTCTGACACACCTCAAGTCACAAGACTACAACAGAGGAACGTTGTTGTTCTTGCAGCCCAGAAATTAGCAAAACCCTCCGTCAGAACATTAGCAAACATTAGTAAATAGCTTTGCACAAACAAGACTTGCATATTTTATTGAATATGGTTGGAAGGAACCTGATACACAGGACTGAAATTAATTACACATAATGATCATGTTAGTACATACAAGGTCAACGTAATTCTACATGAACAATGTAGTTACACACAGGACTAACTCTCTACTTTGTTTGCGCTATATGGTATAAAGAAAATATAGTTTTGGATTCCCATAAAGCTGACATATGGATACTTGCTGTGGATTGTTTGTTATATGGAGCTACTGAGAGGTTTGGAGCCAACAGTATTCAGGTGGTGAGGTGAAAATTTTTTGCTAAATCCATCTTTACAAATCTCAACATTTTCTCAAAATAGATATGCCATAACAGATTGATCGGGGTAAAAAAATATATATCATGGGATAGATGACTAACTATTTCCAGTGTATAATCTAGAATATGTTGTATATTTATAGTTTTTTGGAATATCAACAACAGCAGTTTAACCATCTCTTTAACATTGTTGTTCATCATATCCAAAAGCGCAAATATTATCACACTGATACACTTCGGCCCAGTGAAAGCAGACTACGTCTACACCCAGAGCTGTGTTCACACACGGCTTCTTAATCAGGTTTAAAGAGCCCATATTTGTGTTCTTCATATTTGTCGACACACACACACACACACACACATACACACACACACACACACACACACACACACACACACACACACACACACACACACACACACACACACACACACACACACACACACACACACACACACACACACACACACACACACCTTTTCATTTCACTTAAAAAACTTTTTTTTGCATCTCTCTGTCCTGAGTTGCTTGGTCATGTATGAACTACACAAGAAATGTAAAGAGTGCACATTACATTGAAGTGTTCTTTATAGTGAGCGTTTGGGTTAGTGTCTGGCAGCGCTAAACGGAGATTAGACTCAAAAGCGCGTAATTTCACACACGCGTGCAACTGTGAATGGATGTCAGTGTAGAGTTCTACATTATTGTTCATGTCTGCAGTGCAACACCGCAAAGGGAATGAAGAAAGCTCTTCTTTGACCCTCGGTTCAAACTATTGGTCAAAATGCTTTAAGCAGCAGATAACACGCAGTAAATATTATTATTAGTACTGTATCATTGTCATCATTCATCACTGTTTCTTTTTGGTAAAAGAAAGCTCGCCTGGTTATCTCTCCCAGAGGAATGCCAGCCAGTCAAAGCGTGTTGACAACATGGAGGACAACTTAAAAGGAACTTTTTACCAACGCAAACCTACTCTGTGGAGTCCAGACACAGAACCAGAACACAGAGAACCCCTTTTTTACACTACTCAAGTGTGGGTCAGTCAAGCCAACAGACCTGCCCGGTCCATTCCAGCATGCTGACACTGTCGTTCTGGTGGAGAGGGGGAGGGGGAGGGAGAGGGGGAGGGAGAGGGGGAGGGAGAGGGGGTGGTGGGAGTGGGCTGGCGGCTGCGTGGGGTTCTGCTGGGGTCAGAGGTCACCACAGCTGGACGTCCAGCAGCTGCACGTCCCCCTGGACCTCCAGGTCGGTGATGCGGGTCAGGTCCCGCACGCGGTGCCGGTACACCAGCTGGTGGACCCCGTTGATGGCTACTTTGAACTGGTGGGCCTCACACAGGATGATGATCTGGAGGGGGGAGGGGGGAGAGGTAGAGGAGAGAGAGACATGGAGAAGAGGGGGGGGAGAGAGGGAAGAGAAAGAGAAAGGTTTTCATGTCTCAGGAAATAGTTGGGAGAGAAGACTGTTCTGGAGCAAACATCTGACCAGCTCCGTTACCATGACAACAACGTCGTCAATCCAGTATCAGAGTTGACTCTCTCTTCAGAATCAGAGCAGTAGCCAGAAGACAAAGATGACAATATATCCAGACGGCGGCAACCGCAGGATGTGGCTGAAGTAGCTGACCTCAAGATTCTTCTCTTCCACCTCCACAATGGCAGCAGCTTCTCTTAAAGCCCCTGTCTGCCCACACTGGTAACATGTGCTGCAGCGTGGTCATGAGGAGAGCAGCTCCTGTCTGCACTGAAGGCTCCATTCCATCTGGCATTCCTTTCGTCAGCCCCACGGCATTTTGCATCAATAAGTACAATGTATATATCGAACGTGAAACTAGCTTTACCCCAGCCACGTCAGCTGTTCTCTACCAGAAATGATGTTTGTCTTGGGCTACAAATAGCACATGACCTCAATTTCACGAGGAATGACAAAGACCCCTCTCATTTTGTAACCGACGGCATTTTACCAGCAACCATTTGAAAAATGCGCAAACAAACAAGAGATGCGATCGCATATCTCGACACACGGCGTTCACACAGAATGGTCCGGATCGGATTCTTCCACCCGCTCCCAAACAGCGGCTCGCTGTCCTGCCACGCAGCGCACGTCACCCCTCACACACAACCGCACCTCGAAGTACTGGTCGGCCACGAAGGGGAAGTCTGCCTCCAGCTGCAGCTCCTCTTCACCCCAGCAGTCGGACAGCAGGGAGTTCCTGACCAGCGCGCCCACCTTCAGCCGGGGGTTGAGGTGGAAGGCGATGTCGCTGCCGTTGGACACCCGCAGGTTCACGCAGAAACTAGGAGACCAAAGGGACGAGACGGGGGGTCGGTTGGCAGCACGCTGGGACACAAAGGCTGGGGGGGGGGGGGGGGTGCTGGTGTTCACATGCTCTGCACTCAGTGCTTGAAGTATGAAGTATGGACTCCAGTGCGTTCCAACTCAAGTCCTGTTCGAGCTTCACTCGTTCTACCATGGCTGACTTTGTATGTACTTCTTTGGGGGACAGAAGACATGGTGTGTACGTAGGACAGCATACCTGTGCGGGTAGGGACTGGTCTTTCCCTTGATTGTAATGGTTTGCCCGGGACTCAGACCCTTCTCCATCTGTCCACGGAAAGGAAGACTCTGGGAGAAACCAAAACAATCATTTCCAACGTTACACGTCAAGCCACACAAACTGAGCTTCTGTGTCTGGTGTTTCAGTGTCATGTGTGTCAGCATGTTCTACATGGAAGGGCTAACGCAAACACATGACTAAATGAACATATGAATGTACCCATTAACCGATATGGCTAAGACATGGATCTCGCCCATAGTCAATAGATGACGTCAGAGTGCATGGCCATGATCAGAGGGCAGTCACGCGGCCCCGCCCCGCCCCCCCCCCCCCCCCCCCCCCCCTCAGCACCCACATGACTCACCAGGTCCTCTGGAGACCTCGGCAGCGCCTGCAAGACAAACAGGAAGATCAGCACAATAAGAAGGTCTTGTTTTGCACGGAGGACGTCCACAACCCATTCGCCAATGTTGTCTTTTGCTTATTTTGTTAGCTGAAGGTATACCTTAGAAAAGAACGTCGTTAGCTTGTGAATGTACTGTATATCATATGGGGCGGCAGTAGCTCAGTGGGTAGAGCGGGTGGACAGAGTGGCTCGTCCACTAACAATAGGGTCCGTGGTTCGATACCCTTGATACCCCACCTCCTCCAACTGTCCACATGTCGAACCTCACAAAGGTACTGATTGTAAGTCGCTTTGGACAAAAGCGTCTGCTAAACGCCCCCTTTATATCAGTTAGTTTGTGAATGTGCGTCCATTTCTTTAAACTGATATAATTTTGTTGGGAATTTCCACCCCCTGAAATATCTGGCAGCTAGGGTGAAATTATTCAAATTTGCGGAACAAGTGGCCCCCTACGCCACATCTCAATGGTTTGGTTATTGAATGGACGGCAACAGAGAAGCACAAACATTCTTGGGTTGGTTAGTTCCTGTGTACACCTATGGGACCTCTTCAAGTGGATCCATTTGAACTCTTCAAATGGGACCTCTTCGGGTCAGGAGCACACAGAACACCTGGAGCTCCCGGTCCTCGCTAAAACCAAACATCAGCATGCAGAAGTGGGATGGAGTGGAGCCGCCATCTTACGTTAGGTTTGGCGACTCTGTGGACCACAGAGCTCACCGCGGCCACAGCAGTCTGAAGGGGGGTACAGCAACAAGCCAACTTTAACACCGTGCTCCACTTTGGGTAAATGTCACTTCCATGTGTTCATTCCTTCACACGCCGGCGTAATTACTGCCAGCGCCAAAAGACTTTGCTAGCTAAAGTTAGCTAAAGGTTTGTATCACACGGCCGCCGGGAAGAGCGGTCTACTTGAAAGGAACGCACAGGAGGCTGTTAGAGATGCCCTCAGAGAGAGGAACGCACAGGAGGCTGTTAGAGATGCCCTCAGAGAGAGGAACGCACAGGAGGCTGTTAGAGATGCCCTCCGAGAGAGGAACACACAGGAGGCTGTCAGAGATGCCCTCAGAGAGAGGAACACACAGGAGGCTGTTAGAGATGCCCTCAGAGAGAGGAACACACAGGAGGCTGTTAGAGATGCCCTCAGAGAGAGGAACACACAGGAGGCTGTTAGAGATGCCCTCAGAGAGAGGAACACACAGGAGGCTGTTAGAGATGCCCTCAGAGAGAGGAACACACAGGAGGCTGTCAGAGATGCCCACCACCACCACACATACAAACAAACACACCATCACTCATGTGAAATCACTATAAATGTCCTTATTCACAATGACCCCCGCAAGGCCAACGGGGACGGGTGAGCCCGGGCCCGGTGGACTCGTACCTCGGCAGGGTAGAGGGCGATGGCCGTGATGAGGACCTTGCCGGACACGCCCAGCGTGTCCACCTGGTCCAGCGCCACCCTCTGGCTGTACTCCAGCAGGTGGTGCCCGTTCACCGCCACCTGAGGGGGAGTTTATGTCAAATGAAAAAATACATTTAAAAACTGCGCTATGTAGCTTTCGAAAGCTTTACTCCATTAAAAAATATCAGAATTATCTATTATTAACAGTGGCCGTTAGGGTTAGATGGTTATCGCTATAACTGTAGCTACAACAAGAGTGCTTACATAGTGTGAGTTTAGTTTTCTTCAGATAGAAACTAACATAAAAAGAGCGGTTTAGTGGGGAGGTCCTGACACAGCAAATAGGAGGTCCTTGTGGTGGTTTGGGGGAACCGTGTTTTCACCTGGAGGACCAGATGAATGTGACCACACATCATTGTATGAGTTTGAATGAGCTCAAACTCGCCACTACATACCGCTCAGTCGCGGGGATTCATTTTACATTCTTTGAATTCATTTATTTTCCTAGTTGGTTGGACAGCATTTTTTTCTTCATGGTGCCTCATTCAAACCTCACCTTGAACACTTCCTTCTGCACGAGGATGATGATCTCAAACATCTCCCCAGGGGTGAAGGGCATCTGCTGGTGAACCTCCTCCTTGCCCCAACTCTCCTTCTGCAAGCTGTTGCACACGATGGCTGTGGCCCTCTTCTTGAACCGGGGGTTGAAGTGGAACGCCACGTCTGCTCTGGGCCTCACACTGCTGCCGCACTGAAAGTCCACCTGGAACCTGGAGCACAGCACTGAGAGTCACCTGGAACCTGGAGCTCAGCACTGAGAGTCACCTGGAACCTGGAGCTCAGCACTGAGAGTCACCTGGAACCTGGAGCTCAGCACTGAGAGTAACCTGGAACCTGGAGCTCAGCACTGAGAGTCACCTGGAACCTGGAGCTCAGCACTGAGAGTCACCTGGAACCTGGAGCTCAGCACTGAGAGTCACCTGGAACCTGGAGCACAGCACTGAGAGTCACCTGGAACCTGGAGCTCAGCACTGAGAGTCACCTGGAACCTGGAGCTCAGAACTGAGAGTCACCTGGAACCTGGAGCTCAGCACTGAGAGTCACCTGGAACCTGGAGCTCAGCACTGAGAGTCACCTGGAACCTGGAGCTCAGCACTGAGAGTCACCTGGAACCTGGAGCACAGCACTGAGAGTCACCTGGAACCTGGAGCTCAGCACTGAGAGTCACCTGGAACCTGGAGCACAGCACTGAGAGTCACCTGGAACCTGGAGCTCAGCACTGAGAGTCACCTGGAACCTGGAGCACAGCACTGAGAGTCACCTGGAACCTGGAGCTCAGCACTGAGAGTCACCTGGAACCTGGAGCTCAGCACTGACACGCCTGGAGCACACTGGCCATCTGGAATGGCTCTCTTGCATCAAAATTTTAATTGAGGTTTTATTAGCAATTTTTTGTTTTGTTTGTTATGTTCCAGGTATTGTGAATGCATGGACCCTGAGCTGTGGCTCACTGAATGTGATTTGATTTAATTAGATTTTTTCATCTTTATAAATCTTTTTCTCAAAATACATATGACAATGAAGAAATTGATTTGATTGGTGGTGGGAGGTTTTTGTTATTCTTTCTAGACATGTAAAGAATTTATTTAATGGAGGTTTATAACGGCAGAGTTGTTAGCTGCCAATGGGGACGTGGTTGAGGTTCAGAGGATGAAGCTCATTCTAATGCCGGAATTCGCAAACTTTTTGATCCGCAACCCAATTTTTAAGGCACTCCTGGCCTGGGCTCGTCTGAGGCCTTCTTCATGGAACTGGAATTTATATATATTTATCCCTATTGAAACCATTTAAAATATTAGATTATCTAGAGCATTGGTTCCCAAACGGTGTGCCGTGAGGCAAGTCCAGGTGTGCCGTGGGATTTTGTGACAACCCTACATTATTATTGCAATATACAACTACACAAAAATGATTATT
Source organism: Urophycis tenuis (assembly GCA_036785325.1). Taxonomy (NCBI): domain Eukaryota; kingdom Metazoa; phylum Chordata; class Actinopteri; order Gadiformes; family Phycidae; genus Urophycis; species Urophycis tenuis. The sequence continues at coordinate 362,475 of JAXIVH010000063.1, forward strand.
TATTAATTTAGTTTATCAGTACTTTGTATGCACTCATTTCATCATACAGAGGCAAACTATATACCTAAAAACAATTCTTTAATTCTTGCCTCATTTTTAATTTTGTGACCCGTTTGGTTTAAATGGGTGTGTTGCTGCTTTGATGAAGCCTAATTTGATAGTTTCAAATAAATATTTCATGAGGCTGTCACATTTTATTTGGCATTAGTAAACAATTATGCAAATTTACGGATATTCTACATATGAGTGATAACACGTGTTATAAAGGCTATTTTGCACAATAGGTGTGCCTTGAGATTTTTACTTTAGCAATTAGTCACGAGAGGGTGTGGATTATGGAAAAATAAGGAACGCCTGAGAGGGGTGATAAGTCCCCCGTTTCACTAATAATTCACTAGATGCGCAACAAAGTAGTTCCCAGCTACAAGGAAGTAGTTACCGGCCAGGTTGCAGAAACAACACGTCGCTTGCAAGCAATCACTTTATTTTTAACCGCCCCTTTCCACAAGCAGTTTATCGACCATAGTTAGTCCATCCAACAAATCGAAGTTAACTTTCCATTCCATAACAAAGCAGAAAAAAGCCGGTTCCGAGTTTCTTTATTGTGGTCAGCAGCAGCGTTGAATGGGGACAGGTGTACTTTATCGTCTCATAAAGCACACCTATCAGCCAATCAGAATCAAGCATTGGGACTAACAGTTTTAGAATTGTCCTTTTGGTGTGCCTTGGGCACAAAGGGTTTGGGAACCACTGGACTAGAGAAATCATGTTGCGTGCCTTCGTTATCCACCACTACATACATAATGGATGCAGTTTTACCTGTCGGCGTCGCTGGGGACCGTGCCTTGGATGAGCACCATCTCCCCCGGAAGCAGACCTCCGAGAATAGTCCCCGCGAAGGGGATTGCCTATGGCGAAAATACGCAGCATTTGACAAATACTCGAATAAGGAGGTATCACGTCTGGGTGACACACAATCTACATGGACAGCTCCTTTTGTAAACGTAACTACTCCATTCAGATTTCCAAGCACCGCCAATCCTCTGGTTTACCATGACCCTTAGATAACTGCATGTAACACGATTGTAAAGTGTCTTACCGGGTTTAGAATAGTCTGTTTAGCATTAGTCGTAGTCATCTTGACAAGTTGGCCGACCAGCAAGATGTGATCGGATGTTTACTTCCGCATACGTAAGCAGACAACGGGTATTGGTCAATCGGAGTTTGACAATGTTGCATTCATTGGCTGGTTGTTGCGCTTTCATTTTTAAAGAGACATTGATGACGTGATTTTCACATGTAAAAGAGTTGAGAATCATGATTCTCAAATCGGACGGATTACAAAAAAACACTTAAGGAAACAAGTTAAAAATTTAAACATGAGTTTAATTTCACAATGCAACACTGTACAGCAATATAGACAGCTAATGGTACACAAAACAGTGAAAAGCAGTTATGGTTAAATGTTAAATTTATAAAGTAACACTAGGTCAGTACTTGTCATAAGTACAAGTTCAAGAGTGCAATATCATGTCAGGCCATGAGGTTCGGTTTTATTGTTTACTTGTATACAACTTGCTCCTGAGAATGAAGTCAATGGCACCATCGCTAGCTGTCCTACTAGTCTTCCTTCTCTCTCCTCCCCCTAAAGAGTGACCAGTCACCCCACACAAAATAAAAATAAATAAAAACTAAAACATTTTTAAAAAAAAGGTACATCGGACAAAACCCCCCATGCAAGTCAAGTAGCAGCCAGGACTTCAGTGAGCCTTCAGTCCCCAGGCTCCCTAGAAGTCTGCATCCAGCGTGAAGGTGTTGTCTGTGGACCCCGACATGACCCCCATCCTCTGGTACTCCCCCACACGCTTCTCAAAGAAGTTGGTCTTCCCCTCCAGGGAGATGTTCTCCATGAAGTCAAAGGGGTTCTCCACTTTGTAAACCTGAGACAATTCAGACCACACGTCATTTCACTAAGTGTCAAAAACTGCAGAGGGCTGCGGAGCCTCAGCTATTAATCAGGATCACACATGCATAAATAAATAATGATTGCTATAATTGCTTTCTGTGGCAAGAGTAACACACCCAATTTGAACATTTCCCATTCAGGCTAAACCAGAGCTCCTACATGAAACCAACAGAACCAGCACCAGTTCTTGACCCGGCTTTGCTCAGACTAGCGTCTGTATCGTGCTGACCCCTCCCCTGCCGGTAAGCCACATGCCCGCCGACAGGAGACCCAGGCCAGCACCCAGCCACCATCACTGGCTGGGGTCCGTACCCCTGCGCGTCTCATCACCGCAAAGCCTTCACCCCGGGTCACTAGCATGCTAGCATCTTGCTAGGAGACCATTTGGCAGAGCCCTTTAGATCTCAGATACAGGGCATGGGGGTTGCAGATGTATGCTATGACGGCTAGATGACCAGAACAGAGTACAACCACTAGAGTTATGGTGCCCGTTTTTCCTGAAACGGGCAACCAGGAAGACCTGACAACTGGGGGGGGATATATTAAGCCACATGGTGCCTAATGACCTCTGGTGGCGGGGCTTCTTACCTTGCTGAACCCGAGCTCCACCATCAGCCTGTCCGCCACAAACTCAATGTACTGCTTCATCATGTCACAGTTCATCCCGATCAGTTTCACCGGCAATGCCTGGGTCAGAAACTCCTGCAAACCAGAGAGTTTAGTGTGAGATGGGGGGGCTTCTGATTATTCAAGACATTTTGCAGCAGACGCAGGCATGTTTGTTCAGAGTTCACAACATTTTGAAGCTTAGAAATGCCACAAAAAACATCTGCAAGTTAAAATGGTAAAAGGTTTCCAACAAACCTGCTCAATGGCCACAGCATCCATGATGAGTGTTGTAACTGTTTCTTTGGAAGGCTTGTTCACCAGATGTTTGAACATCAAGCAGGCAAAGTCACAGTGGAGTCCCTGAGAACATATTTCTTAATTAGCAAAAAAAATAATTCCATAAGGAAGCAATAAACAAGTCTAAATATGGCAACACACAATGATACACCTGAAGTGTCGCCCACCACATGCTTTCCCTACAAGATGCCGTAGACAAGACACGGTGCTTACCTCGTCTCTGCTGATGAGCTCGTTGGAGAAGGTCAGGCCGGGCATGAGCCCCCTCTTCTTTAGCCAGAAGATGGCTGCGAAGGAGCCCGAGAAGAAGATTCCTTCCACGGCAGCGAAAGCAACCACTCGCTCACCTAGAAGAGCAACATGATGAGGTCAGGCATGCCGTCCTTCAAGCTACACAACCAGGTGGGGAGAGTTGGTTTAAAAAAAGACTATGCTTACCAAACCCAGCGTTCTGGTTTCCGATCCAGTTCAGCGCCCAGTCTGCCTTCTTCTTGACACAGGGTAGAGTCTCAATAGCATTGAACAGATATTCCCTGAGAGAGCAAATGGAGCCATGTTTACATACTGGAGTCAGCCAGCCGATGTAGCCTGCAGTTCAACATCAATCCATTAATAAACCTGTTGGTCAAACCCACCTTTCAGCGGGGTTCTTGATGTACGTGTCTATGAGCAGGCTGTACATCTCAGAGTGGATGTTCTCCATCGCGATCTGGAAACCGTAGAAGCAGCGTGCTTCCGTCACCTGAACTTCCTGGGTGAAGCGCTCCACCTAGTGGCGGGAAAATGGATGTCAGACGCGCGCCAACGGTGTGGTTTAATTGATGAACCAGTTAAACTGAACAAAGCGGGTTAAATCGTCAACTACGTGTTTTTGCGCCGCGTACCAAGTTTTCGTTGACGATGCCATCGCTGGCCGCGAAAAAGGCCAGGACGTGCGAGACAAAGAACTTTTCCTCCTCCTTCAGCGTCTCCCAATGCTGAATGTCCTTCGACAGATCAACCTGAAATCAAACAGTTGTTCAATCTTGTGCTTAGCATAGGCAGTCACTACCGGAAATATCAAGAAACAATAAAAATCACAAATACGCCCGTCCCAAAATCCGGTCGTCTTTATACAAATACAAAATAAAACAAACCAAGGAAACAAGCCTAAAGCATCTCGGAGTGGCAGTTTGCAATACAAAACATCATCACGGTCTGCGTTATTATGGCATAAACAAGAGGGCCAGGCCATCCGGGCTCCTGTGTTTCTACTGTAGGTCAGTCTGACCAGACATATCCATGGAGACATGCTCACCTCCTCGGCAGTCCAGAAGGACGCCTCTGCCTTTTTGTACATCTGCCAGATATCATGGTACTGGATGGGGAACACCACGAAGCGCCGCGGGTTGTTCTTCAGCAGGGGCTCGTCTTCGCAGCTGCTCTTCTTTGACTTTTTGGGCTAGAAATCGAACGGATATGGGGTTAGGATACTGCAAAACTCTTTGTCATGTTAAGATCACTGTTGAAACGCGCTGTGTAAACAGTGAACTGAAGTGATTGACCGGCGTCACAAGTCAATCATTATCGATCACAGCTGTGCGTCGCCTTGGCGCCAAATGCGAGATGCTTTAAAAGACGCATCGTCACGCCGAGTCGTCCATCAGCTCAACTGTGATCACTCACCTCAGCATCATCGAAGATTTTACGCGCAGTTCTGGACGCCAGGACACGAGTGCTGTTCAGACTTGGCGGCTGAAATGTGGGTTTTCAAAGATGATGAGTTTCATATCCGGATTGCAAATTGAATGACGATGAGTGACGAGGTTCTGCTAGCCACGTGCAATACTTCTGCTGGTTTCAATTGACATTACTTAAAGCTTACCGTGTTTTCTTTGTTCTTTAGTGAAATGGTATTCATCTGGGAGGAAATCGTGTTTTCGTCCTTGTTAGAAAGATGAGAGCGTGTGGCAAGCATTTTTCTAGTTTTCTAGGACTGTTGGCTAACAAAAGAGAAGTAAAATTAGGAAAAGTTAAAACTCTAAAACTTGTCAAGCTACACAGTACGCAGACCACACGCGAAGAGACTGGGCTAAAATGGGAGGAGTGACTATACCAAGTGAGCGCTGTATTTATACAGTCCGCAGCCGCGTCCCGCCTCCCGGTCTCCGACCAATGAGGCTGCGCACTTAGAGCGCTAACGTACAGGTCGCGGGAGATTCAAATGTCCCAAACCCGGGAAAAGGGGGTTACGAAACGAAAAAATGCGCATTATGCAAGTATTGTAATTAACGTAGACAATTAAACCTCAAATAATGTAAAATACTGCAAACGGTATAACCACCGCGTCATGTAAAGACTGTCTTGAGACTTGACTGTGTATCAACAGTGTCTCGCTGTTTGAGACAGTTGGTTGTATTTCATAATCAAGGGTCCACTAAATAAAGTTAAAGGTATTCAGATGTGCTCTTCACATCAGTTGTCTGGTGTTTGTATATATAATACATGTTGAATCTTATTCGTGATATTCGGGATTCTTACCGCCACTACAATCATTCACTTTCCCGTCGTCGCACATTGTTTAGACGTGGCATTATAGTGCCTGTATTTTCTTGACGTGGACTTTGACCCACATCTCATCACATCAAACCTTATTTAACCCACGATCCACATTAGCATCTGAATCCCAATTTCAACGGGAGTTTGAGATTGTCAAGCCAAGCCGCGTCACCGATGAGACACTTCCCTCCAGTTTCTTCTCAGTTTCCAATGATCAATTGTCCTGAACATGGACACAAGGGAATGTGAAGCCTCAATGGACGGATATAATTTACTATTACACCAAATGTCATTTACAGCAACAGTTAAGCCACCGCCACAAAAGTTCATTTAGGTGCAGTGTGAATTAATTCCGGAACCGCGTTAATCTATTGTCTGATCCGAGGGGCGTGGCCAGGAAGACTGCAACAAGCTGCAATCTTTTCTGGACTTCTCTCAAATGTTTTGATTGCAATGTTAAATGTATTCAACCGCATTGGTATGTACATGTAGGCTAGTTGATAGTGCGACTGAGAGCGTACTTCGAACAGAGGACAGAAAAATAACTGTCCTAGATTTTAGTAGAACTGCAGTCAAGTCTGCTAAACCCTGTGCGTTTCATGTGCGCCTTTTGCTTGGCTTTAAAGGGAACAAGATGCCAACATATTTGGCTGTGTATCGTCCTACAGTGTTGGGCTAAATATCCTGATAATAAGTCCTCTGGCTAACGCGCTCCCTCTATTCCTACAGTGTTTTGTACCGAACTATAATCTAAAGTGAAATGTTGTATTGTTTGAGAGTGTTTTAATTTCTCGTAATCCTAACCAATCGATCAACATTGATCGTATGCATTAAAGTAACCGACCATGCCGTGCAAGTTAATTTTATAAAAAAGATACCTGTGGAATAGTATTTTCTGAGCAATCCTCGTTAATATACTGCGTTATCGTTTTCAACCACTAAGCGGCGCTGTAGCAAAGGTTCTCAATAGGCATCTCTTCTGGATACAGCGCCAAGTTTTTTTTCAGTTGTTGAATGTCGGTCAGTAAGGCAAATGGGCGGGTGCCTAGTCAGCCGCTGACGTGAACCGATCTGCTTTCCAGCTCATCGTCGTCGCATCCCATTGGTCACGCCCCCTCAACGCCGCAGCGCCATTGGCTGAGCTTTGTTACTGGGTGGTGTGGGGAGACGAGCTCTGAGGCTGCTCTTCAGATTGTGTAATATAGCGAGGAAAGGGTGCATTGTCTATAAGCCCGGACCGAGCAAAAATAAGGATTTAGAGGATTTCCGTGTATAATCTGTCAATATATTTGCCCATGTCAATTTTTTTTATTCTTACAAGTTAAGCCTACCATTTTTTTCTAATCAAATTATTTTTACTTTTCTTTGTTGAATTGAATTGTAGCTCCGAACTCCTATTGAATTCATTCATATGCTTTTTTTTTTTAAATTATATAGATACACACAAACACACACACACACACGCACAGTGTAAACTAAACCATTTGTAGTTTGAAAGAAACGGCAATGGAAAGAACCCTCTGTCGTTTCTCTTGTAGCAAAAGTAGCAGAGTAGCAAAACAGCTACTTTCCGTAGCTGTTCTGCATGAAACGCCCACCATAAAGTTTGATTGATTGATGAGGACATTGATATGTAGTTCAGAGGAAAAGAGTCACTAGAACAAGACTGATTTAGTGGTGCATTTTATTACAAAAGCCATATTCTTTAACATTGCTTACAGGCAAGTGTTCAGAAATGGGATTATTTTGATAAAAGATGTTATTAAGAATAACATTTAATATGAGGTATTTTCTTACTGGCGACACTATAGGCCAAATTAAACTATCAAAAACAGCACTTTTAAACAAAAGTTTATTAAATAATATTGTATAAAGCAAGATGGTAGGTAGTATCACAGTGAGGAATACTTAAAATATCAATAAAATAATTAATGTACTATCAATAAATGCAGAATGGAATACACATAACATTCATATAGATATCAATACATGTACATTATTTACAATAGCAAAAAAAGGAAAAACAATTGGCTATAAGAAAAGCACAATACAGAGGCTTTGGCAAAAACAAAAGAGTGCATACATTTGCTAAACATGACATATAAACATTGAGTAAACATGATTACCTGTATGTATAGAGTACAAAACAAGCATAATACAAAAAAATCCAGTGCAATGTCAGTTTTGTCTGTGAATTGTCCATGAATCATAGCAGCCTGGTCTGTTTGTGTCCTTTATCTCCATGTGGTTGGTGAGAAAAATGTCCTGAGCAAACTAAACTGCCTCCCCCGCCCCCCTGGTGTCTCCCCCCATTCCTGATCTGTCAACTGCCGGTTGTGATGTCAGTTATTTCAGTTACAAAAAGCAGGGGCCAATGGGCGGCTGGGTCCTAGAGCTGACAGAAACAGCTGGGAAAGATGTACAGACGACCGCCAGGTGGACCTCTACCCCCCCCCCCCCCCCCCAGCGGGTTCTTCAACAGTCTCTGGGCGGTGTGTTGGGGTTAATTGGGGCCCGGCCCCAGCAGGCCCGCGGGGCGTGGCGAGGCCCGGGCCTGGGTCTTGGGCAGCGCCATTTTGTTGAGGTCGCGTGTCTCGGCGGGCCAGGAGGACGCCCGCTTGGTGGTGATGTGGCGCCGGGCGTGCTTCGTCAGGTGGTCGCTACGCATGAAGCGCCGCTCGCACACCGTGCACACAAACTTCTTCTCGCCAGTGTGCGTCCGCCGGTGGCGCGACAGCTCGTCGGAGCGCGCAAACTTCTTGTCGCAGCCCTCCCAGTGGCAGCTGAACGGCTTCTCACCTGCAGGGGGGGACAGCACGTCAGCCACCGGAACAACAACCTGAGGCTTCCAACATGCTAGCTTATAACAAGCCTTGAAGCCGGCGTTAAGATGTAGTGCTAACTAAAGGTAATTAAAAAAGAGCAACATCTGTAACACGTGCAGCAGGCAGCAGGAGGCTCACCAGTGTGTGTCCTGAGGTGGGCCTTCAGGTGGGAACTCTTGAAGTACGTCTTCTTGCACCCGGGGAAGTTGCACACGTAGTTCCGCCGGCGCGAGAAGTCGGCCTGCGACGGGCCGCCGTTCTGTCCCGTCGCCATGTAAACGGGGGCCGGCGCCAGGGGGAGGAGCTTGGTGTTGCCCAGGGTCATGACCTGCTGCGCGCCCTGGGGGGCCTGCGACACTGAGGTCTGGGGCACCACGAACATCACGGTGCCCTGGGCCACCGAGGAGCCCACCAGGAGCTGCTGGGAGAAGGAGGGAGGCGACTGGGGCAGGATGGGCTTGGGCCCCCCGGGGGCTTGGACCTGCACCGGAGCCTGGACGAAGGCCGAGATCATCCCGGACCTCCCCCTGACCGGGTACACCTGGCACAGGACCGGGGAGCCAGGGAGCGCGGCCGGGGAGGAGGAAGGCGGCGAGGAGGAGGAGGAGGAGGAGGAGGGTGGGTAGGAAGACGCTGCAGGGGGGGAGTGGACCAGGGACACCACCGAGGAGGAGCTGCTCTCAGGAGACGAAGGGAGAGAGCCCTCTGAGGTGTCCATGGCACACGGAGCCCCCGCAGCGCCCTCTTTGGTCTGGGTGGTCTGGAGCTGCTGTAGCGAGGCGGGCCCCGGGGAGCAGAGGGTCCTCTGTGCGGGGGCCCCTGGCTGCTGGCAGGGGAAGGGGGCGGGGGCCGCGGCGGGGGCCAGGGAGCGGTCAGCCGTGTGTCGGATGACGCTGGTGACCATGGCCCTCCCGGGGGTCACGGCCGGCCCCTCCGCCGACCCCGACCCCACGGGCTCCGGGGTCAGGGCCCCGCCCACGCCAGGCCCCCGGACGACAGCCGGCTGGGGGGGGCTCGTGCGTAGGAGGGGGCCGGGGCAGAGCCGGGTCCTGGGCGGCGCCGGTCCGGGCCCAGTACTGCTCACAGAGGAGCAGGAGGTGGTGCTGGTGTTGAGGACAGTGGTTGTGGTTGTGGTGGAGGTCTCGGCGAAGCTGGGACTGTGAGGTGGAGTCATACACTAGGAGGGAGAAGACACACAGAGTGTGATCCACAGTTCCCTTTCCTGCCTGCGATTACAGATCCATATGGGCTACCACAGTGCACCCCAACCCTCAAGTCAAACCCGGGGCAGAACAAAACCAAAGGTTGTATAATTATAGTTTCTGACTGGCTCAAATGTGTCTTTTAGACTGACCCAATGGAAGTGTCCGTGTGTCTCCCCAGAGGGCGTGCCTGTACCCCCTGCTACGTGTGGTGGGGGCTCTCTAACTGTGGGGTTCCTCACCAGTGTGGAAAGTGCAACGAGGTCTTTTGGAGTGTCCGCCGCTTCGGGCTGCAGGTGGATGGAGTCGCACGAGTCTGAGGTGGGGGTCAGCGGGCGTGGCTTGTGTGACCCTTGACCCCAGAAGCTCATGCTGACCAGCGCCTCGGCCGCCTCCAGGTCGTGGTACTCCACGGTGCCGCTGCAGCCGGCGGGCCGGCCCACCGAGCGGGCCGTCTCCATGGTCAGAACCGCACGCTGGTGCATCAGATCAGCCTGGAGGGGGACACCACAACACACGTTAGCTCCAAGCTGATTGGCTGAGGGTTCTCTCCATTGCCCTTTCTTTAGCTTTACTATTGGGTCGCACGGCAGAAAGGTTGATCCCGGGCGATGAAGGGCTTTTCAGATACATGCCATCAAGGAGCAGGTAGGGGGACACCCTGCTCAAGGATGTCGAGGACATTGGGGGTTTGAACTCGAGACTCTTCTCAGCTGGGAGTCAAACACCCTAGCCACTAGGTTACCTCTCCTGTATTTACACAGGGAAGTCCTCGACGGAGTGTGAGATCCCGCTGAGTACCTTAACAGGCCTGAGGTTGGTGAAGTGAAAAAAAGGAAACCACAATTCCCTGGGGAGAACGCTAGTGAACCCAAAGAGTGAACACGCCAACTCCACACAGAAAGGCCCCTCCAAGGCAGACCACATCTCCAACCCAGAGCCCTGTGTCTGCCACAGGCCTGACCTCCACTGCACCACCACACCAATGGAGATGGATCAGAATCCTCCTCATCCTGCAATCTGCCCCAAGTAACAAACAACCCTTTATCACAACTAAAGCAAGAGTCAAGACCTCAACAGCTGAAACAACTTATTAGGCTTATTAAAAACCACCAGCAGCCATTTCCTCCACCAGAGAAAAAATCCCTAATGTCTGGCTGCAGATGGCAGCAGACAGCTCTAACAAAGCCGTTTGCATTCCCCTTCACACTGTTTTGATTCTGGTTCATTCGAGGACACCGAATGATAAAGGGAGGCAAACAAAAGCTTGATACTGTGGATTTCGATGCCTAGAAGCCTATAAAAGACACAAATCTACTCTCACCAGATATAAATCTGGGCTTACGTGAGACACCCAACGAGAACAACCAATTAATGTGGTGAAAGTACATGATGTACCGTAGCCCCCTGTGCCGTGGGGGGGGGGGGTGGGGGGCACAGCGCCTTTACAGCGCTGTGCTTCACCCAGCCTGACCGCTCTCCTGTCCTCACCGTGCACCACCCTGCTCAGCATGCAGGTTAACAGCACACGTCTGGTCCATGGCCCGTGGCCACGCCAGTCTGGGCAGACCCAGACTGGACAAGGAGACGAAGAGAGGGAGGAGGAGGAGGAGGAGGAGGAGGAGGAGGAGGAGGAGGAGGAATAAAAAGTACAAACTGTAGTATACTCCATGTCCTTATGGCGGGTGAGATGGGGTGGGGGGTGGGAGGGTGGGTGGGTGGGGGTGTTGTTGCGGGGGGGAGGCGGCATTTCATTGCAGTGACGCCATTGGTGTTTGGTCCAGACTTGTGGATGCCAATAAACAAGGGTGCTGGCTGGGCTGTGGGGGGACCGAGGGGGTGGGTGGGACTGAGGAGAGGCTATCTGAGGTAAAGTCCCTGGTAAGCAGCAGCAGCAGCAGCCGGGGCGTGTGAGGGGAACAAAAGCTTCCAGACTCCACACACCGTTAAGTTGGCTGGCATCTGGTGAATGCTCAGCTGTACTGGGCAAAGCCCTTAGAGGTGGGGGAGTTACAGATAGTGAGAGAGAGAGAGAGAGAGAGAGAGAGAGAGAGAGAGAGAGAGAGAGAGAGAGAGAGAGAGAGAGAGAGAGAGAGAGAGAGAGAGAGAGAGAGAGAGAGAGAGAGAGAGAGAGAGAGAGAGAGAGAGAGAGAGAGAGAGAGAGAGAGAGAGAGACAGAAAGAGAGAGAGAGAAACAGAAAGAGATGGACAGAGTGAAAGGGAGACAGATAAAGAGAGACAGACAGACAGAGAGACAGAGAAAGACAGAGAGAGAGAGAGAGATAGACACAGAGAGAAAGGGAGACAGGGAGAGGAAGAGAGACAGACCAGGGGGGGCCTTACTGCAGTAGTGCCATGAGAGCGGGTACACCCAGTGTCTCGCACAGTGTTGGACTTGGTGGGAGAGGGAACCTCCCCTCACCCAAGAATAGACACGAGAGCAGCGTGCCAGATCACCGACACCGCACACACACACACACACACACACACACACACACACACACACACACACACACACACACACACACACACACACACACACCGCGCAGGAACGCAAACACACGCGAGCGCGCCGGCTCGGGACGCACGCACGAAGGAACGCACGAACACTCACACACACACGCGCGCGCACACAATTAACATGCATAGACTGGCGCACGAGCGCGGAAGCTCGCACCAGGAAGTAGTTGAGAAAACAAAGTCAATCTGTTCTACAACACATCAATCTCTATCGAGATTAAACAATGCTGCTGCCAAATGTATACACGAAACCAGGAATTCATAGGACAAACAGTAAATCTAACACCAGATATTTCATCCATTTATACCAATAAAAATTCCATAGATTACATACAATATATTTATTATTTTCATATTTCCTTTATAACACATTATGAAATGTGTTATATCACACTTAGTTTTGTTTCAGGCATGCGAAGCAATCTACTACACTTGTCATCCCTCTTGGAATACACAATAACTGGATATTAAAACGTGTATCCGCATATTGAGAACACCTTTTACGTTTCTTTTTCAAAAGCGTATTTCACAAACCAACTTTAATACAGTGTTGTAACGTAGTGATGCAACTGCTTGCACTTGATAGTAACGCTGTGATTCCCCACGCCGATCTCCAGTTTGATGCAATAAATAGGTGACCTTAAATAAACTGGCCGCATCGACCAAAAAATAGTTTCCCCCGCGGGCAGTGTTAAAACCCGCGTCTACAAACATTATTCACTGTCTCTGTATAGTTGGCCAATTATGCATCATTGTTTTGATTAGAACAGCCAGCATCTCCGCTATCACACCGTTAACAACTTAATTAAATATCGAGTGAACACAAGCAGTACAAAATAGTCAGTTTAATCCACTTACCTCACAGGACCCAAATGGTGTAGTAGGCTACTTTGCGCCGTAAACGTGGGCATACAGAGGTATTAATACAAACTACAGAGGAGAGGCTAGTCAATAATAAGCCGCGAGCCTCTTCCAATAGCGGAGACTGGCTTCAGCTGAGTGAATCAAACGAGGCGACGAGAGAGGGGGGGAAAAAAACACAGAAACAAAATTCAGAGCAGTCTGGCGGGTGGTAACATGTTACCAATCAAAAACAAAGGTGTAGCGGATTCGGGCCAATCGGAGGAAGGGCGCTGCGTGATCGCTACGTGATCGCGCTCCCATTGGCCACATCGGGGTGCGTGGCTGTTGGGGGGCGTGCCGCAGGAGTCAGTGGTGTCAGAGTAAACCCGCTGAACCCGGCGCGCTGGAACTGGGGGAAAGGTTGGAGCGGCGCGGGCAGGCGGAACCGAGAGACACTACGCACGCGTCTCGCTGCCGTTGCCAAGAGCGCGCACGCCATGCGCAGAGTGCGTCGGGCGTGCGCACAAAGAACGGGACTAGTGGAAACACTGTAATAAGGACCGGGCTGGTTGACAGGGTTCATCTCAGTGTATAAACAACACGCGTCTTAAGTCTGCATTAGTGACTGGCGCGCTCTGTTTTTTTATGAGTAACATATCCCTCTAAGTAGGCCGCTGCGACGTAAACACGCGGGAGAGTAAGCCTATGGGCGGCCGTTGTTGAAGAGGAAAAAAGCCTAAAGTCAAAAAACAAAACGTTGTGCACGACGTCAACTCTTGCGTGATCCATGCAACAACCTATTGCGGGCATACGGTTAATGAGTTAACAAATCATTAATGGACGACAGCGCTATGCTAAAACGGCCGACTATCGCCAAATCAATATGTCGCCTATTAATCGACGGGCGAATCAAAATCAATATTTTAATAATGCAAAATTGCTCATCAATTGTTATATTTATTAAACTATTTTTATGTATTTTAAACCCATGCTCTTTTCTACATGTCAATACCACAAACAAACTTGAAATAACAAAACCTCCTAAAAATCTAAAAGAATATCTGTAAATAAATGTGAAATAAACATTCTAATAAATGACGAAGTAAATATGGCAACGACTGCTGCAAATTCAGTCCTTTCTCCCTTATACGCAACAATAAAGTATTTTGTAGGAGAGTGAGAGACAAAGAAAAATATAATAAATAGAGAGAACCCAACGGACAAAAATACAAAAAAAGGAAAGAACGATTCCAAACATATTTTCTCATTGTCTTCCTGTACGATTTTCCTCTCTGGTCTCTTGTGATGATATACCACACACACACACACACACACACACACACACACACACACACACACACACACACACACACACACACACACACACACACTACAGACGCTAACATGTGCACGCGCTCTCTCTCTCTCTCTATCTCTCTCTCTCTCTCGCACACACACACACACACACACAGACACACAAACGCTTGCACATGCCCGAGCGCTCTCACACACACACAAACAAACGCGCGCACACACGCACATAGAACCCACCAACCCGTGTCCGCCTATCCCTTCTCCTTCCTCCCCAGCCAATCAGAGGCGCGGGCCACGCCCCCCTGCTCACCCCCTCCCCTTGGCTTGCAATGAACTCAGGGACTCCTGTCTCTGCTCGCGCTCAGGTTGTAAACAGCCTCTTCTGTGAAGAATTCCTGGGCGGGGACAAACGAGGGGAGCCGGAGCTAAACCCCCCCCACCCCTCACCTCCCACCCCCCACACCACCTATCCCATCCCCCTCTTTGTTGTGGCTGTACATTAACCCCTTAAAGGAGCCTATGTGCTTTATCAGACTGAACACACACACAGTGATATGCACACACACACACACACACACACTCACACACACACACGGTGGTATGCACACACATCCTCACACACACATACATGCTGATATGCGCATACACTAATATGCACACACACACACACACACATGCGCATACACTAATATGCACACACAAACACACACACTCACACACTGATCCTTGCGCAGACTGACACACACAGGGTGCAGTGTGTGTGTGCGTGAGTGTGTGTGTGTGTGTGTGTGTGTGTGTGTTTGTGTGTGTGTGTGGGGGGGCGTTGGTCTACAAGGCCAAGAGAGCCAACACCACTTGTATAAACACAGCCCGGCCACACGGCGTGTGTGTGTGTGTGTGTGTGTGTGTGTGTGTGTGTGTGTCTGTGTGCGTGTGGGTGTAGTGGTACTGTATATGTGAAGTGGAGATGGGGTGAGTGGGGGGAGGGCACGCTATCTTTGTGAGGATCCATTGGTGCCGTGTGTGTGTGTGTGTGTGTGTGTGTGTGTGTGTGTGTGTGTGTGTGTGTGTGTGTGTGTGTGTGCGTGCCGGTGGGGGGTTGAGGAGAAGGATGGATGGATGGAGGGAGGGGACGGAGGGAGGGAGGGAATACGTCACTCTAGTCTGCGCTCCAGCGAGACAAAGAGGTAGTTTATTCCCCGCTGGCCGGGCCGTGTGGGGCTGGGTGGACCGGTACCACTCCCACGGCATGCTACCGGACCTGAGGTCCACCAGCACCAGCAGCCCCACCGCGCCGCAGACACAGCCCTGCAGCTCCTGCCCTTAAATTACCTTCTCTGTGCAGCGACAAGGGCGCTTCTGCACCCCCCCATCACCACCTCCACACACACACACACACCACCACCTCCACACACACACACCACCACCTCCACACACACACGCACACACCACCTCCACACAAACACACCACCACCTCCACACACACACACCACCACCTCCACACACACACACCACCACCTCCACACACACATACAACCACCTCCACACACACACACACACACACACACACCACCTCCACACACACACACACCACTAACACCCCCCACACACACACACACGCACGCACAAAAGTGCCCACGCATTATCAAGGCTTTGCCCGCAACTTGGATATGCAGTCGATAGCAGGCAGAGCGTGTTCTATACATTCCTGGGAGCGTGCGCGTGGCCGCCTCCCTCTATAGGAAGCAGCGAGGGCTGGGGGGGCGGGGGGGGGGGGGCGGCGTGCAGGGTCTGGTGTCGGAGGGGGCAGCGGGTTCGTTCGCCTTTCCTTTTTTTCCTCTTGGTTCAACGGGGTGAAGGAATGAAAAAAGGAAAACACACGGAGCTGCCGTAAAAACCGTTTCCAGGCAGAAAAAAGCCCCGGCAGACTACTGCTGCAGCAAGGAGGAAACCTGAATCAAAGTCTCCCTCTCTCTCTCTCTCTCTCTCTCTCTCTCTCTCTCTCTCTCTCTCTCTCTCTCTCTCTCGCTGTGTCCCTCTCTCTGTCTCAAAGTCACTCACTCAATGTCTCTCACTCTGTCTCTCCCTTTCCTCCTTCTCCCTGTGTGTGTGTCTCTCTCTCTCCCTGTGTCTCTCTGTCTCTCGTTCTCTCCCCCTATGGCGCGCTCCACCCTATCACTGCGCTCTGTGTGTCCCTGTTATTCCCTCACCCTCTCTCTATTTCATCTCTCACTCTCGCTCCCTATCTCTCTCTCTATTTCTCTCTCTCTCTCTCTCTCTCTCTCTCTCTCTCTCTCTCTCTCTCTCTCTCTCTCTCTCCCTCTCTCTCTCTCTCTCTCTCTCTCTCTCTCTCTCTCTCTCTCTCTCTCCCTCCTCCCTTTGGCTGCTGTCCTCTCGATTTTTTTCCCTTGTCTCACACACTCTACCTCCCCCCCTCTGTCCATCTCGCTCCCTCTCTCCCTTTCCCTCCCTCTTTATTCCCGGCTCCCTCTGCCTCTCTCATCCATCCCTCGCCACAATTTCTCCTTTTTGTCTTCCTTTCTTTGTCTCTCATTTCGTTTGCCTCTCTCCCTCTTCCTCTCCTATCCTCACACCACCTCTCCCCCGCTCGCGTCTCTCTCTCTCTCTCCCTCCCTCCCTCCTCTCCTCAACTCTGTTTCTCTCTCTCTCTCCCTATATCACTCTACCAGCTGTTTGTGGGATGAGGTCAGACCTGGTGGTTTTCTACCAGGCTGACTTCACCTGCGTTGCAGCGCTCTGCTCCAGCAGCAGAACACAAAGTTTTGGCGGCTAAGTATTCCACTAGTTCCACATGTATAAAATTGTATGCGATTGTGGATGCAAACCTGTTGTTTAGGAGGGACTATTTTTCTGATGGTTTCCTGTGTGCGTGATAAGTTTGTCTGTTCTCATCATGGTCGATTAAGCTGCTGGTAAGATGAGATATGGGCTAGTTATTCAGCCTAGTTAACCAGAGAATGGGAGTTTATCCATTATGCGCACACATGCTCTTGTGTTTAATCAAGCAAACACTCAAGTTGTGTTTACTTTTGAGATCTAACAGAAAAATCCCCCAAAATGTCTCTCAACAAATAAGCTGAATGTAGCCTATTGCTTGGTTTAATAACGCATTTGCAACAGCTGGTGTAAACACTGGCAATAGGACTCAATTGCGCGACTCAGAGGCAGAATCTTTGTACAAAAATAGCCTTAACTTGGAAAAGGTTCGGTACATTGGTAATCAGTTAGGAGATCAGACAGGCAAATCCGGCAAGGAAAAGCTAGCGGAGATCAAACCGGGAACACTCCAGAAGACAATCCTGAAATGACCTGAATGACTCCAAAGCACCTAAGTGATAGCCATGATGAAGAGCTGACCAAGGTCCTTCAAGGCTTCCTTCCTCATCTAAGCATAGGAACCATGGATGGACCGACCTTTACGAAAGGAAAGGAGATAACGCAATCCCACAATTCCTTGCAGCAGCAACATTCAAAGCGACGGACCAATCAACAAAAGATCAAAATGACCATTGAGGGATCCAGAGCCCCATCCATAGCATCCACCATTACGTAATAATGTAGCCTGGTGTAATAATGCAGCCTAGTGTAATAATGTAGCCTGGTGTAATAATGTAGCCTGGTGTAATAATGCAGCCTAGTGTAATAATGCAGCCTAGTGTAATAATGCAGCAGTGTAATAATGTAGCCTGGTGTAATAATGTAGCCTGGTGTAATAATGCAGCCTGGTGTAATAATGCAGCCTGGTGTAATAATGCAGCCTGGTGTAATAATGTAGCCTGGTGTAATAATGCAGCCTAGTGTAATAATGCAGCCTAGTGTAATAATGCAGCCTAGTGTAATAATGTAGCCTAGTGTAATAATGTAGCCTAGTGTAATAATGTAGCCTAGTGTAATAATGCAGCCTAGTGTAATAATGCAGCCTAGTGTAATAATGCAGCCTAGTGTAATAATGTAGCCTAGTGTAATAATGTAGCCTAGTGTAATAATGTAGCCTAGTGTAATAATGTAGCCTGGTGTAATAATGTAGCCTGGTGTAATAATGTAGCCTGGTGTAATCATGTAGCCTGGTGTAATAATGCAGCAGTGTAATAATGTAGCCTGGTGTAATAATGTAGCCTAGTGTAATAATGCAGCCTAGTGTAATAATGCAGCCTAGTGTAATAATGTAGCCTAGTGTAATAATGCAGCCTAGTGTAATAATGTAGCCTAGTGTAATAATGTAGCCTGGTGTAATAATGTAGCCTGGTGTAATCATGTAGCCTGGTGTAATAATGCAGCAGTGTAATAATGTAGCCTGGTGTAATAATGTAGCCTAGTGTAATAATGCAACCTAGTGTAATAATGCAGCCTAGTGTAATAATGTAGCCTAGTGTAATAATGCAGCCTAGTGTAATAATGCAGCCTGGTGTAATAATGTAGCCTGGTGTAATAATGTAGCCTAGTGTAATAATGTAGCCTAGTGTAATAATGCAGCCTAGTGTAATAATGCAGCCTAGTGTTATAATGCAGCCTAGTGTAATAATGTAGCCTGGTGTAATAATGTATCCTGGCGTAATAATGTAGCCTGGTGTAATAATGTAGCCTGGTGTAATAATGTAGCCTGGTGTAATAATGTAGCCTGGTGTAATAATGTAGCCTGGTGTAATCATGTAGCCTGGTGTAATCATGTAGCCTGGTGTAATAATGCAGCAGTGTAATAATGTAGCCTGGTGTAATAATGTAGCCTAGTGTAATAATGTAGCCTAGTGTAATAATGCAGCCTAGTGTAATAATGCAGCCTAGTGTAATAATGTAGCCTGGTGTAATAATGTAGCCTGGTGTAATAATGTAGCCTGGTGTAATAATGTAGCCTGGTGTAATCATGTAGCCTGGTGTAATAATGCAGCAGTGTAATAATGTAGCCTGGTGTAATAATGTAGCCTAGTGTAATAATGTAGCCTAGTGTAATAATGCAGCCTAGTGTAATAGTGTAGCCTAGTGTAATAATGTAGCCTGGTGTAATAATGTAGCCTGGTGTAATAATGTAGCCTGGTGTAATAATGTAGCCTGGTGTAATAATGTAGCCTGGTGTAATAATGCAGCCTGGTGTAATAATGTAGCCTGGTGTAATAATGTAGCCTAGTGTAATAATGCAGCAGTGTAATAATGCAGCCTGGTGTAATAATGTAGCCTGGTGTAATAATGTAGCCTGGTGTAATAATGTAGCCTGGTGTAATAATGTAGCCTGGTGTAATAATGTAGCCTAGTGTAATAATGTAGCCTGGTGTAATAATGCAGCCTGGTGTAATAATGTAGCCTAGTGTAATAATGTAGCCTGGTGTAATAATGTAGCCTAGTGTAATAATGTAGCCTAGTGTAATAATGTAGCCTGGTGTAATAATGTAGCCTGGTGTAATAATGTAGCCTGGTGTAATAATGTAGCCTAGTGTAATAATGCAGCCTAGTGTAATAATGTAGCCTGGTGTAATAATGTAGCCTGGTGTAATAATGTAGCCTGGTGTAATAATGCAGCCTAGTGTAATAATGTAGCCTGGTGTAATAATGCAGCCTAGTGTAATAATGTAGCCTAGTGTAATAATGCAGCCTAGTGTAATAATGCAGCCTAGTGTAATAATGTAGCCTAGTGTAATAATGTAGCCTGGTGTAATAATGTAGCCTGGTGTAATAATGTAGCCTAGTGTAATAATGCAGCCTAGTGTAATAATGTAGCCTGGTGTAATAATGTAGCCTGGTGTAATAATGTAGCCTAGTGTAATAATGTAGCCTAGTGTAATAATGCAGCCTAGTGTAATAATGTAGCCTGGTGTAATAATGTAGCCTGGTGTAATAATGTAGCCTGGTGTAATAATGTAGCCTGGTGTAATAATGTAGCCTAGTGTAATAATGCAGCCTAGTGTAATAATGTAGCCTGGTGTAATAATGTAGCCTGGTGTAATAATGTAGCCTGGTGTAATAATGTAGCCTAGTGTAATAATGTAGCCTAGTGTAATAATGCAGCCTAGTGTAATAATGTAGCCTGGTGTAATAATGTAGCCTGGTGTAATAATGTAGCCTGGTGTAAGTGCAGTCGGAGTATCTTAGCACCGCCGTTCTTTTCCGAAGTCCTTGCATCGTCCTTCACATCTGTCCTTGACCTCATGAATTTTTCCTTCAAGGTCAAGGAAAAGTGGTTAGGAAAGGACGTAGGACATACGTTTTCAACTATTCGGCTGGAGCCCCAAACTAAATACGCCAGCAAGGGGAGGATAATAAGGGACAGGTGAAACTAACCAGGGTGAGGGTGAACAATCACAGAGGTGGGAAACAACCACGGGCAGGAAGTGAAGGAACTAAGGAGCAGGGCCAGAAGTCACAGTATTTCCATGACTGGCTAGCATTCATGAGCCCATTCCAGGCCTCAGAATTTGCTTCTTTGTTTGTTTTTTTGAGAAAAAAAACACAAGGCTTAAATCTTAAAGTTGTGTATTAAAGGTGCATAGTGTAGAATCTTGTGGCATCCAGCATCCAGGATTTGGCCGAAATGGAATATAATATTCATAAGTATGAAAATTAGAATTGCTGTATTTTCTTTACCTTAGAATTAACCCACCAGCAGCCTCACCACTAGACGCCAATACATCCTGCACACTTCACCTTTAAGTGCTCTTAACTCACAAGACACAATTACGGTTTGTGTACAAAGAGATGTTGGTATAATCTGCACAGATGTAGGTCATCTGTTGAAAACGGGACGGCTCCTGTTTAGAAAGTACCTCTTCATGTTCCCCAACGTCTTCAGAGTGCTGGTGGGAGTTGATTTAAGCATCCATTTTATAATGACAAATCCACAAATGATGTAAACACTTTTATTTGTGTCGGCTAACTTAAGTTGTTTGCCAAAAACGATGAAGAATAAAGGCTACAACCATTATTTAGTGTTTATGATAATAAAATAAAAAAGCATAAATAGCATAAATAAATGAAAATATAATCATAATTCAAGAAAATTAGATTAAAAAAAACGGGTACTTTTCTGCAGGAGCCTATTGTGTGGCTCCCAATTCGACAGCACTTAGGAACGAAGAAAATGCAGGTCTACGTTCAATAAAACCACTAAACACCTTGAGGCTCATGTTTTTTATTCAGTTTATTCCTTTACGACACTATCTCTCAGCGTACTACGAACGCAAATCTCACCTGGTTTGCCGTCTCCGAAAGCGTCTGTCATTGAAGACCAGCAGCGTGCGGCTGAGAGGTGAAGATGACGTCATGTTGCTCATTACTCCGACACGTTGCGCCACGAGGCGTTAATTGGTCTGCTGTTGTCGTAGTAACAGTGAGGACTCCGCAGGGTCCGATTATCATTTTATCAGAAGGACAGAAGGAAGGAAGGAAAGAAGGAAAGGAGGAAAGAAGGACGCCATCCCTCCATTGACGGAGAAAAAACCCATAATGCAAATCGCAAAAACGGAACTACCGGTACTTAACGACAGTTATAGATTATATTAGGGCTATCAAGACTGGACTGTGTTAAAAGTGGTGATGCGTTTTAAACTTCAAAGCAGCGTGTTTGAAAGAATATTATAATATGCACAATAGAATCTATATTATATAGGCTAGTATAAGGCAAGGTAATGTAAGGTAATGGCTGGCATCCAACATCAACATCACAACTTGTGGATGTGTTTCAGTGAGTGAATATTTCAGGACTGCGGTCTGACACGGGCCCCCTCACAGTTGAAGGGAGTTTGCATTGGAAGAGAAACAGTGTGAGGGTGAAATGTAAATATGTGTCTCAAGTTGGACAGGCATCCGTTGACTTTATCGCCTTGCAAGAGAAGCTCACAAGGTGCTGCCAAGCGGAGCAGACAGGCGTGTGTGTGTGTGTGTGTGTGTGTGTGTGTGTGTGTGTGTGTGTGTGTGTGTGTGCGTGCGTGCGTGCGTGCGTGCGTGCGTGCGTGTGTGTGTGTGTGGCCTGTGTGTGGCCCGTGTGTGCTATCGTGCGTGTGGGATTCTCTTGGTGGTATCCTGCAAGTGGGATTTTATTTATTGTATTTTGTGTATATTAGTTGGAATTTGTGTTGTGCAAAGTGGCATAAAAGTGGGTGCAAGTGGGTGTCCCCGCATAGCATAGCCCTCAATACACTGTGCCCATGCACATATGAAGCCTACTCACACAACTGTCTCACTCAAGCCTACCTGTTGTTCGGTGTGTGCTAAGATTGTAGCTGTGTGCTTTTTATGGCCAGCACAACACAATTGTTGACGCATGCATGCACACAACTGCTGGCTTATACACACTTGTGTTCATACATACTAAAATGACACAACTATACACTGTGATTACAGCGTGCCCTTCTGACGTTCCTCCATGTCATTGTGAATTAAACAACTCATTGTGAAGTGGAAGGAAACCGAATCAGCTACATTTCTCTGACCGGAAATTAGGCCCATTTCATCAGGACCAGAGCGCCATCAGGGGCATGTCTATAACATGCCTGATTATCCTTCATGTGGGATTCTGTGTGTGTGTGTGTCTCTTTGTATGTGTGCAAAGACACAGGCATGCGTACACGCACACACCACACATACACGTGTGTGTGTGTGTGTGTGTGGGGGGGGGGGGGGGGGGGGGGGTTGGGTGTGGCGGGCCCCTCAAGTCATGACCGGTTGTGCTTGTTGCAGTGCACATTACCGCAGGGTCAAAGGTTACCCCTCCCTTCGAGCTTTCCAAGAAAACCAAGCCCACCCCTCCCCACCACCCAGGCCCTGGCAGCCCCCCCCCCCCCCCCCCCCCCCCCCCCCCCCCCCACCCCCCCCCCAGCCCCGGGAGCCCCTCCCTGAGGTGGGCCTCCCCTCTCATTAGCACCAGAGTGTGGAGCTCAGGGCAGCTGGCCCTACAGTTCACCACTCGGAGGAGGTTAGGGGCTTTCCCCTTGTTGTCCTAGCCATCTTTTGTTTACTTTCTGCCGTTGGACTGTTGGTAGTTGTTGCAAAAATGGATGGAGGATGGAAAAATGTGTATGGAGTTGGGACACACATACACACACACACACACACACACACACACACACACGTCACAGTGTCTTAATTCTGCCTTTTCTGGTCTTCTCTACTCCAACTTGTTTGTGTCTCCTCTTCCTAAGAATCCATGCAACCTTTCTAGCACCACACACACACGCACGCACGCACACACACACACACACACACACACACACACACACACACACACACACACACATACACACATGTTAATACTGCCTTTTCTGGTCTTCTCTACTCCAACTTGTTTGTGTCTCCTCTTCCTAAGAATCCATGCAACCAGCACCACACACACACACACACACACACACACACACACACACACACACACACACACACACACACACACACACACATACACACACACACACATACACACACACATACACACACACACACACACACACACACACACACACACACACACACACACACACACACACACACACTCACACACCCTTGATCACTGCTCGCTGTGTTTGGATGAATCTCATGACAGGGGACGTCTGTAGCTTGTTGATGCTGTGTGAGAGAGCCAAACGTACACAAAACAAGCCCTCCCTTGTTATTTCCTCAGTGTTCAAGTGGATGCGTCGGCAGCAGGCGGCTACAGCTGGGACGCATTGGGTTGGGTTGGGAGGGTGTTGTGAGGACAACCACACAGAGAAGGAGAAGGAGGAAAAATAGGAAAGGGGGGGGAGGTCGGTTTGGCTCAAAGTAGGGCTCCAAGTAGGAATTCAACCAACACACACGGAAAACGAGCGCTCGTTTGTTTGCGTTGCCTTGCAGAAATGGGCGTGTTCATGGGGTGGGCGGGGCTTGTTTGGAATGTAGGTCATCAGCTGTCCGACATTGCACTCTCTCACACACAGCAAGGCAGGCAGATGTGGAGCTGTCAGGATACAGAGGTTCACCATCAACCTCCTGACACCTCACACTTTTAAGGCTCCCACAGCTTGAAAGGATTTTCTTCATTTTCACAAAAGTTACTTTTTAGATCTGTTGTTGTTACTTTTACTAATGGGATGATGTAATGGAAGTGCAAAAAGCAGTTGCTTCGAAATGGTGTTAACTGATCTTTATGTTTATGACGTTTAAACAAATAAAGGCTAATTACTTATTACTAATTACTAATTACTAATATGTTCTAGGAAGAGTTTTCTGTCCACTTCTCTGTACATGTCAATGAATAAGTTCCAAGATATAATAAGTTACAGTCCCAGCAAACGCCAAAGTTAGAATTTTATGAAGTCCAAATTTATAAAGATGACACCTCATGTATAGCGATGACACAAGGATAAAAGGGTTTCCCATAATGGCCGGCTGACATCGCTAATTCTCAACTAGCGCCTGACTTGAAATAACAAATACTTCCTGTGGAGTTCTGGGCTTCCCACCAGTCATTTCCTGTTTCTCAGCCCCTCTCTCATGGCTAAGCAGTTTTTTTCAACCACAATTCCACAGATACACTCAGACACATAAAACACACACGCACACACACACACACACACACACACACACACACACACACACACACACACACACACACACAGTAATTTTCTTTGGCATCTTTTAATTCTGTAGAAAATAATGAAGAAAACCAAACACCACATCAGCAAAAATACAGAATTCCTTGAATATAATTCCATCCAAGGAGTTTTTTCATTTACAAAAACCCTTTCAAACTAAACACAGAGCAAAACACACACAAAAGAAATGCCCTACAATACTCTGATTATTATTCTTAACGTTTGCTGTTCACAATACCTTTTGATAATGAAGACATTTCACACTAAGACACACAAGGCGTGTGTGTGTCTGCGGTGTGTGTGGACGTGGCTGCATGCATGCACACGCGTGTTACTTCAAACCAGTGCACGTGACACCTGTTTCAAAAGGACACCACACTCACACAACGCATGTTGCTGAAAAACATTGTGTTGAACAGACACCCCGCTTCTTCCACGGTTTGACCAACCTGAAAGTGAAAATATTCACAGCTATGTTCGTACTGTCTGTGAACTCCAACTTCCTCAGTGGTGGTTTTGTTGGTCTGCCTGGAGTAGGACCATTCGGGGGGGGGGGGGGGGGGGGGGGCCCAGGGGGGGACCCCAGTGAATTCCATCACCAATACCCGTGCCTCCTCCTCCTCCCCTCTCCCCAATCACGACGGGTACCCCTCCCCTCAATCCATCTCACCTCGGTGGCAGCAGCTCAGTGAGTAGAGCGGGTCATCCACTAGACGGAGGGTCGGCGGTTCGATCCCCACCTCTGAATGTGGAGACCCACAAATGTACTGATTGTAAGTGGCTTTGGACCAAAGCGTGTGCTAAATGCCCTGACTGTAAATGATCACAGGCTCTGTGTCCCATCGGACACAGAGCCTGTGGGTCCAGGGGGCATGGGGGTCCAGGGGGCCCAGTGACAAACAGGTGACAGACCCATCTGTTGGTGGGGGCCCCTCAGGGCCACTAGGGGTCAACATGTGGTACAGTTCCTGTAGGGGCCCACCTCCCCTAACCCCCACCACAGGGGGAAATAGGGGCTCCTGGGAGCATGCTGCTGGTATTCTGGCTGGGCCAGCAACACACTCACTAGACGGGGGGCCCTAGGGCCCTGGTTTGAATATTTTCTGGGCCCCTGACCGCAATGTGTTTCAAACAAGGCTTACATTGCTGGGCATCAGTGGTTCAAACCCCTTGTTATGACTCTATGAATATCGGTGGGTTATGTCAAGGCCCTAGTGATGCTTACTTACTTATTGTACTTACTTACTTACTTACTAGCTTGTGGTTGTGTATAATTATACAGGTCCCAAATTGGCAACCCCAAATGGGGAACTGACCCTAAAAGATGGGAACCACTACCTTGGATAAGGATGAAGAGTGACTGGAGGAAAACTGTAGGAGACTGGCTATCCTGTGTCCGTTCGAGTCAACAGTAGAAGACAATGATGGTTCTGTTGGGCACGCACACAGTGCATGGTCTTCTCGTGGTTGTATTGTATGAGACAAACTAAACTCCTGACTCCCTCTGAAATAGTTTCACTTTCACTTCATGGCTGTAGATGCAGCCTGGTGGCGCTCACAGCGGAGGCCTCTTCAGTTGTGATGCAGAGTCAGACCTCTGGCCCGGGGTCAGATCTCAGTCAGGGTGAGGACCACCTTCCCTCCCACCTCCTCCATGTGGA
>JAXIVH010000063.1:393820-396320 GCA_036785325.1 Urophycis tenuis
AGAGTGGTGGATCTTACTTGTCTCTGAGAAAAGGAGGGCTCTGGTATGAACAGGACAGGAACAGAGTCCAGGTCACTGACACTGGTAAACACAGTGATGTCAAAGTACCTCCCAGAGTTCTTGTCATCTACAAAAGGACAAAGGAAACACACTGAGTTACAGTTCAGCATGTCTTTAAAGACCCTGTGTAAGTAGGATTAACTGCTGGTCAGTCTGTGTGTCTGCGTGTGGCTTGTATTTGAGCCCAGCCGTCCACTCGTTTAGATGTGGCAGTCATTTTGTGTCTCTGTAAGTATACCATCACATGTCTATCCATCCTTCTCCCTTGACATGTCCATGTTTCAGTGTGTGTCAGGTCTTTTCTCAGTCATAGTTGGTGGTCCGTCTGTCTTACTCTCTGTCTCTCTGTCTGTCAGTCAGACAGTAACCAGTCCGTCCTTTCTGTCCCGTTTGTCCCCTCGTGTGTCAGTCTGCCCACCGGCCTACCTGCTCTCCATGTCCATGTATCTGTCTGTCTGACTCGCCAGTCAGTCAGTCAGTCAGTCAGTCAGTCAGTCAGTCCTTCAGTCAGTCAGTCCGTCAGTCAGTCAGTCAGTCAGTCCTTCAGTCAGTCAGTCAGTCAGTCAGTCCGTCCGTCAGTCAGTCAGTCAGTCAGTCAGTCAGTCCGCCAGTCCGTCAGTCAGTCAGTCCTTCAGTCAGTCAGTCAGTCAATCAGTCAGTCAGTCAGTCAGTCAGTCAGTCAGTCAGTCAGTCAGTCAGTCAGTCAGTCAGTCAGTCAGTCAGTCAGTCAGTCAGTCAGTCAGTCAGTCAGTCAGTCAGTCAGTCCTTCAGTCAGTCCGTCAGTGAGTCAGTCCGTCAGTGAGTCAGTCCGTCAGTGTCTGTGCAGGCCCCTCCTACCTGAGACAGGGGCGTTCCCCGCCAGGCCCTTCATCTTCCTGCGGCTCTGCTTGCGCTCTTCGTCGCGTATCTTCCTCTCCGCCCCCTTGTCACAGAACACCTTCACCTGGCTGACGGCGCGGTGCACCAGCCGGTCGCCGTGGTTACCGGCGGCATAGGTGTCCACCTGCAGGTTGAGGGGCAAGCCTCGCACGCCCTTCTGGGGAGAGAAGTCTGTACTCAGACAGTTGACCGAGATGAGAGACTGAGGAGGGCAGGAGCAGGAGGAGGAGGAGGGAGGAGATGAGGGAGGGGGGAGTGGGGGGAGGTGGGGATGGGAGAGACAGAAGTGGAGGTGAAGGTTGGGGATGAGGGGGAGTTGGGGGGGTTGTTAATTGTCGTTACTGAGAACTCCACAATGACAACACGCTCCTTCAAATAGAGTAGACACTGCAGATGAGTCGTTATTAAACATTCTGAAAAGAATGGCCGAAGATTAGAAATAGACCTCAAAGCAGCCACAATTTAAAACAGAACAAAGAATTACATTTAGTTTAGCCGGCAACCTCATTTATTTAATGACTCCAACCAGCTGATCACCACATCAAAGACTGGCTGTGTGATCATCTGTGTCTTAAGACATATTCAGACAAAAAGTCAACTCTTAAAGTTAGCTCCATTGCGACAGCCATGTTGGCACCGCACGATGCGTCGCAGCTGTTGCTAGGTAACTTTGTAAGCTGGGCATGTTGCCATGGAGAGAGACCGAAGCGTTTCATCTCGTTACCAACTAAACCCCAAACAAACACGTGAGGCTGCACTCACATCCCTGCTCGGTCAAAACCTCCCGTTCGACTGCTGGCTTCTCAAGGACATTGATGAGCATGGCTTAACAAGCCTTATTGACAGTGTCAATAACAAGTTATGAATTGCACATTTATGATGGTCATATTTGTCGATCATTTGATTTGAGTATATTACATTTGGGTGTTTTTTTATGTGTCCGTTTGAATTAGACCATAGTTTTATTATAGATTGAAAAATAGTAGAATTATTTTTTTTACGTCGAGCTAAATGCCCTAAATGTATCATAAAACCGGCGCACCCAAAAAATACGAAGGCTCTCAATGGTGTGATTAATTTTTTCTCATTGCAAATGTCGCCCCCCGCTGGCGTGTCCTCGTCACAACACCGTTTCGTAACTAAACTCTTGGCTTTTGTCTCGTTCTTTGTTTTCCACAGTAGTGCAGTTCCGCAGAACAAAGAGGAAACACGAACAACTCACTCTAGCTTCGCTGTTGGTGTCCCAGGTGAAGGAGACGGCGTTGTAAGCAATCTCTTCCATGTTGGATATCGTGTTGAAGCTCTCTTTGTAATCAGCTGCAGAAACATGAAACAAGTTAGATGACAGACAGACAAAGACACACACACACACTCACTCACTCACTCACTCACTCACTCACTCACTCACTCACTCACACACACACACACACACACACACACACACACACACACACACACACACACACACACACACACACACACACACACACACACACACACACACACACACAGACAGACAGACAGACAGACAGACAGACAGACACACACACACACACACACA
>JAXIVH010000063.1:398820-416320 GCA_036785325.1 Urophycis tenuis
CAGTGTGCATCCATTCTGTCTCCACTGTGATGTAATGTACAGTCATGGTAAGTGCGTATGAAGACGGTGGCTGGTGGCCCGGCTGCCGGCCGACCCCAGCTCTGACTGCAGCGGTTTGAACCGGCCGGCGGTGTACCCTTCAGGCGTGGCACCCTGATGGGGAACTCAATACAAACACCACAGGGCTGCATTAGCCAGGCTTCAATCAGATTAGGGGAGCAACTGATCCCGACTGTAGGGAGGCAGCGGGAGTCAGGGAACTGGAACCAGAGGAGGGGGGGCGTGGAGCTGACACGGTCACGTACACGTCCACTCCTTCAAACAGCCTCTTTATTTTCAGAGTCGTATTCGCGCTATTGGGGTTCTTACACTTGCTGTTGCTAGGTTACGGAGGATGAGAGTTTGGGGAATTTGTAAGTAAAATGAATCCGGTTCTGTGTGTGTGTCTGTGTGCGTCTGCCCTCACCTGGCGCGTGGAGTCCGGGGTGAGGGACCCGGGGCTGCTGCCCCGGTGCCCCAGGCTCCCCGCATCCCCCGGGGCGGCCCCGAACCCCTGGGGGCCAGGGGGCGGGGCCACCGCCTCGGGGAGGGCGTGGCGAGGGTCCGAGTAGGCGGGCGGCGGGACGAGGGACCCCCGGGTACGGCTGGGGGTGCGAGCCTCTGGCCTTGGCGTGCTCGGGGGGGCTGGGGCGGCCCCCGGTGTGCAGGGGCACGTTGGTCAGCGGGGGTCATGGTCGGCAGGGAGTCCTGGTAGGGGACCAGGAAGCTGCTGCCATGGCTACAGGAGACGGGGGGGGACCACCCAAACAGTGACAACAACATTAACGTCAGAATGATCATCCACAGCAACGTCATCGATGACGTCATCGTCAACATCTTCATCAACAATGACAATAACAACATGAACAATATCAACAGGGGTTAAACTTTTGTTTTTTGTTGTGTGTGTGGTGTTCTATGAACTAATGTACTGTAACAGCATAACAGTGAAAGAATGATGAAATAAAGAACTGTACGTTTTGCTGGTTTCAGGCTTCTTGTCCCGGGGAATCTGATCAGAGAACAAACAAGGCCAGTGAGTCGACTACACAGTACGTTGTTGCTGTAGAACCTTTCCTGCTGTTCAGTTAAATCTCTTTTTAGAATACAGTAGGGATTAAAAAAATGGTGACACAGAGTTTTTGCACAACGCAAGACTAAATGTTGTACTTTTATTCAGATGTCCTGAGTTGAATTCTGCAACCCAACAACCAAAATAGAAGAAAGGCTTTTACTTTGTAGTATTCATAGAGCATGCCCAGGGCTCCGGAAGCTTCCTCGTCTCCGTTGACGCTCAGCATGGCCTTGGAGGCGGCTGTCAGAGGGCTCTCTAGGAAGGCTCTCCACATGTCGTCGTCGTCAGGGTAACCGCCCGAGACGCCCTCGTACGATTGGTCGGCGGTGAGCATGACCACGCCCCTCTTCCTGTTAAAGGAAACAACAGTTGGTAATGACTGATTCAATCAGATGTTTTTTTGACAAAGATATTGTGACAATATAGAAATATATCACATTTGACTGGATACATAAAGACAAGGGTTGTCACCATAATATGAAATTAAATGAGTAAACACTTCCAACACTACTGTGATGTAATCTATTGTAGTCATGTAGGTCTACTGTGTGCTGAGGAAGGGACAGTGTGTTATAACCATGTTACTTTGGGTTAGGTCAATCACACAAACACATTATTTTGGCTCTCTTGAAATAAAAAACACCTAAATGAAACCGTAGTTACCCTAATATAACTGCCCTAACCGCTATTTACATTTGTAAATGTAGCTCCATTTAATTAAAGTCTGCTAACAGAGATGAAAAATATCATCTCTGTTAAAATATAAATTGTACCCAGAAAAAAATGTGAGGTGTGTGTGTGTGTGTGTGTGTGTGTGTGTGTTGATGGGTGAGAGATAGACTAGCACGGGGCAGCCGGCCTACTGGTTAGGGGCTTTGGATTTGTAACCGGAGGGTGGCCGGTTCGAACCCCGACCAGTGCGCATGGCTGAAGTGCCCTTGAGCAAGGCACCTAACCCCTCACTGCTCCCCGAGCGCCGCCGCTGTTGCTGGCAGCTCACTGCATCGGGTTTAAGTGTGTGCTTCACCTCACTGTGTGCTTCACCATCACTGTGTTCTGAGTGTTCCACTAATTCACGATTGGGTTAAATGCAGAAGACCAAATTTCCCTCACGGGATCAAATCAGTGAATCAGTAATTCTTCTTCTTCTTCTTCTTCTTCTTCTTCTTCAGAAAGGTAGAAATCGACAGCTTCTACTCTTAAGACATGGCAATAATATTATTTTTTGTCTGATTCTATGTCACATATTCTGAATTGATTTCGTATAACTAACTAAATTGATGTGTATCAATGTTTCCCTCACAATGGTGATCATTAATAATAGATTCCATCGTGTATCTGAGAATTGTATCTTATTTTTACACAATTGTTACAAAACCCCCGCTAATTTCTTAAGTTAATAGTTTAGAATTCTGACTTCTCCTGTCAAACATGACATAAATAATATATTAGGATTCTCTTTGCTGTTGTTGGCAATTAATATCAGATAACTAACAAAAGATATCAAGCAGTTACTACGGTAGCTGTCTGGGGACTGTGGCGTCAAACCAACACATGAGGGCGCCGTTTCCCTGAAGTTGTGTTGTAGACCTAGCTGTTAAAAGTGACATAACATGACATGACTCAACATGACATCATTAAAGACGACAATTTAAAGCTCAGAAATAATATTACGTTTGAAATATTGCAGTTTTCGATCACTTAAAAAGTAATGAAATGAACAGATTATGCAGGCTGCGCACGCGGGAGAGGGTCTCATTCCGGGACCCTCACAAGTTATTTATTTATACCTAAACCAGAGGGTTGCATCTTTTCCTCGTTTCCCAGTTTAGTTTCTGTTTCGCAAATATTAATAGTTAATAGTTGATAAATGAGGAGGAAATGTTGACCACAACGTGAAATGTAATTAAAAAAAATACTCCACAGGAGAAATGTTAAAATGTCCTCTGTAGTAAATTACATTATCGAAAAAAAACACGAAGAGTTTAGACAGATATAGAAAAAAACACAAACAAAAACCTTTTTTCTTTCTGACAAGTTGCCTTACGTTACATCAGAACAACAACAACAAACACTAACTACACTGTCGTTGCGATAGTGTTGCGATCACCACTTTGGTGCACGTACTTTACAATGATCACAATACAGTCCATCACACTGCGAGCACCGCATCACGGTGGACGACGTGAAGCAGACACCTGAGAGACCAGCAGGTGTGGAGACTGAGCGACCCTCCGGACAGAGCAGGCGGTCTCGGCTCCACTGTGAGATAACTTACCTGGCAGACTCCTCCGTCATCGCGTCGGACTGGACTTTCCCGTCAGTGATGATCGCTCCAATTGGGAAATGCGGTTGAGCGGCGGAGACGCCGACAGCCGTCCACTCCCGTCCACCGAGAACGAGTTTTGTCTGCTTTTCTCGCTCCAGCGAGAATGTTGAACTAGTGTGGTGGTGTGGAGAGAAACCTGTTTCTGAGGGGAAACCCTGCGACTGGCGATGGGAGTGATGTTAGTGGGCTGGCGTTGCGGGTCTTTTGACAGCACATTTACATTTGCATAGAAGTGAAGAAGAACACTTAGTTGTGGGAATCCGTTTTGGGGGAAACTGAATTTGCATTTCCAGGCCTCATCGCTACTTGGCTCGACTTCTTTGTTTAAGGCGAATTCAGAACATGTCTTACTATATTAGTATGCACGCACGTATAATTTACTTGACTACTATTATGTGCTTTTCTTAACACCCTACATTGTGTTATTATAAATTGTAACGTATCTCAATTGGTATGCATGTATACGATTACATAAGTATGCCTACATACTTTTTTTTTAAATATTTTTTTTTTTTAAAGTTATAGCTATAGCTATAGTTATGTAGACTGTTCCTATGTTGTTTTGTTTTGTTTTGACAAAATGACCCAATACCTTAAATCAACGTGTCATTGAGATCATGTGTAGGTTTATGTGCAGGCCTACAGTACATCAGAGTCCAGTTATTCTCGAGGCGTGCTGAGTTTTCAGGGACAGCAAATTGTCCGTACAGCGGATTCATTCAAATTAGTTTGTTTCCTTCTTCATTTGAATAATGTCTATGTATATGACACACATGTGATGTGCTGTGTACTAAAACACATGTAGTGAATGAGGGTTCTGAGGAACCTGCAATACATTGGTTTATAATAAAATAAAACAATTTTGACATGAATATTCTCATAGGGCCCAGCAGTACATTACTTTATAAAAATAAAATAAAAATGTTTTTGAAGAGAAAACAGTAGACATGTACCTTCTCATAGGGCCCTGCAGTACATTGCTGTATAAAAATAAAACAATGTTTTGAAGAGAAAACAGTTGCTCTTGCCGGGTGGTTCCACCGTGCCCAGGCGTGAACAACAAAACAACAAAACAACAAAAACTAAAGGCATCACGGTTTCACTTTTCTGCGGCTGGCCCGTGAGGCGGGGTTCCCCCTCCTGGTTCCTGAGCTGCGGGCTGCTCTTCTGGTTCCTCCAGCCCCCCCCCTGCTCCCGGGTCTCACCCCCCTCCCAGGTCTCACCCCCCTCCCGGGACCGCCCCGGGACCCCCGGAGCCTTCGGGGACGGGGCAGCAGGAGGAGGAGCTCCACCCGGACCACCTCCTGGTGGAGCAGGGCCTCCTTCACCCCCAGCAGGAAGGAGAGGAGCTCCAGGAGCCAGCAGTACATGCTGGGCAGCGTGGCTTTGTCCTCCTTGAAGTGGCTCCAGCAGGTCCTGCAGGGGGAACGAGACACGCACCTTTAAGGGTTGTGTTGTGGGCTGAGAGGTTTACATCTACGACGTCATTACTGTGGAGCCACACACACACACACACACACACACACACACACACACACACACACACACACACACACACACACACACACACACACACACACACACACACACACACACACACACACACACACACACACACACACACACACACACACACACACACACACACACAGAAGAATAAGCAGAAGAGGCAATTCAAAACCCGATAATGAATTGAATGAAAATGATTCCAAATTTGAAAGGTCAAACCTTTTATAAAAACAGATTACTAGCCACAGGTCTGAGGCGCCATCATTATAAAGCAAATGTTAGCGTAAAACATCCAATGGGCAGCAGGAGAAGTGGAGGAATTCACTGAATGATGTGCATGAATGCTCCACTTAGCCTTTACCACAGTGTTCTCATCAAATACACTTTCGCACATCATTAACTTCCCTTTCCTTATAATTGACATATAGTTTAGCTTTTGTTTGAATATCAGTCACACAGTGTGTGTGTGTGTGCGTGCGCGCGCCCTGGGTGTTTGTGCCTGCGTGTGCGTGTTCCGTGTGTGCGTGTGTGTGTGTGTGCATGCGTGTATGTTTGTGGTGGCGGCGGAAGCAATGCATCATGGGAGCGGTACCGGCTGCACTTCTTCAGGGCTCGGTGCCAGAGGGCCTCGTTGACGGGGGTCTCCCCGTCCGGCCCCTTCTTCACCACCGTGTCCAGGACCTTGTGCCTCAGACTGGGGCCGTCCCAGCCGGCCGACTCCCCACCCCCCTCACCCTCCTCACCCCCCCAGCGGAACCTGAAGCTGGAGGGGGGCGGGCGCTGGGGTTCGGCGGGGGGTCCCGTTGAGCCGTGTGAACGCCGTCCGCAGCTGGTCGGCCATCCCTGGGGGGGGAGGGGGTACAGTGTTCAGACAGCCCCCTTCAGAACACCACGGCCTCACAAAGCGCTGCAGTCACACAAACACAGGCTGCTAGACTCTTGTGTTGCATGCGTTTCAATGTTGTGGGCTTCGTTTCTGTGTAATGCATCGTAGTGCATAAACTCAGCTGACTCAGCTGACATGCACTCAAAGCTGCTGCACCCCACCCGCTTTCAGACACCCCAGGGGTCCGTCCTGCCCCCCACTGGGGGGGACACAGACACCAAGGTGTACACCTACGTTGCTTTTTGATGTAGGAGGGTTTCCTCTTCCAGGACGGGTGTATGATCTTCTGGGCCGTCCACTGCGTCCTGTGGAGGGAAACAAAGGCCTGGTTTTTAGAGAGGCTGCTTTAAAGGGTGTTTGTGCGTTCATTGGAGGAGACTCTTTGGGACATGTTGGATGGCATGAGGGAGTGAAAGGCCACAGACGAAGAGAGACGTGCCGTTCGGGGGAGGCGGTTCACCCACAGTGCACTGTTAGCCCTGTTAGACCCCCCTCTTCCACGGCCTCCACTGGCTCCCTGTAGTGGCTCGCATCAAACTCAAGACGATGCTACTGGCCTACAAAGCCGTCAATGGAACTGCCCCTACCTACCTCCAAGCGTTGGTGAAACACCACGCCCCTGCTCAAGCACTCCTCTCCGTTTTGGCACCGCAGTGGTGGAAGGAGCTCCCTGCCAATGTCAGGACTGCAGATTCACTCCCCATTTTCCGGAAGAGACTCAAGACCCACTTGTTCAGTGTTCACCTGAGCCCTGCATAACCCTACCCTCATGCTCTTATTTGTTGTTGGCACTTTAAATCACTCGTTGGAACTTGGCACTTTAACCGCTCTTTGTAATTCGGCACTTTGATCGGTCTTTGTAACTTGGCACTTAGTCAGAGATCTTGTATACTAGCAATGGTTAACCTAGCAATTGAAATGCTTGAAACTTGTTCTGGTGACTTTCTTACTGTATTAGCAGCAATGAAATGTTTCACCTTCTTATGACAAATGTACTCTTTGTAAGTCGCTTTGGTGTCTGCCAAATGCCCTAAATGTAAATGTGAATGTAGCACAGCTGGCCTCCGATGGAAATCATCCCCGAACCCTGGCCGTATCAAACCGTGTCCAACCACTGTCATTTTAAAAGGGGGCCATATTGTAAGAGCAGGTGTCATGTTGATCAGCCATTTCATTACAGTGAAATCACACGTAGCCACCGGTAGGCCCACCTAACCCCCACACACATCTGGGGGGACACGCCCACTTCTAAGGTGTGTGCGTGTGTCAGGGTCCTAGTGTGGCGAGACCCCCCACCTGGCCACATGGTCCTCCTCTCTCCGGCGGGCTCGGACCAGCGCCACTTGAAGCAGTCGGTACCACTGCCTTATGCTGAAGTTCTTCTGGTCTGGGAAGAGAGAGAGAGAGAGAGAGAGAGAGAGAGAGAGAGAGAGAGAGAGAGAGAGAGAGAGAGAGAGAGAGAGAGAGAGAGAGAGAGAGAGAGAGAGAGAGAGAGAGAGAGAGAGAGAGAGAGAGAGAGAGAGAGAGAGAGAGAGAGAGAGAGAGAGAGAGAGAGAGAGAGAGAGAGAGAGAGAGAGAGAGAGAGAGAGAGAGAGAGAGAAGAGAGAGAGAGAGAGAGAGAGAGAGAGAGAGAGAGAGAGAGAGAGAGAATAAAACGAATGGTTCACGTGATCCAACGAAGCAAGCAAACTGCGCAGATCCCCAATGCCACCACTGTTGCTTCATGCAAATCCAAGCTCTGCGGGCAAACCGGCCAAAACTAATTAACCTTGTGAGCAGAACGAGGTGTCAGTCAGAGAGAGGCTTGATGGGAACCTGCGGTGAAAGCGACAGGCGTGTCACGGGGAAGGAATGAAGCCCGACTGAGCGGACGGGATTCCTGGCAGTGAGAAGATCTCCGATGTCATCGGCACAGCAGCACCCTGAACACCACCGCCCAGGGCCCCGGCAGAACCTCACCGGGTCAGGGGGAACGGGCCTCAACCGGCCGCAAATCAGAACCCTTTCAGTCCGTCTGAACCGCGGTCAGCGCCGTGACAATATTTAAGATCTGGACGGACAGCGAGTGACTGTGAGACAGACAGAGCAGAGACAGAGACAGTCCTACCTGGATCGTCTTTGTTCTTATCATGTGCGTCACTGGACACGTCCCTGAAAACACACAAGGGGTGACAAACACACAACCTCATGTCAGCACCTTGATTTGAAGTACAGACAGACAGACAGACAGACATACTTTAATGATCCCTCGGGTAAATTGCACAAGTATTGTGTGTTTTTATTCCTATTTGTGTTGTTGTTGTTTTTGGGATTTCTGGTCAGTCCCTTGAAATTATAAATCTATTTCTTAAGACAGACCTGGACAGGAAGGGTCTTTGCTTTTTGGCAACAGCGCCAAATAAACAGAAACAGCACAACGACAGGGGGGCGTTTCAGGGCTCTCTGGGGCGGTCAGTCATGAAAACGCTCTGTTCTGGCCCGCGGGCCCGGGTGTTGGGCAGAACCCTGAACCGACCCAAACGGGCCGACGGGGTTCTGACTCGTTTCAAGGCTCCCGTGGTTCCGGGTCCAACTCAACGGCCCTCATGTTGATCACCGTGACACGGGTCAGAACCACACTTTGTTCTCTCCAGACCACAGCGCTCTGTGGCGTGGCTAAGGGGGTGGGGGGGGTTGCCGGTACCATTCCCGGCGGTCGTCCACGCTAAACAGCAGCTTCAGCGTGACCACCAGGAGGGCCGCCGCCTGCACCTCGTAGAAGGGGAGCCGCGCCCGGCCCTGGGGGTCAAAGGTCAGCGCGGCCACCTTGTCCAGACCGGCCAGCTGGACCACGCGACACACCCAGGGGTGCATCTGGTCTGGGGGGCCGAGGGTGGGGGGGGGGGGGGGAGGTAAGGTGGGAGATAAGGAGGGAGGTAAGGAGGGAGGTAAGGTGGGAGATAAGGGGGGAGGTAAGGGGGGAGGTAAGGTGGGAGGTAAGGTGGGAGGTAAGGAGGGAGGTAAGGTGGGAGGTAAGGTGGGAGGTAAGGTGGGAGGTAAGGAGGGAGGTAAGGTGGGAGATAAGGTGGGAGGTAAGATGGGAGGATCAACGCACAGCATTCAGTTCACTCATGTATGAGGTTCAAATGCAAAAGAAAAATGATCACACCAAATATAGAAATATAACACTAATATTATTATCACCGTTATACAACTGGTATTTTTATCTGTTGCCCGCAAATATTTCACATCATATGTGATACGTGTTAATTACATTCTGAACTGATATATTTCATAGATCATATTCATCCCATACTGATATGATATATATCAGATCATTACTCTATTGTATTTTTACAATTCCACTGCATTTTTGTATTCATTTGATTTGATTTAATCTTTGGTATTTTATTTCAGTTTTATTCTTTGTGTTGTATTTATATGTCTGTCTGCATGCGTGTGTGTCCCTGCATATGTGTGTGTGTGCGTGTATACGTGCGTGTGTGTGTGTGTGTGTGTGTGCGCGCGCCCCCACCAGGCAGGTTGAGCAGCACCAGGTAGCGCAGGGTGAGCAGGGCGGGGTGCTGCAGACACTCAGTGCCCACAGTGGGGAAGGAGGGGAGCCTCATGAACCGGGCCAGGAAGCTGGCCTCCTGGTGCACCGCCAGGTAGGAGGGGACAGACTGGAGCACGCACGCACACACACACACACACACACACACACACACACACACACACACACACACACACACACACACACACACACACACACACACACACACACACACACACACACACACACACACACACACACACACACACACACACACACACACACACACACACGGTTCCATTTACATTGTAACCTACGAGGCTATGTGACTAGGATTGTTATTGGTGTAGGGGCCGGTCATGTGACCACACCTGGACTTTGAAGATGGCCACGTCGCGGCCGAACAGCTTCATCTCCTCAGGTAAACACTCAAAGGCGTTGATGTAGGGCAGGTGTTTCTCCTGGACCAGCCTGGGGGACACAGTGTGTGTGTGTGAGAGAGAGTCCACATGCATTGACAAGAACCACAACAGTGTGTGTGAACTGTGTTCTAAAAAAGGCTCTAGAAAGGTTTCATTGTGATGGAAGACATGCAACCTTCAATAAAACCAGGTCAGGAGAACACAAACAGACTTTATTTAAGGTCAAAATATTGTCTGTCTCTTCTAGCATAGCGAGTCCAAGATGATTGTGTGTGGATGGTGGTGTCAGGATATATATATATATATATAGTTAAGTATTTATACACGCGTGTGTGTGTGTGTTTGTTTCTATGCGTGTGTATGTCAATGTATACATGTATACACTCCCCTCAAAAAGTATTGGAAAAGTGAGGCAAATTACTTTATTTTTGCTGTAGACTGAAACATTTGTTTGACATCAAAATATGAATATGAGACAAGAGATCAACATTTCAGCTTTTATTTCCAGGTATTTACATCTGGATCTGATACACAACATAGATAGCACCTGTTGTTTGAACTCACCCATTTTTCACATTCGCAAAAGTATGTGACAGGTGTGTTTTGTTGCCTAGGTGTGTCCTATTATATTGATTCTGATTTGGGTTTTGCCTGTGCCGACTGTCTATAGTTATAGTTAGAGGTGTAACCAACATGAAAACCAGAGAGCTGTCTATGGCTGAAAAAAAAGCAATTGTGAAGCTGAGAGAAGATGTATAAATCAATCAGAGTCATTGCACAAGCATTGGCCATAGCCAATACAAGCATTTGGAATGTCCTGAAGAAAGAAACCACCAGTGTACTAAGTAACAACAGACATCGACCAAGGAAAACAGCTTGATGACAGAAACATTGTGAGAGCTGTAAAGAAACAACTGTTAGTGACATCAGCAACAACCCCCAGAGGGCAGGAGTGAAGGCATCACAATCTACTGTTTGCACTAGGCTTCATGAACTAAAGTACACAGGTTACACCAGAAGATGCAAACCACTCATTAGCAAGAAGAATAATAGGAAGGCCAAGCTGGAATTTGGTAAAAAGTATGAGCCTCAAAAATTCTGGGACAGTTTTCTGAACTGATGAGACAAAGATGAACTTTTACCAAAGTGTTGGAAATGATAATGTTTGGAGAAAGAAAGGATCTGCTCATGATCCCAAACATACAAGCTCATCTGTGCAACACGGTGGAGGTAATGGCATGGCTTAGGCTTGCATGGCATCTTCTGTAATGGGCTCATTCATATTCATTGATGATGTAACACATGATGGCAGCAGCAAAATGAACTCTGAAGTCTACAGAAACATTTTGTCTGCCAATTTAAAGAAAGATGCGACCAAACAGATTGGGAGATCCTTCATCATGCAGCAAGATAATGACCCAAAATACACTGCAAAAACAACAAAGGAGTTCATCAGAGGCAAGAAGTAGAAGGTTTTAGACTCGCCAAGTCAATCTCCACACTTAAACCCTGTAGAGCATCCTTTTTATCACCTGCTAAAAGGAGACTGAAGGGAGTAACCCCCCAAGACAAACAACAACTCAAAGAGGCTGCGGTGAAAGCCTGGAAAAGCATCACAGAAGAAGAATGCAACAGTTTGGGTCAAAGGCTTTGCAACTAAATATTAAGTCTTATTCACTTTAATTATTTTAAGTCTGTCTGTTCAAATACTTTTGCTCACCTAAAAATGTGGTGTTCTGTTACAAACAATGCTATCTAAGTTGTGTATCAGATCCAGATGTAAATACCTGGAAATAAAAGCTGAAATGTTCACCTCTTGTCTCATGTTCATCTAGTGCGTGCGTGCATGCGTGTGCGTGTGCGTGTGCGTGTGTGCGTGCGTGCGTGCTACCTGAGCAGGTCTGCCAGGGTGAGGGCCTCCCGGCACCACAGCAGGCCCAGGTACAGCAGGCCCAGGGTCTTGGTCATGCTCATCAGCCCGTTGCAGCGCCGCATGTGTGTGGACAGGAAGGCCGCTGAGTCCTCCGAGCCCGACTGGGACTGCTTGTGACGCATGGGCCGGCCTGCACGCAACACACACACACACGTTACACACACACACACACATGTTACACACTTAGAGACACACACATACACACATGTTACACAGACACACACACACACACACACACACACACGTTACACACTTAGAGACACACACATACACACGTTACCAACTTAGAGACACACACACGTTACACATGCAGAGACACACACACATACACACATGTTACATACGCAGAGACACACACATACACATGTTACACACGAGACACGAGACACACACACACGTTACAGACACACACATACACACGTTACACACACATTACACGCGTAGAGACACACACACATACACACGCAGAGACACACACACGTTACAGACACACACACACACGTTACTAGGGTGATGTAGTGTGGCCTTCAGGGTACATGTGACGCTGTACAAACTCAGGGCAGAACGGTAGGCTCTGGGAAAACGAGACCCTCGCTTTCTCCCTTTTTACTTTCATTTCACGGAAAATGACTCAAACAAATCTTTAAAAAGGGTCCAGGTAAGGGGGCATAGCTTTTTGTACAAACAAAACAAAAAATAAATCGCTATGTTTAGCATGTTTCAGTTTCCCGAAAGAAAACCGGTGCAGATCTTTTGCACACTTGATGTTATTTTAGGTTTATACATGGAGTCCAGAGAACTCATAGTGCCATCTTGTGGTGAGAAAAAGACTTACACCGGTAAAAATTATTGTCCAGTAATGAAGGTGCCTGTGATTCCATAACCTTTAAACATTCAGAAA
Organism: Urophycis tenuis; assembly: GCA_036785325.1. Classification (NCBI taxonomy): domain Eukaryota; kingdom Metazoa; phylum Chordata; class Actinopteri; order Gadiformes; family Phycidae; genus Urophycis; species Urophycis tenuis. Next base: position 411,447 of record JAXIVH010000063.1, read on the forward strand.
ACGTTGTCACTCGTCTTTTTGTTGTTGTTTGTTTGTTTGCAAAAAAATAAAAATAAAATTTGCCCTGCACTTGTAATTAGTCCCACTAACCCCATGCTAGCTGAACTACTAAAGTATCTGTAACCTCGGCATGCAAACCCTGTGATGCTCACCGACATCTGTGATGCTCTCATTTCCAAGGGCTTGAGCATACATGCCTCTATATATAACTGCATACTGCTCCTTTATGTTGGGTAACATTTCTAATTGTCTCTTAAATTTGAATGAACTCCTTGAATAAATAAATACCAATCAAAAACAAATAAGAAGTATAAGTTGATTAACAGTTGTCCAACTGAATTAACTTTTTTTAAAATAAAAAAACAAGTGATTGAAGAGGGTAGTCTGTATCTTCTGTCACAGCAGCAAGTCTGCTTTGTAATCCTTGTTTTAATGCGTTATAATTCCATTCAGAATGAGCTCCACCTGAACCATCTCTAATGCTAGTTGTTGTTTGAGTTGGGCAACAAACATGAATAGCAATTCACACCGTGTGTGTTTTGGCTTCAGCCACATCTCTTGATTTATTTCATGTAATTTTTGGCTCATTCCATTTCTTTGTGCATCTCCAATTTTATACCATTTACACTTTGCCACTTTAACTTTAGCAGGGAATGGAACCCTCAGACTCACCCTCACCAGCGCTGGTGCCCTCCATGTCACTAGATGAAGGCCCCGCCTCCGTCTCATTGGCTGAGGGGCCCTCCGTCTCATTGGCTGACGGGCCGTCCGTCTCATTGGCTGAGGGGCCGTCCGTCTCCCCGGCTGAGGGGCCCGGTGTTGGACTGGTTGATGGGGAGGCCGGGTCATTCTCTGAGGGGCTGCTGTCCGCCTGCCGGGGCCGCCGTGCCCGCCGGGGGACTCCAGAACCCAGAGGGTTCTTGGTGTAGGCCAGCCGGCTCTTCTGGAGGTACAGCCTCCACAGGTGACACACCACGTCCTGCAGGGCCCGCAGCAACACACACACACACACACACACACACACACACACACACACACACACACACACACACACACACACACACACACACACACACACACACACACACACACACACACACACACACACACACACACACACACACACACACACACACACGCTTCAGTGGGTGCAACCAGAGAACACAAATACAAGTGTGGAGTGCTTGGATTGTCTATGTGAATGTGGGGCCTCTGTAAACAGTGTGTGGATGATGCGTGTCAGAAGGTGTGTGTGTGTGTGTGTAAGTGACCTTGAACTGTGGGGGCACTCCCAGGCGGACCAGAGCTTCTGCCTGGTGTTTGAGGATGAACTGGAAACCTTCACACACGTTCCACTTCCGGCCGTGCTCTGCAGCACACAGCGGATAAAGAATGGACTTCAGAGGAACAAGTAGGGCGTGTTTTCTGGTGACGCTCACTCACCCACAATGCGCCGCTGCCTGAAAGTGGCCAGGTCCGTCACTATGTTGGCATAGTCCATGAACGAGTGGTCGTCCACTTCAGCCGTTTTCTTTTACATTTTGATGAAAAGACAACAATTTTTTTAAAACAGTGCCAACCATGATGTGCATGTTATATTGTGAAAATGAAATACAGGTAGTCATTTTTATGTTTTTCTTTATTTTTTGTAATACAGTGTGAATTTACTCTCTTTATCTTTTTATGTTGACATTTTATTTTACTGTGTGCTGCTTTCACGGCCAAATGAATACAGTACCCATGTGATCTAACATAACAGGCATCAACAGAGCCTGGTCGATGGATGGACGCAGACAACCTTCGTTTGCCATAACGTTACATGAATGACAGCGACTTACGTCGATGACATTATGGCAGGACTTGCAGTAGTATTTCAGATCCGCGCTGATGGCCCAGTTTACAGCCGAACACACCGAACACGGGATCACGTAGTCCGCCTGAGAGATGTGGACACATCGACATTACTCCATCGCTTCATTCTACATATTTCAGCTTAATTAAGGCATATTGGCAATTGCAAGAAGTATGGCTATCACGGTTGGGTCAACTCACTGTTTCGGCTTCGTCCATGGTGAAAAAAAACGGACTAACTCTGCTTAATAAAAATATATTCACTTTAAAACGCGAAAAGCATGCAGCCCGGCTTGTTTAGGAGACAGATGACGTAGACTGTGACGCTATTTCCGGTGTGCGTTCAGTTTCATTTGTCCGACGGGGTTTTAACCCGATTTTAACATCTACCTACATCTCAAACGTGATTTAAATATATGATTCAGATAATACTAAAAATTTTACATTTAATTCAACCACAACTAAATGTATATTATGGTTAATGTATTTCCACTCTCGTAGATTAATCGAACTACTTCCAATGGTTTTCTTACTTTCCGCCAACAGAGGGCGAGATATATTCTCAAATAACATTTTGGTTATTATTTTAAGTGAACCAATCTAATATTAACGTGTATATTATTAACCCATCAGAGCCAATGGTGACACGACACTTTAAATGTCCTAAAATCTTTCTTATACAGCATTGTGCTTGACTTTAACTCAAGTGCCTCAGTGACATAACATGGTTGTGATGTCACAGTCATGAAGTCATCCCAGGATATGAATTCCCCAAAGAGGCTGTGTTACCTATTTTTATTCAGTTTGCATATTTTGTAACATAAAGCAAACCTGAAAAACGTTGTTGAAGCAGCATTACTAAAGTCACACATCTGATGTATATTATGGAAATGCAAATTAAAAGGCAATTTTGTGGTACTAAGCAGAAAAAAACAAGTTGACTTATTTTCAAATCAGGAATACATTTACCATAAACGCCGAATGTAATGTATGTATGTATATGTATATGTAAGGTGGTAGTTTTTTTGAAAACCATCAGAAATGTGTTTGTTCTATATGTTCCACTTGGTCTGTGGTATATCCCCCATAATTTTCCTTTACGCAAAAATGGGTCTGAGTTCTTATGGATTAATACCAACAAGCATGACAACAACAATAATAAACTGAACCTGAAGCCAAATTGAACTACTTAACTACTATTGATCTTTCTTTCCTTTCTTTCTTTCCATTTCTTGCCATCTCTCTCTTCTATCTCAATCAGTAGGCTATATGTCTCTTCAATCTCTGCTCTATCTGTTTATTTACATTACATAATTGCGACTCTCTCTCTCTCTCTCTCTCTCTCTCTCTCTCTCTCTCTCTCTCTCTCTCTCTCTCTCTCTCTCTCTCTCTCTATATATATATATATATATATATATATATATATATATATATATATATATATATATATCACACTAAACATTCATGTCATTGAACAGATTCACACTAAAATATGAATGTACAGCTAGGAAGTGAGAGTTGGGTCGCCATAGTAACCGTGGACGACCAGCACCCCTCCGCGCCTGCAGACGTGCTCATTAAACATGACATCATCCATTCGAAGAATCCATCTTGTCCTTGTCTCTGCGTGGTCATGTGACACATACAGTGTGATGCCTCAGTGTTTCATCATGCTTAGCAGTTCTGATTGTGTCTAAAGAGACTGTTTCAAATTAAAAGTAAATGTATATACCGTATATATAATACTTCAGGCACTGTATGTTTGTATATGAACTATATATATAAATTAATATACATTGATATATATTAATAATATTAATATTCATGCTAATCTACATCCACACACAAACATCCACACACACACACACACACACACACACTGAATTGCCTGCCACTCGACTGTCAGCCATTTTGAGATCTTCAAGAGAGCTTCACAAGATGCACAGCTCAGGCCTGGACAGGATGACTGCACCCTGACGCCTCCAGGGCCGCGGGCTCTCTCAGGTGGGGACGCTGATTGGACCGTAAACATGCCGTTCTCCTGAAACCAAAACCCGCTCGGCAACAAATGGAAAAGAACTGTGAGGGGAGGTTTTTCCACATTTGAGAAGGGAAGCTGTTGAATATATATGGTGTAGAAATAATGGTTTGCATTTCTTTGAGAAATGCAAATGGGGGTGAGAGTTGGGGGATTTAAGAATCCCCCGACTCTCACCCCCACCCCCTCAAAGAAACGTAATGATTTCACAGAACATGTTAGCTCAAAGTTGCAACACACACAGATCCACATTGTGGACACTCTGCAGGGGCATGGTAAAGTTCACACCCTTCTCTATAGGTTATGTGTGTCTCCCGTTCAGATTTTTAAGGTCCCTGTGTCTTGCTTGTGTGTTTTTTGGAGATTATGTTTACATATATATATATGTGTGCTTTTCCATTCCACCCAAAATGTTCCTGTTTGTCCTTTGAGATAACACACAACAAAGAAAACACACACCTAATCACACCCATATGCACGCGCAGTCGTGCACGCACACACACAGGGTGTTTGGTGAGAAAGCTAATCAATAAGAGTGATTCCCTGTTGTGTGTCCTCAAACCTCCCCACGCCTGTCCCTGTGTGTCTTTCCTTTGAGCTCATGAAAGGCGGAGAGGGAACAAACGGCCCCTTCAACAGCAGCGGCCATGTTGTGAAACCAGAAGTTGTGCAGCAAATGGACCCGACGTCATTAACGTTATTTCTGGCCGGGATTACAAAACGGAGCCATGATGATGTTCACTGTATCTGTATCTCTCTGTCGTGTTTCACTGTATCTCTCTGTTGTGTTTCACTGTATCTCTCTGTTGTGTTTCACTGTCTCTCTGTTGTGTTTCACTGTCTCTCTGTCGTGTTTCACTGTCTCTCTGTTGTGTTTCACTGTATCTCTCTGTCGTGTTTCACTGTATCTCTCTGTTGTGTTTCACTGTATCTCTCTGTCGTGTTTCACTGTATCTCTCTGTTGTGTTTCACTGTATCTCTCTGT
>JAXIVH010000063.1:424936-619936 GCA_036785325.1 Urophycis tenuis
TCACACAACACACACATACACCGGCAGTACACACTCATCCACGCACACACCGCAGTAGGACATACCACAGTACACACACATACACACACACACACCGCACACACACACACACAGCCATATAAGACTCCAGGTGCATTAACAAATCATTATAGTGCCCCTCTCTCTCTCTCTCTCTCTCTCTCTCTCTCTCTCTCTCTCACTCTCTCTCTCTCTCTCTCATTCTCATCTATTCTCTATGTTCTCTCATTCTCTCCCTCTCCCTCCCCTCCCTCCCTGCCTCCCTTGTGATCAGGTGTTCCATAAGCCCATGTCAGAGTCAGGCCGGCTGAGCGCGGCAGAGATTGGGACCATCTTCGTCAACTGGAGGGAGCTGATCAGTGTGCAACACCAAACTACTGAAGTATGTCACCGACGGTGGCCTCATTTAGGCGTCCTTATTGGACTGCCCGACAGCCACTCTGAATGTGTGTGTAGGAATTCTTTAGAGAGGGTCTTGACTATTGGGTTACATCCCAATTAGTTGGACCGTGTTCAATGCCTACTGCAGTGTTAAGGCACCGCACTGACTCAGAGCTGCTCCATATCCAAAGAAAAGACATGCATCATGTATGTTTTACATCGCGTGTGTGTGTGTTTGCGTGTGTGTGCATGTGTATGTGTGTGTGTGTGCGTGCCGTGCACATGCGTGTGCCTGTGTATGTGTGTGTGTGTGCGCGCGCATGCATGCGTGTGCCTGTGTATGTGCGTGCGTGTGTGTGTGTGTGTGTGTGTGTGTGCGTGCCTGCGCGTGCATGCGTGTGCCTGTGTATGTGTGTGTGTGCGTGCATGTGCGTGTGTGTGTGCGTGTGCCTGTGTGTGTGCCTGCGCGTGCGTGCGTGTGCCTGTGTATGTGTGTGCGTGCGTGCGCGTGTGCGTGCGTGCCCAGGGCCCTGCGTGTGCGTAAGAAGACGGGCGGGGAGAACATGGCGGTGCAAAGTGATCGGCGACCCTGCTGGCGTCGGAGCTGGCCCACATGCAGCCCCTACATCCGCTTTCTGCTCCTGCCAGCTCAACGCCGCCGCCCTGCTGCAGCGGAGGACCAGCTCCCAGCCCGACTTCAAGGACTTCCTCAAGGTACCCTGGAGCCCCGCCCCCTGGAGCCCCGGCCCACTCCCGACCACCCACGGCCGGCGATGACCTGCCGTGCTGCGAGAGGCGTTGATTTTTGAATTCACGCTGTGTGATTTGAATGAAGATGACACAATGAACAACAAATCGTTCTTTGTGGTGGGTCATTGCCCAGTCCTCAATGTAATCACATTATTCTCTCTCTCGCTCTCTCTCTCTCTCTCCCTCTCTCTCTCTCTCTCTGAGCAGAAGATTGCCACTAACTACCGCTGCTGTAAAGGGATGCCCCTGTCCAGCTTCCTGCTGAAGCCCATGCAGAGAATTACACGGCTACCCTCTGCTCATAAAGAACGTAGGTGGACACCCAGTTTGTGCTCAAGCCAAGCCCAAATATATTTCTCGCATAAATGTCATTGATTGTTTATCTCTCTCTCTCTCGTCTCTCCCCTCTTCCTCCCTCTCTCTCTCTCTCTCTCTCTCTCTCTCTCCTCTCTCTCTCTCTCTTCATCTCTCTCTCTCTCTCTCACTCTCTCTCTCATCTCTCGCTCTCTCTCTCTCTCTCTCCTCTCTCTCTCTCTCACTCTCTCTCTCTCCCCCCCCCCCCCCCCCACCCCCTCAGATCCTGGAGAACACCCCCGAGGGCCACGTGGACCGGGCGGCCCTGCGGGAGGCTCTAGAGCGTGCCGAGGAGCTGTGCTCGCAGGTCAACGAGGGCGTCCGCGAGAAGGAGAACTCTTGACAGGCTGGAGTGGATCCAGACCCACGTCCAGTGTGACGGCCTCATAGAGGTGTGTGGAGCACATGGGAGGTACTCTCACATGCGTGGTTCTCACCATGGGAAGTTCTTACATGGAAGGTTCTCACTGGGAGGTTCTTACATGGGAGGTTCTCACTGGGAGGTTCTCACATGGGAGGTTCTCAGATGGGAGGTTCTCACATGGGAGGATCACACGTGGATCCTTACATTTTAATTTGTGGTTGAGATTTAATGGTCGTTATTTGCCCCTTTGAGAGGGATTAGGATTGATGTTTTGAGAATGTAACTGGGTCGAATGAATGTATTGATATTAGATGTTGAGCATGATTACCTTTACATTTATATTTACATTTAGGGGCACTTAGCAGATGCTTTTGCCCAAAGCGACTTACAATCAGTACATGTGTGGGGTTCGACATGTGGGCAGTTGGGAGTGAGTGATCGAACCGCCAACCCTCCAGTGAGTGGAGGACCTGCTCTGACCCACTGAGCCACCCGCACGCTTTAAGAACCCGCGCCCGTTTGCGTAAACCGCACTCACCTTTTAGTGTAAGCCTGTTTCCATTGAGAAGCCGCCCTTCGGAAATCCGTACGTCTTTTCTGAGCGCGGGTCGACCCCCTGGCGACCGTCCAGCCCCCAGAAGGTCACACCACCCTCTCTCCCCCCCTCTCTCATCTCCCCCCTCTCTCCGCTTCTCTCTCTCTCCCCCCCTCTTGGGGGGCAGCCCGCGGCCTGACTGGTTAGGGCTTCGGATTTGTAACCGGAGGGTGGCCGGTTCGAACCCCGACCAGTACGCACGGCTGAAGTGCCCTTGAGCAAGGCACCTAACCCCTCACTGCTCCCCCGGAGGCCGCCGCTGTACAGGCAGATCACTGCATCGGGTTTAAGTGTGTGCTGTCACCATCACTGTGTGCTTCACCATCACTGTGTTCTGAGTGTGTCACTAATTCACGATTGGGTTAAATTCAGAAGACCAAATTTCCCCTCACGGGATCAAATGAGTAATTCTTTCTTTCTTCTTCTCTCTCTCTCCCCCCTCTCTCGCCCCCCCCCCCCCCCTCTCTCTCTCCCCCCTCCCTCTCTCGCCCCTCTCTCACCCGCCCGCTCCGTGGCCCGCGCAGCACCTGGTGTTCAACTCGCTCACCAACTGCCTGGGCCCGCGCAAGCTGCTGCACAGCGGGCGCCTGCACAAGACGCGGGGTGGCCGCGAGCTCTGGGTCTTCCTCTTCAACGACTTCCTCCTCCTCACGCACAGCGCCGGCCAAGTCCCTTCTCCTCCTCCTCCTCCTCCTCCCTGGCCCGCGGACCGGCTCCTTCAGCTACAAGGCCAACGTGCAGCTCAAGATGTACAAGACGGTGTGTGTGTGTGTGTGTGTCTGTGTGTGTGCGTGTGTGTGTGTGTGGTGTGTGTGTGTGTGTGTGGTGTGTGTGTGGTGTGTGTGTGTGTGTGTGTGTGTGTGTGTGTGTGTATGTGTGTGGGCGGTGTGAGTGTGTGCGTGTGTGTTTGTGTGTGTGTGTATGTGTGTGTGTTTGTTATTTAATGTATATTTCATACGTTTTTTAATTTAGTTCTGAGTTACATCAGTGTGACCTTTTGATTTGAAGTGAGCCGTGAGTCTTTGTGAACTCCGATCAAGCTGTGAAACTAATCACAAACTCCTCCTCTGGCCATCTGTTTGTCATCCACCCCTCCATGTATTCATCTCCATCTGTCTGATCTTCCCATCCTTCCATCCATCACTGTCAACCCTCCCACCTCCATGCGATGCATCCATCCATCCTCGTGGAATCCATCCATCTATTATCTGTCTCCCCCTCCTCTTCTTCCCCCCCCCCCCTGCTTCCCTCCCTCCCTCCTTCCCTCCTCCGCAGCCTCTGTTCCTGAACGAGGTTCTGGTGAAGAACCCCCGGACCCGTCCAGCGACGAGCCGCTGTTCCACATATCGCACATCGACCGCGTGTACCACGCTCAAGGCGGACACGCTGAATGAGAGGTAGACCCCCCGCACACGCACACGCACGCATGCAGCACGCACACTCCACACACGCACGCACGCACGCCCGAGCTAGTGAGCGGAGCTGAGCGGTGCAAATATTCCGCTCCTCGCTCAGACGGCTGTTCTCTCGGCCGCTCCTCGCTCAAAATGGCATCCGGCCCGCTCCGCTCATTTTCGCTCCACGCTCCACTTAAAAAATCATGCTGCTCCACTGAAATCGCTCCACGCTCGCTCCAATTTAAAAGAGAAGAGAAATAATCTACTATGAATTGCCACCTTAAACAGAAAACTTACATACTAAAGAACTAAGCGCAACGGCAATATATTCCAGTCACAGAACATTTATTTTAAAAGATAGTGCAACAAGAGAAGACACACATTTGCATTTGGGCATGCCTCAGACTCGTGGTTTGAGCCGTATCGGAGCGAAATTGGAGAGGAACAGAGCGGCCGCTCCGGCGTCTAAATAAAAAAAACCGCTCCACGCTCCAGCAAAGTTCCATCCGCTCCACGCTCCAGCACAAGTTCCATCCGCTCCGCTCACTAGCTCTGACACACACACACACACACACACAGCACACACACTGTGTAAAGTGATTCAGCCAGACTGGTCCTCCACAGGACAACGTGGGTCCAGAGAATCAAAGCAGCCTCCGAACTCTTCATTGAGACGGAGAAGAAGAAGAGGGAGAAGGCCTACCAAGGTAAGCAGGCGTGTGTGTGTGTGTGTGTGTGTGTGTGTGTGTGTGTGCGTGCGTGCCTGCGTGCGTGCGTGCATGTGTGGGCTCCTACACACAAGTGAGCTTGCAGTTGTTAATCATTTCTCAAGGACCCGCTTCACATGAATGAGGCTAACAACGCTAGCAGTATCATGCTCAGGTACGCAGGCGTGTGTGTGCGTGTGCGTGTGCGTGTGTGTGTGTGTGTGTGTGTGTATGTGTGTGTGCGTGTGTGTGTGCGTGTGCGTGTGCGTGTGCGTGTGCGTGTGCGTGTGTGTGTGTGTGTATGTGCGTGTGCGTGCGTGCGTGCGTGCGTGCGTGCGTGCGTGTGTGCGTGTGTGTGTGTGTTTGTGCGTGTGTGTGTGTGTGTGTGTGTGTGTGTGCGTGTGCGTGCGTGTGTGTGGGCTCCTACACACAAGTGAGCTTGCAGTTGTTAATCATTTCTCAAGGACCCGCTTCACATGAATGAGGCTAACAACGCTAGCAGTATCATGCTCATGTTTGCACTCATGGTATGTCGGAAGATGCTTCTGATTTAGACCAAAAAAGAGTCCACCAAATGGCACCCATATATGTATCCATTCACGCATTTATCCACACACTCGAGCAGTACAGCGTGTTGTGTGGGCGCTCCCTCCCCATGTGGATCCCAAAGTCAACACCTCGTCCTCTGACTGGGTGACTTGGTAACCAGACTGCACTGTGCACCAGACTGTAACACCAGTCCCCTGTGTGCTCCTCTGTGCTCCTCTGTGCTCCTCTGTGCTCGCAGCGCGCTCCCTGAAGACCAGCGGCATCGGGCGTCTCCTGGTCACGGTCACGGAGGCCCAGGAGCTCAAAGCCTGCAAGCCCAACGGTGAGGGCCCTGCAGCCGGGCCTCCAGACACCAGCTGCTGCTGGGGAACGTCTCTGTGTTGTCTGATGTGTGAAGCTGTTAAACGGGCTGAGAAGAAGTCTGCTACTTCTGGGTGAAACGTTTTTGTTGTTGTTTTGTTCCAGAGTGGTAGTTTTCTATTGGCTCGAGCAGGTGTGGGGTGGGATTTGGCAGCGTTTGACAACTTCCCTCGCCTCCTGCGGAAATCCAATGTGTCGGGGTTCTAAAACCTTTACGACCGTCGGGACTGCTCAGATTAGACCAGAGGGTTACTTGCCCTTTAATCTAGACGAAGAGGGAGCAGATTAATGAAAGAAAAAAAGATTTCTTAAATCCATCTTTTATCCGTTTTGAGGTCCTGGCAGGGGCACGCCTGGAGATTAATTTATTGTATTAGACCTAATACATGACCTAATACATGACCTAATACATGACCTAATACATGACCTAATACATGACCTAATACATGACCTAATACATGACCTAATACATGACCTAATACATGACCTAATACATGACCTAATACATGACTTAATACATGACCTAATACACGCGCCTAATACATGACCTAATACATGACCTAATACATGACCTAATACATGACCTAATATATGACCTAATACACGACCTAATACACGACCTAATACATGACCTAATACATGACCTAATACATGACCTAATACATGACCTAATACATGACCTAATACATGACCTAATATATGACCTAATACACGACCTAATACACGACCTAATACATGACCTAATACATGACCTAATACATGACCTAATATATGACCTAATACACGACCTAATACACGACCTAATACACGACCCTAATACATGACCTAATACATGACCTAATACACGACCTAATACACGACCTAATACACGACCTAATACACGACCTAATACACGACCTAATACACGACCTAATACATGACCTAATACATGACCTAATACATGACCTAATACACGCACCTCTCTCTCTCTCTCTCTCTCTCTCTCTCTGTCTCTCTCTCTCTCTCTCTCTCTCTCAGGTAAGAGTGACCCATACTGTGAGGTCACCATGGGGGGCTCAGTGCTACACGTCGAGGCCCATCAGCGACACGCTCAACCCCAAGTGGAACTTCAACTGCCAGTTCTTTGTGCGGGACTTCTACCAGGACGTGCTGTGCATCACGGTGTTTGAGAAGGACCAGTTCTCCCCCGATGGTCGGTGGTCCGCACACACACACCTTGTCTCTCTCTTACTCACTCACTCCTTGTCTCTCTCTCTCACTCACTCCTTGTCTCTCTCTCTCTCTCACTCACTCACTCACTCCTTGTCTCTCTCTCTCTCACTCACTCACTCCTTGTTTCTCTCTCTTACTCACTCACTCAACTAACTAACTCACTCACTCCTTGTCTCTCTCTCTTACTCACTCACTCAACTAACTAACTCACTCACTCCTTGTCTCTCTCACTCACTCAACTAACTAACTAACTAGCTAGCTAGCTAGCTAGCTAGCTCACTCACTCACTCACACACAGAAAGCATGCACCGATGTAGGACTGAACCCCCCCCCCCGACTTCCTTTCCAGATTTCCTGGGGCGCACCGAGGTTCCCGTGGCAACCATAAAGAAGGAGATGGAGAGCAAAGGCGCGGCGACCCGCCGCCTGCTGCTCCACGAGGTCCCCACCGGAGAGGTCTGGGTCAAGCTGGACCTGCAGCTGTACGAGCAGCCCAAGTGACCAGCCGGACCTTTCACACGCACACACACACACACACACATACACACACACACACACAGGCGCGCACACACACACACAGATACACACACACACATTTATGTCATGAAGATAAAGATCCATTTCCAGGCGAGGATAAAGATTTATTACCTGGCACGCGCGCGCACACACATACACGCACACGCACACACACACAGTGCCTTCTTTTTCCCATTGTCAGTGGTGCCGTTCTCTGTCCTGGAAGATTCTCGTATGTTGCCATACACTGCCCTGAGCCAATGTTAACGGTGTTGCGTCAACTCACACAGCGATAAGATAAATCTATACAGGGTTTTAAAAAAAAAAAATAACTTTTTTTTCCAATTGTAAATGTTTTTCTTGAATTAAATTAAAAGATTTGTCCCAGAAAATCCTGTGAATGTAGGATTTTGGATGGTTTTTGGAAGTTGGATGATAGAGGACTGACTCAATTTATTAACTCAATGTCCATGGCTGGTGAGGGTCTACAACAACCATACCCTGCCATCGAAGAATCACATGTGGTTAGAAAAATTCCCATTCTTAATCCCATACTTATCCATGATATATATATATATATGTGGAACAGATTTCTCTAATATATACTAATACTCATGCGACAAACTGTTGCACACTACTGTACAATAAGATGAGTTGAGCAACGAAGCCTCCCTTGGGTGTCCTGGATGAGGCATGAATAAACATTGTAATAAAAACGATTACTTCCGTGTGTCGCTATGAGACTTCTCACTACAGAGCTCGAACCTGCGGTCTTCAAGTGGCCGTTTGCTGGTTAAAACGCATTGATGTGCAAAAATAATTTTGTACATATTTTGACAAAATATATTGGATATTTCAAATAACATTTCTGCTTGTCTCTTTACTTGTCTCCCCTCCACGGCCCTGTGGAAGACCTGTAATGATCTGTCTTTGTGACGTTGAAAGTAACCTTCTCCTCAGAACCCTTGGTGCACTGAGCTTCATAAGGAGTGACGAGGAGCGACTGCAACTCTGGAGGTCCGAGACAATCACTGTTCTCCTAGATGCAGCATCACAGAGGCAGGTTTTACAACTGACTTTATGGCAAATGAGCCGAGTCTACAGAGTCTATACGTGGAACACAGTGATGTTATGGTTGGGTGAGTTGGTCAGGATTGTTGTAGCAGCCGTAGTCTGCATCATTTTCATCATCTTGAGGTCCAGCAGCAGGCTTGGTAGCATTTCCCATCAGCTGTGCATATTGCTGTGATCCGGTAGGGTGTTAAATTGGGCCTAGGTAAGAAAAAAACACAACAATGTGTTCAATCTGGGATCCACACACACACACACCCTGACCAACCACTGGACTGTCCTGAACCCATGTGTTTTGTTTTTTCCTGGCCTCTATATGTCCCATATACATGTATATGAATAACAAACACATTCATAACTACCTGTGAGATGACTGGGTCTCTCTCTCCCACGCGGACTCTCCAGTGGTAGAGACGGAGGTGAGGTATGCGGATGAGGAGGTTTGAGGAGGGTCGGTCTGAGGGGGAGTCACGGCGGTGGGGCTGAGACCGGCCAGAAGCTCCTTCACCTCTTCCCGTGTCTGCTTGCGACCTACATTGGTGGGTTAAGCACCACAAACACATCTGTGTCGTTAATGAGTCAAATGGCAAACGTCTCTGCGGGTTTCTGTCCGCAATGCGTTGGCAGATTCGCCGGTATACCTGTCTGACAAGAGACCACCGCTCTCTTCTCCCTCTGCCTTTCGCGGGCGTGCTGGAACAGGGGGTCCTTTAGCGCGGGCATTTGGAGCTGTGGAGAAATCAGTGCTGTTCCGTCAGTTCGGTGTTCCGTTCACTTTTTCTGGTTTTCGCACATTTTTTAACGGACTCGTACTTCCATCCATACACAAAGTGGTGCTGTACTGTAAACGTGTGTGTGCCTTAGAGTTGCAGGACGCGTTAATATCGATCGTGAGCTCGGGTGGTCGGCGCCGATTGGTCTCCTCACCTGGTAGCGGTGCGGTCCGGTGAGGCTGAGGAGGAACGGGTCGTACTCCTGAGGGTCGTAGCAGTCTAGAGACACAAAGCCCTGAAACCGTACAAATGACCTGGGGTTAGAGCTGGGGCGTGTCGGGGGACGGAGGTCCCGGGGCGGCAAGAAACGCCCTTGAATAGTAAGACACCTTGAGATGGACGGCAGAGTGGGCGATAATTCCTCCCACTGGGATGATAAGGAGGGCAGTGAGTGCCATAATTGACATACATATACAGTAGTAGGCTATAGCAATCTTTCTTGTTTATATATCATGTCGAAATCTAGAAATAAGTATTGTCCATGGTGATGGGGTACTAGGGTGCCCCTACTAAATTACTCTGGACATGCTGCTGGGTGAGAGCTTTTTATTTTATATTTTATTTTTTTATTCCGATTCATTTGCGCTAATCACAACTGGTGGTTAGCGTGCGGTGGCCCCGTCGCTACCTTGGCATTGCAGTGACGGATGTAGTCCGCGTACAAACAGCGCAGTCTGTGCGCCTCGTCGCAGCACCGCCGGGACACGTGGTTCTCCAGCCCGCGCTGGACGGGCAGCCACACGCGCTCCGTCCACCGCTTGTGGAGCAGCTCCCTCCGCCTCAGCTCCGCCGCGTCCCGTCGGCTCAGGAGGCCCTCCAGATCCTCCATGTCCGCACATCCGAAATGCGTTGTTAATTGTGATTTACGGATAACAATTATTATTCCCCCACCGCGAAAAAAAAAAAAAAAAAAAAGGGCAAAATAGCTGACACGTCGTCGCCCCAAAATCACCTTGATTAGGGCATTTTCCGCATCCAGAATTGGTTTGAGGATTGTTCGTACTTCTTCGTTTTCTGCCTCCAGCTGTGCCTGAATAGATAATACTTTGTATAAAAGCTAGTTTGAGGTAATAGTGTAATCATGTGTAACATTGTTGAGTAGTGGCAGTACCTGTAGTTGCCTCACGGTGGGGTGAAAGAGCAAGCCCACCCGTCCAGCCTCACTGCTGCTCCTCGTGCGGACCCTTCGCCCGCACCTGTTGCTCACCGACCCACTCGATGAACCGGCTTTCACGTTTTCCTCCCAGCTCTGAAGACAGATCCACCACTGAGATGATTTTAAACGTGCATACACATCCATTTTACATATCTGGCATATTTGGACAACGTTTTATATAGCGGAAATAGCCTAACAATAAGGCCGAGAGAAACTTGAAAAGGAGTAGCCATTCACTTATCTCCCATGCAGACGGAAGGAATGTAAATACTCTCCTCTTATAAGGAGCATACCCTGCGTGCAATACAAATCAAAGAGCTAGGCTAATCCAGGGTCAGGGTTACCGTGCACAGCAGTAGAGGGGAGGCAGGCTTTGAGAGATCACGTCACCGCCCCAGCAACCGGAGCTGCGTCTCACCGTGGCACACGCGTGTGTTGGGACATGTCTTGTTACCATGTTTTTACCATGACTTGGAAACACATGGCAGCTCCGTGTATGACTCTTGTAATAATGACTTGTTAAATGTATTTTTTTTTTTAACATTTTTGCCCAGGCCTATTGCTATTTTAGTTTTTTTTTTCCAATAGACTGACCCAAAGCGTTCGGACTATTGTGTCTGTCAATCAGAGTAACATGAAGCCTTGTTTGTGCTCCTTTTGAAGTCTCAACGCATGTCATGACACCAGAGAGAGAGAGAGAGAGAGAGAGAGAGAGAGAGAGAGAGAGAGAGAGAGAGAGAGAGAGAGAGAGAGAGAGAGAGAGAGAGAGAGAGAGAGAGAGAGAGAGAGAGAGAGAGAGAGAGAGAGAGAGAGAGAGAGAGAGAGAGAGAGAGAGAGAGAGAAGGGTAAAGAGAGCAAGCAAGAGAGAGAGAGAGAGCTGTACATATATATACCTCCACAAAACAATGTATTGTTTTAAATTTCAATGTATTTATTAGTATAAGTATATATAATATATAAGTAAAAGTAATGTAGGCCTATGTATATATATATATATATATATATATATATATATATATAGTCATACTATAAAATATACTCTAATTTGTATGATCTTATATCCGTAGGCTACGGTTGTAACAGCCAGAGTTGGAAAAAATACGAACACACACTGTATACCATTAGTACAATGTCAAACGATGTGATAGAGGTTTCCTTTACCTCAGACTGCACAGAGATCCGAGAAGTAGAACTATAGGCCATCACACCATCAACCACGTAATTCCTTCCAGTTGACATACCTAAATTGTAAAACAATAAACAGTCATTTTCAGCTATAAGACCAATGAGCCAATAAACACCAGTGAGATAATCGCACTAACGGCGGGGGGTTAGATCGACTGACAAGCGCATCCACACTGATAATCACCTGTTGGGCTCCCCTCACCTACCCTCACCATGCCGTCCCAACTCGGCCCAGGCAAAGACCGGCTGGATTGGTCGTAGTCATAGTTACCATAGCAGTGCGTCACTCAAATAAACGAGGCAATGGAAACAAGGCACTGGGGTTTTTTGTTCCGATCACACTCAACGTTTGTCAAAAAACGATCAATTTAATGATGGTTGAATGATTTCTTTGATAAAAAGGCGCAGTCCTAAAGAAACCACGCATATGCACTTCTGCTTCACGATTAACACTTTCAAGTAAAGCGTTTTATTTTCCAAAATGGTCCTGCCAATTCAACACGCCTGCAAAATGGTTGAACATTAATGGTAGAACACCTATTAATAGTATTAGCAGGCCTGATAGATTGAAGTTCAGGTTGAAGTCGTTTATTATCAATGTGCAGTATCATGTAGGCTACAGTCATAGGCCTACAATGAAATGTTTTGGACGAGGCACGTAACATGCAGGACGATTCGTCAGAAACGAAACTCGCACACCCACAAGTTACAACATATCATCACTTTATCACCTGCTTCACTTCTGCTGCAGCAGGTTGATCACAAACCGTGACACCGAAGGTTTGACATTAATTTAACATTAACACCATCGAAAGCTGTACGACAAGACATCTCCATGTCTTGGTATTTGGAAGGCGACATGACCTACCGGGCAATTATTGAAAGGGTCATTTTACCAATAGGCCTAGGCCTATTAGCATTTTCCATTTTTACGTTAAGAGGACGAGAGGACGTCATGACTGGGTTGTCCTAGTGGTCAGCAGCGGGTTTTACCCATTGGTTTTACCTAGAGTCCTTTAGAGACTTTAGAGAGAGTCCTCTCTCTAAAGGACTCTAGTTTTACCTTGCTGTGGCTTCTGTGTTTCATAGACGGTAAGAGACAATTTTAGCAGAGGTTTGGAACCTTCCTCCACCCTCCAAACATTTGGACATCGAGTCGGCGTCTGTTAGGGAATCGATAGCCTTATGGCCTTCTTATTTGAATCATACTTACGTTAAAAAAAAAAAAAGAAAAAAAAAAAGTAGCCTACCTGATAACATTGAGAAACAGGACTACCTACTTCTCTCTCGAAATGTGATTATTCCGGCGTAGGCTAAGGTAGACTCCACAACATACATGAAAACATCCCAAGTATCCTCTCAGGTTGTCTTCAATACTGAAATGTTTGTCAATAGAAATGTCTTTATAAAGTGTTATTATGTAGGCCTAGTGAATGTCTTAACGCGACCACTTTTCTTTACTTAGGCCTACTCCTGGAATTTTAATTAAACAAGAAATGAACTGATCTTCCACGGTCTTGGTTTATTTAATATAGTCTTTCATTTCATATTTGGCATTTAATAATGTATCTAAATTTGATTGTGGTCTGAAATGTGCATGGCTAATATCAGTCTATTATATTACAGCATATGTTTTGGTTATTTTTGGCCATCATTTTGACCATACTGCAAAATAAAAATGTGTTTATAGTTCCATGTAAATATCTACTGAGTACATACAATGCAAGGTTAGGCCTACGTTTAATCGCGAATTGAAAGAGCTTGATAAAGGCCATAGAACTACATAAAATACGTATTTTCACGAAGGACCGTCCTCTGAGAGATAGTTAATAATGACACATGATGGGGGTTTACTGCTGCTCAGTGAAACACCTCTGGACCATTTGTCACACACTGTCCAGAAACCAGCCGAGCGTGGAAATTAATTTGTTCATTCACACAAAAACCGTTCGCGCGCGGCCGCGCTGGACGGCTTCACACGTGTGATGCACGGGAACGCGCGTACATGGAGGATGGGAGGATGTTCACAACCTTAAAAGCTAAAAAAAAAAAAAAAAAAAAAATAGTATGTATTGTGCAATGTGTATTTGTTTAAATGTTGTCGACTCAGCCCTATACTCCCACTTTTAATTCACGAATCCCTCTGAAATCAGAGGGATTCGGGGAGAAATCCTTTGTCGCGTCACGAATGCAGACGATTCAACATGTAACAAGTATTTTGATCTACAGCTCGCATTATACGAAGCAGGCAAATCATGTCATAACAAAGTCTGTACATGCAATCCCAAGATAAATATGCATGTAAATATATATAGCATGCAACACAGACTTGAGGTTTAGCTTGGTTAATAAAATTATGAAACATGCTTTCACATTTCTCACCCCTTCAATTTCAATGAATACATTTGAGCTTTTTTTTTTCATGAATTAGTTGTGATTTTTCCGTTTTTGTCACGTTATTATCCATTTTTTCCAGAGGGGGTCCGGTCTCTTTCTATGAATGAATGAAGAGGGGTTTCTGCGAATACGACTGGTCCGTTTTAATCTGTGAGATGACGCAGGGACAAGTTATCCAGTAGCCTTCGTTTCGACCCGTTCACTAATCATGTCAAGTCTCCTACCGGTGCAGAATCCGCAGTCGGACCCGGACCCGATCTGCGCTCGGGCTGAACCGGAGGGGCGGGCTGAGCCGCCGTGCAGCGCACGCGTGGTGGTTACATAGCAGCAACAATCAAATACAAACATCTAAATAACCTTTACAAACTTTCAATTAGGCCTACTCACAAAACCTGTTTCTCTTTAAGTTTTTAGATGAGTCCAACAAACCGGGTACCGCCCACTTTTTTGACACATCCGGGCATTTTTAGGTGAAACTACCCGGAAATATTTGAATGGGGGTCTATGAGAATTTCAGTGCATTACATTTCTGAACTCCACCCAAGTATTATATATAGCCATTTATACCGATCTAATGCTATGGCCAGACAGCAGACCAGATATACCAACTCTCTTCCAAGTCCTGACCGGTGTCGCTCTTTAGAAAAACTTAAATTAATCGGCAATGTCAGATGTCCCTTCACGCCGGAATCTGGTCTCGGGGCGAACGAGACGAGTAGCCAGAGGTGGACTACGGGGACATATGGAACTACCTAAGCAATGAATGTATGAATCATGAATGAAGATGAGGGCACCAAAACAATCTATTTTCATTCAAGTCAAGTCACTTTTATTTTTATAGCGCATTTAACATGCAGAGTGCAACCATGATAGCACTAGTGCTAGGTGGTGCAGGCTAACTCGGAGCTGAACTATGACATGTAATCACAGCTCCTAGTAGTTCGCAAAGTTTAATTCATTCCTTCATTATTTTAGATTAGACATCTTTAACATCGAATATCAACTGATTTTAGCTACTAATCTGCAACGAAGTGTTTGCCGCAGACGTAAACAGGCTGTGGGACGCCGAGTCCCACAGCCTCCCATCGGGATTCTCTCTTCCGATTGCCTGGAGCCACAAACCCCTTTCTTTTCCCTTCCCTTTCTTTTTGTGGCAACATACTAAATCGCAAATCCTCATTTTTTGTTGTTAGCATTGTGAAATACAACACAGCAGCTTTTAGGGATGGTGCCTGCACATGGAAATAGCCTACTGTTCTATCAACAGTAATAGCCGAGTGCCTACTTCCACCTAAAAGAGGGCGTGGACGTTCTGAGGCTCATTAGCATATTGCTGGTGACGAGACGCTGGACTCATCTATAGGGCACCGCCCCCCCCCTCCCCCTTGACCCACAATAAATAAATAAAACTAATAATAATAAATTATACAAATTGTTGATATTTGTGTGTTTGAAATATGACTGTACCCAGTAATATGTGTAAAATATGATAGAAAATCATCTGTGCAAGATGTAGGCCTATGCTTTTCCTACACCGTGTCCCATGCTTCAACAGCTCTGGGGCGATGGAGTAATCGCCCCAAGAAGGCGGGTCTGTGTAACTGTTTAGCCAATTACTAATTTAAGATGTGAAAGCGTGACATAAAATTTGGCCAATCAGCGTCCTCAAATCCAAGCCGATATGGGCGATTCCTTTATCGCCCCAAGCGAGCGAATGCAGGGGCGAGTCAGGGCGAGTCTGTATATAGTTGTATACAGTTGTAGTTGACCTTAGTATTTTTTAGTCCTTAATTTTCACTACCTATTAATCTGCTGATTATTTTCTTGATTGTTTAGTATATAAAATGTTTACTGTAATTTCATAGAGCCCAATGTGACTACAAATTCAATTTCAAATGAGAAAATTGAAAGCTTGTGTTTGTGCAATATGTTGTTTATGTTTTGTGTTAGAATGCCTCAACTTTTTAAATTGGCATTCAATAATTATTGACTATTTCACGGAGCACTCGTTTCCTGTAGTTTGTGTTCAATGTATTGGGATGGTTACTGAAATTGACTGAATATGGCAAAGCCCCACCTAGAATATTCTTCACCAGCCGCCACTGTTTGCGTTGAACCTTCACATTTGCATGTGCAGAAATGGGCGTCATTCAAATGACACGGATTTTGTAATACGCCTTCCTATCCTCAATATTTTTTGGTATTTTCTCGGTACTTCCGTATTTAAAACACCTCAATTACTTTATTAGTCTTTTACAATTAAATCAGGATATCGTATAGTAGGCCTATAGGTCTATTTTCTTTGTTAGCGCAACCCTACTTTGCAGTTTTGACTTTGGTATGTGTCAAGTGAACTGGTGACTTCATGCATGGCATACAATGACATGCATGTGGATAAATGCATGTAGTAGATCAATTAAACAAGTTGTAACCCCGCCCCTTTCAGCTTCTAGTTTCCGGCACAGGATCGGTGCCGTTGAATAGATAACATAACCTGCTGCTGAGACATTAAACAGATTCCCTCGGTCACAGAGATAACGATAGTTAATGGCAGCTATGTATTTTGAAATACAAATTACATATTTTTTAGGAAATACATTTTCTTATACAAGGAAATTAGTCATTTATTTTTATACATTTAGTGAGGATATATTAGTATTTTGTATCTAGATAGCCTATATTTCAATGTTTTTTTTGCCCATCTCCATGCTCATGCCTAGGTCCGATCCTAGCTTTGTTTGTGTGTTATTTATATATCATATAAAAAAGATTAGCCTACTCCCCCTCCAGTTATTTATGTATTTTCACTTGGTCGTTGTCAAAATTCAATATTGATTGTATTCTTTCAATGTTATCTGCCTCATTTGTAAGGATATCGAATTATAGTTAGGCTTTGGTTTGGTTAGCATGGTCTAGTGCCTACTATATATAATACAATATAGGCCTATTATAAAGTATGGACAACAATGTCAACGTTGAATCAGTTCTTACTTTTACTGTCCACAATGTCCACATCACCATCCTCCATCCAGCCGCTGGTCGTTACGTGCTGACGTCACCACGCCTTCCCTGTGTGTTTACGCGCCGCTTGTTCAAAGCATGGAAACACGACAATGACTACCTGCCCATATGAAGACTTCATCATGCAACACAAGGATGAAGATGTAGAAGAGGACAGGCCAGGGCCAAGACCTGACAGGTATCAAACATAGAATGTGTCTGGTAACAGTCCACGCTTTACCACTCGGAAAGCAGCTCGTCTAATGTTAGCGGCTGGCTAACATCTCGTCTTAAAGCTAGGCTAACACCTCTGTCTTAAAGCTAGCCCTGACATCTGTCTGAGAACAAGTCTAACAATACTCAATGTAATCCAAACGTATAGAGTAACTATTGTGGAAATATTATGATGAAATAGCATGGTATGTATTGTGAAGGTGAAGTTGTTTTGATGCTTTGCTAATACTCGTAAGACATCCTTTATGCTTACCGATGCTACTACAAAAGAAGTTTTGATGATGTGTGAATTAATGTAACCACTCTCTTATCTAGTTATAGCCACTATAACTACATCAAGTTGTCTATTTCTTCACCTTTGGGGGTTCTTCAGAAAGAAGGACATTGTTTCATGTTTATCAATACAATTATTTTCATGGATTCTGCAGATTGTGGAAACGTTTTTGAGATGTATGTTCAATCTAGTTTGCTTAAAATACTAGGAACCAAATCATGACATTTGTCTTCAGTAGTAACAGCCGCGTGATGAAAACCTTACTCATGCGAGAGCCTGTCCTAACAGCCAGCCGTGACCAGGGCAGCTGTGTGCTTCCTGGGGACGTTGGCAAGGTCTCCCAGCGCCCCCCTCAACCACACACACAGTATCACTGCAAGAGTGGACTGGACTGTATTCAGAGATTATCGATTCAGTCTCTTCTCTCTAGGCAGTACATTAACCATGTTCATCCATGACATGTTGGAATGCCTGAAACACAGCATAGTGGCTATGGGGCAGGTCATGAGCTTTAAGGCACGTCTGATGGCATGCGTCCACTCAGTACTCATTTATTGAGCGTTGTCAAAGAAGAAGTGAACTATGTAAAGTGTGAGTTGTTTTCCTCCTAGTGGGAGCAGTAAGGATTCTTTGGACAGCCTGCTGGGCCCGACTCAGCGGTGTCTCTTGACCCCATCACGGTCCCCACGGAAAAGGACCACTAGCCTGTCCAAGACAGAGCCCCCTTTGCTGAGGACCAACAAGAGGACCATCTACACAGCTGGGAGACCGCCCTGGTACAACGTTACAGGGACCACCTTCACAGAGGCCTTTGTCATTGGTGAGAGAACAGTCTAATAGGATGTACATGATCACATTTCCACAAACGCTTTTCTAATGATTTATTGTTGTCTAAAACTTAGAGTTGTATCTTTGCAAAAACCCATAGTGTGGAATAATATTCAAAGCTTGAAATTTATATTACACAAGTTCTTTCCTAATATCAAGGACATTGTGTTGCACTCTAGGAAATACAATATGTGTGAAACATTCTCCAATGTGTAAACAGGACTAATCTAAAATTGTCTATCAATGAGCTATTGAGAGTAGCAAGCAAAAAAGGGGAATTTTGAATGTGATTCAAGGCTCTATATCGTTCTATAGTGAGGAGGGTCGAGTTGGTTTGAGAGTGACGAGGGGCTCAATGGTTCAGAAAAGGTTTGCTGGCATACATTTATAGAGTGGAACAGACTCCTGGTTCTTCCAGCGTGGCGCCTCATTGGAGGACGTCTGGCCTTTTCCAAACTGTGATCGAGCTCCCCTGGTAGGGGGCAGCTGATGTTGACTCTTCAGAGAATCATCGCAATGGAACTCAAGCACCTCCAATTGCAGACACTCATTGATTTCTGACACGTCCATCTGGAAGGGGCTTGTGAAGCGCTTGATGTCTTTCGCAATGGTAGCAAAGTCTTGAAGCTGCTGATTGAATTCCGTCAGGGATGTGAAATATGTCACAAATTTGACGTTTTTTATAGAAAGGTTGGTATCCGGGAAAGCGGCCTAAGTTCCAACAGTGAGGAAGTCCTCTAAATGAACCAAGTCGTGTCCAGAGCCGTGTTCACACAGTGGTCTGATTCTGTGCTGATCACTCATATGTTTTGCACACTAAAATGGAAATATTATCCATCGTCAGATTTTAAAGAATGTCTACCAACCCACTCCACTGGCTCTACTATTGCTCATTCACCTTATCGTACACTTCTACAGGCGGTCCAGGGAACTCTGTATTGTCAAGGCCTTCCTGTTTACTTGTGTATGGTTTATAAATAACCCAGAAGCTCTTCCCTGTCTCCTGTAGGCCTCTGTGGAGGAAGTGCTTCTGGGAAAACCACTGTAGCCAATAAGATCATTGAGGCACTGGATGTTCCCTGGGTGGTTTTGCTGTCCATGGATTCCTTCTACAAGGTACCACCTATCGACCTGCCTATCGCATAGCGACTACTTCCTTAGATACCATATAATATAGGAGTAACGTCACCTAGCATCCATATCCTGAATACTGTAGTATCCATGGTGGATAAACACGTGCTTCTTTAAATCACATAAATTACCAATACTTTAAATGGGTAATATTATGCCCTTTTCGTGGTTAATAATTTCACTTTTGGTACTACTTGAATAAGGTAACATGCCTTAATGTTAAACATACACCTTATCATTCTCACACCATTCATTGCTGCAGAACTGCTTTCAGCCCCTCGGTTTTAGATGCTATCTCTTTCAGGCTCCCCTGCGATAAGTCCAGTCTGCTCTGATTGGTCAGCTGGCTAGCTTTGTTGTGGTTCTTCAAGCCTGATGTATGTCAGCCGTCTCACACCCCTGATTCTCCAGCAGCTGTAAACACTGCTAGTTATCAATGGCTTCTGTTTAGCCACACCTTTTTAGAGCTTGTGTCTGATACCGAACCATAAATCAATTCCTAACAATGGGTTCGACCCAAAACACAAACTTTGTGTTTATTTTAGAATTGCTTATTTCATTGCTCTTGTGGAAATTGCGCCAAGCAAAGTGGAAAACTTCTGCTGCAAAGAAACGAAAGGCTATAATAAATGACTACATTACTGGAGCCTCCTCTTCCATTGGGGTCCTGCATCACCCTTTTCACCCAACATGATCCTTTAGGTAAATAATACTAATTTTTACAGTGGAACATGTGCTTCCTGGATCAATATTTGCCCTATGCAGTGATATTGGCTCCCAAGTTATTTGCCTTAACCTAAAACAGTATGTTTTGCTAAATCATTCTTCTCATTCATTCTTATTGTCCTCATTATTTTGTTAGATATATTCACTAGATTCCAGTTCCCCTCCCACATGTAGGGTACATCATCTACGTCCAGACCTAGAGCCCTGTTTGAATTCCTACACCATGCAGAACATCAACAGCATTTACAGAGCTCACTGGACCTTTTGAGGCATAGAACAGAAGAAGATTTATTAGAATTTAGTATTATATTTAATTAAACAACTATAAAAAGATATCAGAACAGTTATGTGTCATTATACCTACATCAGGACCCAAATAATTAGTGAAGAAATGAGAAGTAATATTTATTTTTTCCAAAATCCTTAATTTTTTTTGTGAATGTAAACAAACAGCTGGAGCTACTTGGGAAGGAATGTCAGGATGGTCATCCTGTGTGGTATGGTACTGGCCAGGAGGTGATCTGGTGAGTGTGTTGGGTTCTGCAGAACTTTACTGAAGCGGCAGACCCGGTGGGCAACCACAACCTCCTTTAAGGGTCCCTCATACTAGGCTGGCAGTTTCTGCCATCCCAGTAAGTTAAAGATGATCCACCTTTAAGTCCTCAACAAATGTTGTTGGGTCCTCAAACACCTCATCAAAGAGTAGCATTATCAGGTTGTCTGCATAATCTGTAAAATATTGCATTCAAATATTCACTTTGCATTTTTTAAGAAATAACTTCTATCTTCCTTGTTGATATGTAAAGTTTGCCCATCATTATTAAAAATTGTTTTCCAAAGTGAAAGTGGGCCTGTTTTTATTGGCTTTGTGGTGCATTCACCATTCTTGGACTGAGAAAACCCCCTAGAAGACAGCTTGACCACACATACACATGTAAACACTTGAACACACCACCACAATATCCAGGCGATTGTGAACAACGACACAGAGAATGGCCTCCACCTAACACAGCGAAGTAAAAGTCACGACATGACAGAACATTGGCTCAGAGTCTGATTCATAATGGGTATATAACTGTAAAGTCGCCGCAACATTACAGCCTGTATAATCATAAATCACACACATACATATTTAAAAAATGGTGAAGGCAGATTAGCAAAATCAGTTGAACACTATACGGGTAGTGCAAGTTAACCAAGGCCTGCAGCTGAAAAAACATTCTAACACAATGACATGAGCTAGTAAGTTAGTGGAGGCCTACAGCTGATTATATTAGGCAGTTTTCACTCTGAATGTACAACACCGCTACAACCAACAACTCTGCACTTGAACACTCTGTAGTAGCTACAGGTTGTGGTCCTGAAACTACAGATTGCAAAGCAAAAGTTAAAATGGTAAAAATGTATTTGATCTGATTCTTAATTTCGTTTTCCTTTGGTAGTCCTGACTCCACGGCCACCACTGTAACTACCTCTGATTGAGTGCGTGCCAAACTATCCGAAAAGTGGGGCTTCGGCACATCCCAAATGATTTGTGTGTGTGTGTGTGTGTGTGCGTGCATGTGTGTGTGCGTGCGTGTGTGCCATGTGTGCGTGTGCGTGTGCCAGGTGTTGACTGAAGAAGAGCAGGAGCTGGCGGGTAAGAATGAGTACAACTTCGACCACCCCGAGGCCTTTGACTTTGAGCTGCTGGTCACGGTGCTGAGGAAGCTGAAGAAAGGCAAGAGCATCAAAGTCCCTGTCTACGATTTCACCTCCCACAGCAGGCGCAGAGAGTGGGTGAGTGGGACACACCGTGTGTGTTGGGTAAAACATCTCTCTCTCTGTCTCTGTCTCTACCTATTGAACAACGGATAAGGAAATATTCCACGCCAGCTCTCTTTTTTTATCTTATAAAATAAAGTGGATACTACACTTCTTCATTTGCTCTTGAATTTATTTGATGTAGCCCAAACCACCTACCACCTATTACCACCTGCATGGTGAGCCCTGTACTGCGGTAGGTACCCTACTGTAGCTGGCCCTACCAAGGGGCCTCAACCCGACAGTTGTACCATGGCTGACTGCACCGTGAGCCTTGTACTGCAGTGCGTACCGCAACATGAGCCCTGTACCGCAGAACACACTTCAGTTAACGGTACCGTCCCATCCCTGTGTGACAGTGTGGGATCAAGTTGCAAGCAAGATTCTAATTGCTAGTGAACAAGTGAATCTTGAGTGTCTTCAGGAGGATGGGGAGTGACTCCCTGGCCCTGTACTTCAGGGGTCTGTGGGGGGTCTCCTTGTCGGTTCTTCAGTGCAACATTGATGGTTTATTTGTGTTGTTTTCCCCTCGTCTGTAATCCTCTGACTGTATCTCTGTCAGTGGTTTGTGGTCTCCTTGTCACCGACCTTTAGGTTCTTCAGTGCAGTCGGTGATACCTTTTGACGGCCGCATTTAAGGATTTGTTTAGAAGAAGAAGAATTACTCTTTTGATCCCGTGAGGGAAATTTGGTCTCTGCATTTAACCCAATTGTGAATTTGTGGAAATACACTCAGCACACAGTGATGGTGAGGCACACAGTGAGGTGAAGCACACTAATCCCGAGGCAGTGAGCTGCCAACAGCGGCGCTCGGGGAGCAGTGAGGGGTTAGGTGCCTTGCTCACAGGCACTTCAGCCGTTCGTACTGGTCGGGGTTCGAACCGGCAACCCTCCGGCCCTAACCAGTATGCCGCGGCTACCCCTAATTTATCCTTTGTGTTTCCTCCTCATCTGACAGAAAACTGTGTATGGGGCCAACGTCGTCATTTTCGAGGGCATTCTGGCCTTTGCCAACAAGGAGCTGCTGAAGGTGAGGTCAAACATGCATCTACTGCGTATTGTGTGTTTGTAATGAGTTTAGTAGATGGGGTTTACGATGAGGTGAGAAACCATCCTTTCCAGCCATAAACTGCAACCTCAACCATTGGTTAACACACTACTACTGCCTTCTACAGAGCATTTCCATCGGTCGTGATGTGTACGACCAGCAGAGGAAATCCATCCATGTTTAGAGTGATATTTCATATTATTACTATCATGATTATCATATTACTATGATATTTCATATTTATTTAATCCTAAATCCCTTTTTAATTAAATAGAACTGTCTACCTGGACCTCTCAAAATACAGTATAACTGTTTACTACTGACAACAAGAAAACATCTATTGGCTAGCTATGTAAAAAGCAAAAGTAACTTTTCTATTGTTTTATGAGATTGATTAATTAATTGCTTGTTGATATTGACATACAGTATAGTATTAATATGAATTATATGTCTTATTATTTGCTACTCATTTGTTCATGGGAAAACTTGACTGGTTTTTTTTATTTTTTGTTGTATTATTGTATTATTTATTATTTATAATACAACACATAAAATGTTGTTGTATTATATGAATGTGAGTAATGCATTCTCTTGATGTTATTTTATTCAGTTGAATTCCAGGTTATATCCTAAGCGTTGCTTGATTGAAGATTGTCACAGTTGAGCAGTGTAGGAACCAGTTAGGCTGATCTATAGCACAAGCTTACCTTGCTGCCCTTTTAGAATCAGGCCATCACTCAGCTTTCCCCAAAGGTCTGCTGTGCGGACTGAAAGGCCTCTTACAGTGGGTCAGCCCACCACACAGACCACAGCACGGTTTCACTCGCTTGCCGTGAACCTTGAGTTATAGTCTACTGTGTACCCCCAACCTAAATCAACCAAATCTTTTGTTAAGCAAAAGTCACCAAGTATGGCCCTCTCTGAGCATGGCTGTGCCTTTGTCACTCACAGAGATGATGCGTCGCTGAATTATTAATTGTGGCTGATTTTGAGGAATAGCTGTTCTCTACATTCTCATTTCTCCATTGTGCAGTGTTCATAAATGTATAAACAGTGTACTCATGAAACTCACGAGCATGAAAACATGCAAAGCCTGTATGCATACACACATATATCAGTACATACTGTATACAGTACAGTACACATAGACCTGCTTCCATGGATGTTTTCCATCTGTAGCAGAGCACCTTTGAATTTGATCATTGGCCTGGTGGTTAATGAAGACTCTTCATTGTCCACCAGCTGTTGGACATGAAGGTGTTTGTGGACACCGACTCGGACATCCGTCTGGTGCGGCGTCTGAAGAGGGACATCACGGCCCACGGCCGGGACATCACCCGCGTCCTCCAGCAGTACAACCGCTTCGTCAAACCGGCCTTTGAGCAGTACATTGAACCCACGGTCCAGCTGGCCGACATCGTGGTGCCCAGAGGTGAGTCCTGCTGCTCTACAGAACCCACGGTCCAGCTGGCCCACATCGTGGTGCCCAGAGGTGAGTCCTGCTGCTCTACAGAACCCACGGTCCAGGTTCTGACATCGTGGTGCCCAGAGGTGAGTCCTGCTGCTCTACAGAACCCACGGTCCAGGTTCTGACATCGTGGTGCCCAGAGGTGAGTCCTGCTGCTCTACAGAACCCACGGTCCAGGTTCTGACATCGTGGTGCCCAGAGGTGAGTCCTGCTGCTCTACAGAACCCACGGTCCAGGTTCTGACATCGTGGTGCCCAGAGGTGAGTCCTGCTGCTCTACAGAACCCACAGAGCCTCTTTTAGATGTAATTGGTCTGTTACCTCTAGCGTTTCTCTTGGCTTCAGTTGCATCGTGTTCAAGGTCTTTATATGGTCTATGCGTATGTTATATGGTATCGCTGTCATTTTAATTCTTAAAGAAATTAACCCATATTTGGGGGTGGCAGTAGCTCAGTGGGTAGAGCGGGTGGACAGAGCGGGTCGTCCACTAACCGTAGGGTCGGCGGTTCGATCCCCTTGATCCCCCTCCTCCAACTGTCCACATGTCAAACCCCACAAATGTACTGATTGTAAGTCACTTTGGACAAAAGTGTCTGTTAAATGCCCCCTTTATATTTTGCTCTCATGGATGAAGTTGAGATGGCTGCATGTTGCTCTTGAAGGTGAAGTGGTTGTCTGGGTATCTGCTAGGCGTCAGTCTGTCCTCCATGCTTTCTCCCAGGCGGGGAGAACTTCGTGGCTCTGGACCTGATCGTCCAGCACGTCCACAGCCAGTTGGAGAAGGTATGCAGCCTGCTGGCCCTTTTGTTGATCCATCTGGAACACATCATGGCCCGCCTGCCTGCACAGGGCAGGGTCAGATGTGGTGGTGCTGGTTGACTTCAGTCATTGAGATAGAGAGGGAACTCTTATCAGCCTGTGTCTGCTATTCTTCTTCCAATAGAATTGGAAATGTTTTTTTTAACTAATTTACCGAGCAAGAAAAACAACATCTTTTAAACAATAATGAATCATGAACATTGAGTGCACTACTAAAAGAACCAGAATGGAGACATTGACTGTGCTGTTTTGATGCTTCTGGTTGTGTGCTGTGTGTAAACATGAACCCCCTCATCTGCACTGTTTCAGCGGGAGATCACAGTAAGGTATGACTGAAGCTCGTCCACTCCTCCTGGTTTCCTCCGCTCCGTATCCTTCCTCTTCTCCTCTTCTCCACTGACAGCCATGACAACAACAAAGAGAATGACATTTCTGAACCTTGACATCCGATGTGATGGACAAGTATATCTGCAACACATCCATTGCTGTTCATGCAATGTGTCATTTTCATTTCCGTTGTTGCCACTCAAGGGCAAACCTCTGTGTGAGGAGGTGTGTGTGTGTTTCTGTGGGCTCTGATGTAGCTAAGACCTCCATGGTTGTTCTCCATTATGACTGCTGGAATTGGATCATGCACCAAAATTATTATTTTTTGATAGCTGTTAGCTTTGCACACAACGACACAAAATGTATAATAACATATATATAACATATAATATAATAATCAACAGTTCACTGAGGAGCCCCCTGCAACACACACACACACACACACACACACGCACACACACACACATCCCTACCAAGGAGCCATTTCACTCAACCACTAACTGTGTTGCTTTGTAGAGGATGGATGTTATGCAGGCTTCAGGGGAACTCTGACTGCTTCAACAGCTTCTCCATCTTGACCGCACCCAAATAACTGATGAATGAAATATATATATATATATATATAATTATTAGGTATTCACAGTGTAACTGGATACCTATTGTTATTATTCTATATGAATGCAACCTCAGCAATTAGCAGGGCATTTAGCAGATGCTTTTGTCCAAAGCGACTTACAATCAGTTCATTTGTGGGGTTCAACATGTGGAGGAGAGGGGTCAAGGAAATGGAACCGCCGACCCTACGGTTAGTGGACGACCCGCTCTGTCCATCCGCTCTTACCCACTGAGCTACTGCCGCCCCACTCTGTGTGGTCAGGATGGACAAGCTGAAGACGGGTCTGGTCTCAACAGGCAATAGTTAGTTTGATACCATGTCACGCCAGTAGGACTTTTACACAGGGTTCCAGGTTGGATCATGTAGACGCTGAGTCCAGTAAGGTCTGTTGTCCACTGAAACAACTCAGAATGTCCCGGGGGGAGAGACCCAGCTGTGCTTGACCCAGCTGTGCTTGACCCAGCTGTGCTTGTCCCAGCTGTGCTTGCTTGCTGCATCTCAGTCGCTGTCAGCTTCGTCCCTGACTGAGTGTGTGTTTGTGTGTCAGGTCCGCCCTGGCCTCAGCCCACCAGGGTCAGCCCCTCCCTGAGACACTCAGCCTCATAGTTGTCACGCCACAGGTCCGGGGGATGCACACCATCATCAGGTGACCGCACGCACACATGCACGCACACATGCACGCACACATGCACGCACGCACATACACAAGCATACTCAAAGACCTTGAGCCAATTGTGTGTGTGTCTGTGTCTGTCTGTCTGTGTGTGTCTGTGTCTGTCTGTCTCTCTGTGTAGGAACAAGGAAACAAATCGCGATGAGTTCATCTTCTACTCCAAGAGATTAATGAGGCTGTTAATAGAACACGCCCTCTCATTTCTACCTCTTAAGGTGAGTGTGCTTTCTGTTAGTAATCCTCTTGATCCCACTGCATAAGAAGATGCGACCTCCGATATGTTGAGTTGTGATGTAATATTAAAAAATTCCTACCCTAGAAAAGTGCACAAAAGCAGTGGCCAAAAACTGTAAACAGTATTGTTGTCCAGAGAACGCTCCCAGATTTCTGAACTGGTCCTCTTTGGTGCCGTGGGGCCGAGCATCAGTCCTCTGTGGAGTCTGTACTGAGGAGACTCAAACTCCAACAGGCTTTTATGTTGAGGAGAATTATACTTGGAGACTCCCTGTTGTTTTATCACACACTGCTAACTCTGCACCTTCCTCTTCCCAGCCGGTGTTGGTGGAGACCCCACAGGGAGCCTTCTACGAGGGCAGGAGGCTCAGCGGCAGCAGAGTAGGTCTGCTCTTTATTTCAGACAGTCTGGAGATGCATGGTAATTCTATGTTTTCTGCAGTGTCAGATATTAGAGGTCTACCAAGAAGGGCCACAGAAGCCATATATACATACTGTATATAGGCAGTAGACCAAGTCTACTCTCCACTCTTCTACCTCCATAATAAATTTGTATAATTATTTTTGATTCATATGTTTTTTGTATTACCATTGTATGCCTTTACTTACTTTCTTTCTTTTTTACAAAATGACTCGATTAACCAGGCATAACCGCGCGTGTGTGTGTGCGCGCGTATGTGTGTGTGCGCATATGTGTGTGTCTGGGTGTGTGTGTCTATGTGTGCGCACATGTGTGTGTCTGTGTGTGTGTGCGTGTGTGTGTCTGTGTGTGCGTGCGTGCGTGCGTGGGTGTCTGTGTGTGTGTGTCTGTGTGTGTGTGCGTTTGTGTGTCTGTGTGCGTGCGTGCGTGCGTGTGTGTCTGTGTGTGTGTGTCTGTGTGTGTGTGTGTGTGGGTGTGTGTGTCTGGGTGTGTGTGTCTGTGTGCGCGTGTATGTGTGTGTGTGTGTCTGGGTGTGTGTGTCTATGTGTGCGCGTGTGTGTGTGTGTGTGTGCGCGTGTATGTGTGTGTGTGTGTGTGTCTGGGTGTGTGTGTCTATGTTTGCGCGTGTATGTGTGTGTGTGTGTGTGTGCGCGTGTATGTGTGTGTGCGTGTGTGCGTGTGTGCATAGATAACAGGTGTCTCCATCCTGAGAGCTGGAGAGACTATGGAGCAGGCTCTGATGGCCGTGTGTAAAGACATCCGGCTCGGGAAGATGCTCATACAGACCAACCACCACACAGGGGAGCCAGAGGTGTGTGTGTGTGTGTGTGTGTGTGTGTGTGTGTGCGTGCGTGCATGTGTGTGTGCATGTGTGTGCGCGTAATGTTGACCCTGATCCATGTTATTACTCACCAGTTTTTTTTACAGATGAAAGTTGGTTAACCTCATAGTGTGGTTACTTGAGATTTAAGTATGCAACTGACTACACCATCTTGGCAATATCAACTAACCTCATTTGAATGAATAAACTGAAGACAGATGAAGTGTTACAACTGCAACAACCCTATATAGACAGACAGCCCAGACGTGCTGCTCTCTGACCCTGTGTTGTGTGTCCAGCTGCACTACCTGCGCCTTCCCAAGGAGATCAGTGAGGACTACGTCATCCTGATGGACAGCACCGTGTCCACTGGAGCTGCTGCCCTCATGGCCATCAGGGTGCTGCTGGTGGGTCCAGCACACACTCACACACATAGACACTCACACACATAGACACTCACACACATAGACCCTCACACACTCACACACATAGACACTCACACACATAGACACTCACACACATAGACACTCACACACATAGACACTCACACACATAGACCCTCACACACTCACACACATAGACACTCACACACATAGACACTCACACACATAGACACTCACACACATAGACACTCACACACATAGACACTCACACACATAGACCCTCACACACGTAGACCCTCACACACATAGACACTCACACACGTAGACCCTCACACACATAGACACTCACACACGTAGACACTCACACACGTAGACACTCACACACGTAGACACTCACACACATAGACACTCACACACATAGACCCTCACACACATAGACACTCACACACATAGACACTCACACACGTAGACCCTCACACACTCACACACGTAGACCCTCACACACGTAGACCCTCACACACGTAGACACTCACACACGTAGACACTCACACACATAGACACTCACACACGTAGACACTCACACACGTAGACACTCAAACACATAGACACTCACACACGTAGACACTCACACACGTAGACACTCACACACGTAGACACTCACACACGTAGACACTCACACACATAGACACTCACACACGTAGACCCTCACATACATAGACACTCACACACGTAGACCCTCACACACGTAGACACTCACACACGTAGACCCTCACACACGTAGACACTCACACACGTAGACCCTCACACACATAGACACTCACACACATAGACACTCACACACGTAGACCCTCACACACATAGACACTCACACACATAGACACTCACACACATAGACACTCACACACGTAGACCCTCACACACATAGACACTCACACACGTAGACACTCACACACGTAGACCCTCACACACATAGACACTCAAACACATAGACACTCACACACGTAGACACTCACACACATAGACACTCACACACGTAGACCCCCACACACGTAGACCCTCACACACATAGACACTCACACACGTAGACACTCACACACGTAGAAACTCACACACGTAGACACTCACACACGTAGAAACTCACACACGTAGACACTCACACACATAGACACTCACACACGTAGACCCTCACACACTCAGACACATAGACCCTCACACACGTAGACCCTGGTGCAGTTTAGTGGTGTGAAAGATGCTGTTTTCAACCACTAAACTGCACATTTCATGCTGTACTTTACATCACGGTGCAATACACGGAACGCAATGAGGCATAGTCGTGACCTGTTTGGCCTTCCATACACACATGTAGATGCACACACACATAGTAGATCTACACACACATAAACACATGCAGATGCACACATACATAGCAGATTCACACACACATAAACACATGCAGATGCACTCACACACACACACACCCTCTCACAGGTGTCGATGCAGCCCCAGACACACACAGACACACCCACACAGCATGCTGCCAGCTTCTTCTGTACAGTACAGCTCTGTTTGATCCATGACCCAGAGAGATCCTGTTTTGCCTTCGTAGTTGGATTCATTAGTTTTATATTTTTCTCTATCTTGCACTCAGATCCACTTCCAATATTTGATGTAGGACCACCTCCCATTCCATAATGTGCATCATAACACGTTCTTTACAATTGTTAAACCTCCAACTTCTGGTCTAGCAAACTGCATGCAGTCATGACGTCTTTTGCACCTATTCAATTTTCAATTAATAAACTCTTAAGTTAATATATACTGTACATATGCTGGTGTGTTTTTATATATCATATAAGACCAATCAGTAAATGGTTGCATTGCTAAGTGCTGCAGTTTCTTCTGTATGCTGCAGGACCACGACGTGCCGGAGGAGAGGATCTTCCTGCTGTCGCTCCTCATGGCGGAGATGGGCGTGCACTCGGTGGCGTACGCCTTCCCACGCGTCCGCATCATCACCACGGCCGTGGACAAGGAAGTCAACCAGCAGTTCCACATCATCCCCGGCATCGGTAACACACACTGGGACACGCTGTTGCATGAGAACTACTGTTTGGTTTATGTCAATTCATTGATATTTTTTGTCATACTGTTATGTATTTGATGTCTTACCTAAAGCACCTTGCAGAGTGTTATTGACTTCTAATAGCAGAAATTAGTTTTACTTCCTCTAGTATGTTTTACTTCCGCCAGACCAAATCAGCTGGTTCTCATTGCTCTTCATAACACTGAATCCTCTCCTCTCTTGTCTGCTCTCTCCTTTCTCTCCTCTCTCATCTTCTCTCTACTCTTCCCTCTGCTCTCTCCTGTCTCTCTTCCCTCTGCGCTCGACTGTTCCCTCTGCTGTCTCACCTCTCTCGGCTGTCTGTCCTCTCTGTCCTTCAGGTAACTTTGGTGACCGCTACTTTGGGACGGACGCTCCCTCTGACTAGTGTGAACGTGAAGGGATGGACTGCTGAAGAAGAAGCAGCCCGAGACACAATAATAAGTGATGTCACCGCAATTTCTAATCAACTGGAATTGAAAATGACGTTTGCATTTAAACCCAGTAAAAATGGAAATCAGGCATTGGTGGCATTTAGTGTGTGGCCATTGTGTGTCACGCTGAGAGCAGACTGCTCGGAGGGGTTGTTCTCTCCTGAGGCCTTTGTCTGGCAGGTTTGGACAACGCTTGCTGCCGTATAGCCCTCCCTTTACTCTATTGTCACAGTATTGCTGCTTCAACAACCACTCCACACAGAGTATACCTGAACACAACCAAGGTGCTAGATGATGCTCAGGGGTCCATGTTACAGTATCTGAACCCATTTACATTCTACAGTCGGGGCGTTTAGCAGATGCTTTAACGACTCTCAATAAATAAGTTTAGCATTACTAAGACTTGCTTGGAACTTTGAAGGCACTCAAAAATTCCTTTTGATAATTCTATGAAAACTGGATTTAATGTTCAATGTACACACAATGGGCCAACTGCATAATGAACATTCAATACCGTTTCCAAATTAAAGTTATCTATGAAGTTAAGAGTATACAGGTTGCTCTTTGCAGAAAATGAGCGTTGTCTTTTTTGGAAGCGTTATCGGCATAAAGAAGTCAGTATTTACCCAGACTTGGTCTTGACAAAGACCTTTAGGTCTTTAAGGTAATTTCTAAGTTCAGTCCTTTTGCCCTTAGCACAGCATGTCCTATGGGCATCATAATATCTGCCATTTCTATTTCCTATATTGCCATTTCTATTTCCTATTATGCAAGTAGTATGCGAGTTGAGCATTCTGTTGATGGCAGACATTGTTGCTTTTACATGCACTATCTTGACTTACAAGGATACATGGCTTGCAAATGGTGTGACCCATATGACCCTGAATGTAGTCACAAGACATAAACACAGCGTCTTCCTCACGAGGAAGACAGTGTTTGCTGCTCGCAGCTTGGTTTGCAGTTTTATCGCAGGTTTTTTAATCATACATTCATCCAGGTTGATTACTTGAAGTTTTACATTTACATTTAGGGCATTTAGCAGACGCTTTTATCCAAAGCGACTTACAAAGAGTACATTTGTCATAAGAAGGTGAAACATTTCATTGCTGCTAATACAGTAAGAAAGTCACAAGAACAAGTTTCAAGCATTTAAATTGCTAGATTAACCATTGCTAGTAAACAAATGTTAGTATACAATATGTATGTCAATGTCTCCTGTATGTTTTGTGTTTGTGTCAACTGCTTCCCTCCCGTCTCAACAAAGATTTGGCATATTTATAGATGTGTTAAAAATACCTACAGTCATAATTGACACAATTTGACATTAAAAGTTATGATGCAATTTTACGTGAAGTTTGTGTTCAGTTTCTGTTGTCATACTTGCCGTTGTCATAGTTGCTGTTGCCATGGGTTTGTTTTCATTTTGGCCCAATATTCTCTGTTCAGTAATTGTATGAGTGATGTTTTTTTTAACGAGTTGCGTTCTTCACATAGTTTTTGTATGTTTTATTTAGTTTGAATTCATGCCGTCCTATTGTCTAATCATTGGGTGTAACTGACATGCATTAATCTATGTAGGCTAAATGATGCTGAATTCGAGGTGAACTAATTAAAATGTGTGACTACTTGAAACGGCCTTCTGTTCTAGGTGTATGTTTCAATACAGTGACTCGGGGTCACGACACGTACTTTGGTTGGCCTCATAATATTAGGCCGTGGGTATTTGATCCAATCATAGTGCTGATCGTCCTTGGTGTTCATGAACATGAACATGGCGGATAGGTGGCAGTAGAGGCATCCACTCAATGTTTACACTGGAAGTGACGTATCTCGGAGCGAAAAGATCAGTACCTGGGATAAGGAGGTACGTTGTCATTTAAATTCTCAAGTGTTCACTTATAGAGATAGTTCTACACATAGAAGTAGTTTTAGACTTAACTTGTTTCCGTGTAACTTGTTTTAACGTGTGCTCATTGTATTATTGTATTCGATTCTTTTTGAAATGTTGGTGATCGCTCTAATTGTTTGACTTGCGGCTGTAATTAAGCCGTGTAGTCAGAAGATGACACGTTAAAATAAATCACAAACATAACATGACAAGGCTTGCTATGGCAGACATAACTGTAGGGCTGCTCTAATTTGTACGTGGGCAGCAACCATAGACTGTATATAAATAGGCAGCAACACGTCTCATCGACAACATTTAATTAGATGTACTCTTATGTTCCCCCCCCCTCTCTACGCGCATGCGTCCTCAGCATGGCAGGCGTGTGGAGGTCCTACCAGGCGCTGATGACCAAGTACCCCTGGTCCGTCCAGATAGTGACTGCAGGTACAAAACACACTGCAGAAGTCATACCGATGAGTCTTTACTTCAATTGTGCCTTATGTCCTAAAGGTTGTAAAATGCTCCGCGTGATGGCTTAAATTCGCCTGGTTAGTCTGACAATCTCCGAAGAAAATGTAAAGGATTGTTTTTGTTATCTGAAAAACAATTATGAAATGACGAACATAGCTGAACACAGTGCAGTGTTATTGAGCACATGTAGTTAAATAGATACAGTACATCACTTTCAGTCCAAAGGACAAGACTATGGTTTGTTTACTCAGTCACAGACTTTGGATTTCGGCCCACAGTAGGCTATTGGACTACATAACAGCATCCTAGAGCACAATAGACCAAAGACCTACATACAGTCACCCTAGAGCCCAATACAATCCAGCACGATGAAGTGTATTACATACAAGAGGAACAGGACAGTGTTAAGATGGGGTTATTTATGTCCTAATCCCCATCATCATTAAGCAGTGATAATCTTCTCTACATTGTTGAGGGATTGGCTTGTCACCATTTGTTTCTTTACGCTGGTGACCAACCAGCGTTCTCATGGTCAGTAAGTTCCAAAGTCGCAGCTCCGAATTTTCTGGGTGCAGTTTGCCACTCTTTACACCAGGGGGCAGCAGTAATCACCTGTCTGTGAACACGCTTGCCATGGAAACATGCATTTCTCAGGGCAATGGCTCAGGAAGACTTTTCAGAGAACGTATGTCGACGTCAACATAAGGAACGACAATCTGAAGGTAATTAGAAGGAATATAATTGTCATGTGCACAACACGCCTGTTGCTTTCACAAAAGACTAATATCAGATTAATGAAAATGACAATTTATTTGTAAAGCCTCACTACGCCACTCTCCATTGTATGCATGTCCTGCACTGCACTAGTAAAATAAAATAAAAACTACGACAGCAAGCAGTCACGAAAGCTATTCACAGCCCACTCACCAGCGACCACCACAAGTGGTTCACAGGGGCACGTCGTCACTCCTTGTCACAACGATCCTCCGACAGACGCTCTTCGTTGTTCAGAACCAGGCGCATCGTTTGACATTCGAGGCTTTAGCCCCGGATCTGTTGGGAGTAGCCCCGGATCTCTGTGCCTTCAAATGGAAAAAAAACAAAAAAAACATAATAGTGATGAAAATCAGTGGCGAAGCTAGGCCTTTTAACCACAATATCGTCTTTAATATTATGCCATCTAGGCTGTTAAAAAATATACAATGTGTTGGTTGATAGATAAATAGATAGATAGATTTACCCCCCACCAGAATAAATTTAGGATTTCCACCAGGTCACCCTTAAATGCAGCAGAATGCAGGAAATCACATCTACGATATTCAAAATCCCCAATACGGGGTACTGTGTGTCCCACAGGAACTTGCTGGGGACTGAGCCCCCCCAAAAGACGAACCTACAATCGCCCCTGTAACTCCAACACACGCACACACAGACAGCGTTCGTGTGATTCTGGGCCCCCTATGCGCAACGTAGTCCCCTCTATATGCATGGTTTCAAGTTCCTGTCGCCTTTTGTAGCGGACTTGTCGTTGATAGAATTACGTTAACTAATTGTCATATTTTTAACTCGCCACAAGGTATTTGGGGTGGTTAGTTATGCGGCTATGCAGTGGTTATGCAGACGTTTTTTGAAGGTTTATTGACATTTTCATTGTGCAGAAAAATCTATCCAGACGGATATTATAGGTTCAAGAGGCAAACATATGTTCAGCATGTAAAATAAGCACTGTATGCTAAGAAATACCTCGGGAATCTTTGTCACCCCAT
This sequence comes from Urophycis tenuis, assembly GCA_036785325.1. NCBI lineage: Eukaryota > Metazoa > Chordata > Actinopteri > Gadiformes > Phycidae > Urophycis > Urophycis tenuis. Next base: position 460,186 of record JAXIVH010000063.1, read on the forward strand.
GCTTACAGAAAGAAGCAAGCCTCTATGCTGTTTAACACTTAAGCACTGTCATGTGGCATTCATTCATTCATTCATTTTGACTCTTCTCAAAGGAGTCTCAGGCGTGTCATATTAATAGTAATATGAATAGTAATATGACTCTTAACAGTGAAGGTGGATTTATATTAAGTGTTAAGCATGGTAGAGCGGTGCATTTAAGGAAACCAATGAACGTCACTATTTTTGTATGAAATACACACACAGTACGTTTTATGTTGACGTACTGTGTGCGTATTTGATGACGTATTCCCTGATTGTTCATAAGAGAACACTATAATTCCAGCTCAAGGAAGAGAAAAGTATATTTACTGTGTAATGCGCCCTCATTATGGGTGTTTGTGTTGGACTTGAAAGTTAAAGGTTTATAGTACCAGTACTACTGTAGTATAGTCTGTATATTCTGAGGAGGATAGTAGGATGCGACTCCTCGTCCAGGCGGCACCTGGTCCAGTTGTTTCAGTAGCAACCCACCTGGTCCAGGTGTTTGACCAGCAAGTATCCTGGTCCAGGCATTTCAATAGCAACTCTGTTGTCCTGGGATATCCATCCATAAAGGGGCATTTAGAAGACACTTTTGTCCAAAGCGACTACAATCAGTACATTTGTGGGGCTTGACATGTGGACAGTTGGAGGAGGAGGATCGAACCACCGACCCTGAGGTTAGTGGACGACCCGCTCTGTCCACCCGCTCTACCCACTGAGCTACTGCCACCCGTCCATGACTGCAGCCTGCACCAGTTTATTTCCAATTCTTTAAAAACTATCCTGCATTTGCCCTGTCAGGGAAACCTCCATCTGTTCATCTGCTCTACAGTGAAAACCAAAAATAAAAAAAATTAAAATGTGTATATATTGATATGATGATCATCATAGTACTCTACTTTATCACTGTTGCACAGTTGTCATTTAGAGAAAAGTGAATGTTTCACTGTGCTTCCAATGCCGTGGCATTCTTTTGTCACACCATCCCCCTCTCCCTCCTTTTCTCCATCTCTCCTTCTCTCCATCTCTCCTTCTCTCCATGTCTCACTCCCTCTCCATCTCTTTTTTTTTCGACTTTAACAGCAATCCGGTCCATTCCCACCAAACCAAATGACGTTGCCTCTTTAAGGTGTCTATGCCTGACATTTGCTCTGCCTTAAGAAGGCGTTTGTGTGTTATCTTTTATGATCTCCGTTTGACATTTCCTGGAAAGGTTTGCAGCCAATAGTCCAGCTGGGACTATCACCTACGGTACACTTAGTTGTCCCTCGTTCAGATGTGAGCCGTGTGATTGTCGTGACTGACTCTGCACCTCGCCAAGTAGCCAAGCTCATCTCGGAAAGCACATGAACGTTAGCAATGAATGTATCTTGCCAAGTTAGTGGGTTAATCATTTTCTTACAGTCAAAGACTGGGTTGGTAATGTTGCTCAAACCATTGGTTCTTGGACTTTTTTGGGTCTGTGACCCCATTTTTATCTCAGAGAATTGCTGTGACCCAAAGTTCCACTGATGGGTGATGATTGATTTAGATGGCGTTCTAGGACTACCCTGCATTTCGTTGTCCCTGTACTTGTACTCTGCACAATGACAATAAAGTTGAATCTAATCTAATCTAATCTAATCAGGGTTTTGGTATGGGGGAAAGACGAAGCAGTGCAGCTTCAAGTGACCTCATAAAGCACCATGCCCTCAACAAATGGTATACATTAAGGGGCAGTGGAGGTAATGGAGTGCTTGACTCACTACATCATCTGGATGAATGCTAGTGATGCATGTACACTGCTATGTAATATAAGCTTTACAAAAACATGGTTATCTGAATTATTTTGTCCTGTTTGAAATTCTAATATGGTATTTCAAGATGTACCATAAAAATTAATTCTAATTTGAAATGAAAATCTTTCAAAGTTGCAGTTCTTCCTAATATAATATGCATTACACATTTTCAGTTGGACAAAATACGCACCAGATAATTCAAGCCTTAAAAAATAACAGAAGGCCTATCAGCTATCAGAACAATAAGATAAGGTACGGTATTAATTTTGTATATATATATATATATATATATATATATATATATATAATTAATGGCAACAATTACATTAACATTATCCAGGCTCCATGCAACAAGAACAGACCCAACCTGCCAGGTTAACACTTACTTCGGTGTCGAAGGAGCTAGTAATTACCAGGCTGTTTCCTCTGGGAACAAGGCCATGCCTCAGAGGATGTCGCTTTGGCAAAAATGTGTGTCCCCTTGCAATATTACAAATTGTACAAAACAATCTGACATGCAGTGATTCTGAGACAGTTCCCCATGGTTATTTATACATCGGGAGGTAAACTATATGTGTATATAAATATGTGATACTCATGCTGATGCTCCAGTTATTTAAACCCCAATGTAACTACTGCAGCGATGTCTCAGTGTGAAGTAGTGTTCAGAAAGCTTAGCCGTGGCAAAATGAAACACAATACAAAACAGTAACATCGGAAGTGTGGTGGTTGTACCAGTAGACATTTCATAACAATGTCAAAGTGTAGGCTGAATTTTCCTTGTCTTTCATCACTAAACATTTAATGCTGAGCCCGAATATTTTAATATATGTTTGTATGGTAGGTAGTCAAATCTCAATTCGGTATTCAAACAAATTGTTCTTTTTTTTCTGAAAAAACTTACTATATAAACACTTAATCATTTATTTCAATGACTATGCATATTTGCAAACTACAGGCACAAGGTTTGGTTATGTTTCATCTGAATATCCCAAAGACTATATCTATATTAAATGTTCTTGGTTTCTCCCCAGGATTTTATACCACGATGGGTGGGTTTAGAAGGGTTTTAATAACGACTATATTTAGCAGCTTTTTCAATGTTTAAACAAGACCAAAATAAATCAAACTATATACTGTCACTGTCACTGCAGCATCCAGTCTGTTCTCAGTCCACCATGAGAGGATGAGAGTAGCATTACCCAGGGGGTTTTATAACCCCTGGTCAATTGCAGCAAAGAAAATTAATGATAGAAAGAAAAGCAAACTAGGACCTTTTTGTTACTCCCCAAAACACACACACACACACACACACACACACACACACACACACACACACACACACAGACAACGTTTTAATAACTGCTGCCATTTATGATTTGACGTCCTCTATAGGCAAAGTGGTGCATTACGCTAAGATTAACTGACACTGACGTCAACATCACCACTTAGCATGCATGGCAAGTTTCAAGATGTTTCTATTGAGGCTGATTTGATAAAGGCCAGATTTAAAATTCAGCCCTACACCATTGTAAACACATTAGCAATAATACAATTGTCGATACTTTATTGGTCAGGGATAATGATACAGCGATTCTTCTTGTATAATATGATATAGCATGTGTCTCATATCCTCTGATACGTTGTCATACTTAGCCATCCTGCTCCATGTGACTGTCTTTGCCAGGCTCATTGGTTGGGGCTGGTGATGTCATTTCCCAGCAGCTGATTGAGAGGAGAGGGCTGGCCAATCACAGCGGGCGGCGGACAGCCCGGATGATGGCCATTGGCTTCTGCTTTGTGGTGAATAACCTTTTATTCATGTTCCTGTTCATTCATGTATTCTGTTACGGCTCAAACAACACTTATTCATCCTGCTATGGCTCAAATAACACTTAATTAAACTCGTTACAGCTCAAATAACACTTCATTCATACGCTTACAACTCAATTAACACTTTATTCATCCTGTTTCAGCTCAAATAACCTTTTATTCATCCTGTTACAGCTTGTCAACATTTATTTATCCTGTTACAGCAGAAAATAATATCCTGGGAGGGACATGACATATACATAGATACATAGATATACATTCTATCCTTTTCCAGGAAGCAGGTTTATTTGTCACATCTAAGTTAAAAGGTGTCTCATTCACTGATTATGATGACCGAGCCGTGGACAGGAGGAGAACTTAGGATGCGGCTGTCATGGCAACATTGAAACATTGTTCCATTGTGACTTGTCATTGGGATGTTGTCGATACAGCAGAACAGGGCTGCTAGTTGTCTACAGCGACCACAGCGTTCTGTGAGTTCTCCCTGAAGGTCTCCAGTCGTTCACAGCAACCAGAAACCATGTTCTGTCACCCATATGCACTCCTCTGCAACACACACCCTGTGACTCACCGGCCGCTCCAGTTTCTCTGCCTCTTTTTGGGTTTCTTTCCAACATATTTTCAGACGGCAGTAGTGGAGCTGCTTGTCACCATGGGTGTATACACACAACATGCACGCAGCCGCACACAAAGCCACAGACACGCATCCATGTGCACACAACACAACAACACGACAACACAACAGTCCTGTTTGCGCTCATGTGGTGCAACTTCATCTACACGTCTATAGTTTTCCTTTTTTTTTTTTTTTACGTCACATTTTCATGCAAGGGTAGTTATATATAGATAATCGTCTTATGCGGCATCATTATACCATTGTGTTCTCGTGGAATATCCGGGACGAAAAGGAAAGTGTCTCATCTGAATGAACCTGTGCCAGCAACCAGTAGGCTCACCGTGTTGTAGGACAGTCGTGTTGTAGGACAGCCGTGTTGTAGGACAGCCTTGTGGTAGGACAGCCTTGTGGTAAGACAGTCATGTTGTAGGACAGCCGTCTGGTAAGACAGCCGTGTTGTAGGACAGTCGTGTTGTAGGACAGTCGTGTTGTAGGACAGCCGTGTTGTAGGACAGCCGTGTTGTAGGACAGCCGTGTTGTAGGACAGCCGTGTTGTAGGACAGCCGTGTTGTAGGACAGCCGTGTTGTAGGACAGCCTTGTTGTGGGACAGCCCTAACAGGTGTTCAATGTTGCAACTTTTCTGAACGACATTATGTTGTGCATGTTGAGAAACAGCTATGTGCTATCTTTGGAGGGCAAAGATGATGAATCATAACATGACATGCCAGCATGTAATCATTCTTGGATGGCCAAAGTCCGACAACTGGAAGCATTAACTCATCACAGGAGTTAAGATGATGTAGTCAAGTATGAAGTTTCAGAAACCGTTGCATGTTTTGGAGGCGGGGCCCTGTAGCTGGCTGTGTGTGTGTGGTTCCTCCAGGGTCCAGTGATAGGGGGCTGGTACAAGGTGCTGGACAGGCTGGTGGTCGGCGGAGGCAAAAGTGCTGCAATGAAGAAGATGCTGGTAGACCAGGTAAGAGACGAGCAGGAAGTGTTTTAAAATAAAAATACAAGTCCTGATCACTATTATTAACCAAACATATGGGCCAAAGAGTTCAAAACCAAATAGCCCACAAATGAGTTTATTCAGCTTGCCTAATATACAGGAGGCGTAAATACATGGTATATAGTATATACCATGTATTAAACCCCTCCCCTCTTTGCAGGAAGGAAACACAGAGAAGCCCTGTTCTAGCACTGTGTATGACAAGTGTTCATCTGGGGCACGTGAGCTGAGAAAACAAGCTCATAAAGAGTTGTGAGGAAAACGTAAAGCCAATATTGCATTTATGATGGTAGATCTGTCAAAAATAAAACCATTCAATTCTTTTTCATTGATCATTAAACAGGAGAGTTTAATTGATTGTGGAACTGCATTTCAGTTGAAACAATGTGGCTGTACGACAGGATCACCTGAGGTCACACCAATGAGAGCTGCTTCTGTGTGGTTCTGACTGCCTTTCTCACCGGGTGTGTGTGTGTAATATTGAGCAGGTCAGCTACCGCTACAACACACGGTGACTAAAGTGCCACAACAGTTCTCCCTCCGAGGTGCACCTGTGTCATATCTGAGTCTGAGGTGGAGCTTTCTACAGCCGCGTTGTTCCACCGCAGTTCTGGAACCCTTACGTGCAGCCTGGGTGTCCACAACACACAGCCAAACAAAGCTAAAGACCCCGCAGCAGTTTTGGCTGCTGTATCCTGTAGCCATACAGTTAGCACACATGTGTCTGTATAACATCCTACTGGATATCAAAGCATTATACCTTCATCCTAACTGTACCCCTCTGTCCCTCGTCTTAGTTTTATCATTAACATTGTGTGTGTGTGTGTGTGTCTGTGTGTCTGTCTGTCTGTCTGTCTGTCTGTCTGTCTGTCTGTCTGTCTGTCTGTCTGTGTGTGTGTGTAGTTGGCTTTCGCCCCATGCTTCCTGGGAGCCTTCCTGGGTCTCTCCGGGGCTCTGAATGGCCTGAGCATGGAGCAGAACGCTGCCAAGCTGAGACGAGTGAGACACCTACATCATCTCTCTGTCTGACCAGCATCTCTTCTTGTGTTTAATCTGTAAACCTCTTCAGCTATTGCATCATTAACTTCACTTCCACCATATCATGTCTCTTCTTTATTGTCTTTCTCCTTCTCAATACATCTACCGCTAGTGGGGTTTTTTTTTGTTTAATTGATTCATTAGCATTTTTACTTTCCTATTACTTACTTTCCTATTTGTGAAATGGCTGAACTGAAAAATGGCGATTTAAAAAAAAAAAGTTCTAGACTCTTGTTTGTTTTGCCTTAAAGAGCAACTGAACCCGCTGTTTCAGCTGGAAATCGACCGCTATTCAAAAAATGCATTTTGGGCGTCAGTACTAGTGACTTGAAACAGATTGACCAGCAGCCAGGGCAGGGTGCAGTGTGGTGGTGTAGTGTGGGAGAACGTGGGTATGTTGGACACCAGAGAAATGAACTACTTTCTCCGTCCCCCGGAGAGACTTAATCACTTGATGAGCGTAATTCCATCCCTGCATTTAACTTATTTTGCCAGGTTATGGGCTTTCAAAGTGTATTAAATGACTGTGTGTTAAACTGTATTGGAGTGTTCCAGCGGTCAGTCTAGAAGAGAACCAGCTGTAGGTTCATCAGGCTGGAGGGCCGCGTTTCATTCAAACAACCAAATGAAAAGCATACGCTATACTTTCTAAGATTCGAAGATCAACCTGTGGTGTTTTAAAGGTTTTTTTGTTTTTGTTCATCTTAAGATGACTTTTTAGAGCCGTGTTAGCAGGTCTCTACTTCTGTAGCCCAGGGCCTTGTTTGCCCTTAAGTAGAACGTGGTTACAGTCCAGAAAGCAAACAACAACCGAAGAGGAAACAGCAAACGTCTTACCTGCTTACTGCTCTTTACTGAGGATAAAATAATACATTGAATGATGGTTGATGCTCCCTGTAGAGGTGTTAATATCTTCCTGTTTCACTTTTTAATTTCAGGATTATACTGATGCGTTGATCTCGAACTACTATGTAAGTTACCGATTTAATGACTTAATGTTTTCATGTTGATCAAGTGTACTTTAAGATGGAAATGAAGAAGAAGCACTGCTCTAAGCTACTGCCTTGTTTTGCTTCATGTTGCAGCTGTGGCCAGCAGTCCAGATCGCCAACTTTTATTTTGTACCTCTGCACCACAGGTAAGAGTCTCGGGGGAGATGGAGCTCAGTTAAGGTGTACTTAACTTATTCACACTCTGCTTTGACAGTTTACACATATTTTTTTAGTTGTAGCTCCAAATCAATGCACTTGATCTTCCACCCTTTCTGCCACATACATGATTCTGTTTGTCATTTTAATCATCCCGTCATTGTTGCAGATTGGCTGTTGTCCAGATTGTTGCCGTTTCTTGGAATTCCTACCTGTCCTGGAAAGCCAATAAAATGTGAAGGATCCACCAGCAGTGCTAGTGATGACTAGTTCTATGATGTGTACTGTCATATATTGTTAACTTGCTCTTTTACAATTCCAATCCTGAAACACTTGACATGTGAGTGAGTCATTTGTTGAAGGTCAGGCGGGGAGAGTGTTTGTCCCAAAGTGACAAATTCACACTTGACAGCCAACCTTGCGTTGCAGTCATGTGAAGTTTGTTCTTCATGCAAATAAGATTTGCCACTACTCTGGCAACACATAAAACACATGGAAACATACATAGCACATACATTTAATCTTAACCTTACAATAATTTTACAATTATCATATGCAGTCATAGGTCCTTGTGACTGCAAGACTCTACCTAACTTAATGATCAACACAACCCAATTTCATAATAAAAGGCCAAAATTATTCAGGCTGTGAAATTCTTTGGCTTGCGTCGTCTTGCTTCTTCCAAGATGATGATGGCAGTAGCGAGTGGGGCTGGGGTTGTTGGAAGAATGCCGTGCGTGGCTGTCAACCATATTAACCATTATTTAAAAACTTGTTTCCCACACAAACAAACCAGAGCTATATTAGGAAACTGACTGTCAAATCCATTGATGATGTGCCAGAATAGCCTGGCTCATCTGGGGTATTTATCTCCCCATGGAAGTTGAGGTGCACTTTCTGTCCACATCCAGATCTCCTGTTTTCAGTACAGCATGGAGGACACACTTAATGCTTAAAGCTCCCAAGTCTTTTGGCAAAGTACAGGCTTGGATAGATACTCAACATAAGCTTTGGTAATCTAAAGTTAAATTAAATAATAACACATGTGCTGTGGCCACCATTAACCAATACCTATATTAATAATAATAATAATACATTTTATTTGTTAAGCGCCTTTCGAGACCTCAAGGTCGCTTTACATAACACATTTAAAATATATACATATATAAAATCAACAAAAACAACAATAACAAACAATGAAAAACAAAATACAAAAAAATAAATAGATTAATTGTATAAAAAAAATAAAAAAAAATAAATAATAGTCGTTGGTGGGAGTGAGTGATTTATGTCTAGAGATGGGGGTAGGCCATATTATATACATTGTAAATGACAGAATGAACATGCCCCAGTAAGGCATTTACTGATGATTCTCACTTTATTACTTTATCAACAAGTTGGTTCAGGTGTGCTGCATCCAACCAACACCACATTAGATATGAAATGGATCAGTGGTCTGGACTTGGGATTAAAGTATCTCAACATTTAGATCTGTCATTAGCATCCCTAGACCTCTCCTCGTCAAACCTTGTACGTGACCTGATCTCATGGCCTTCTGGTCCATGCACAATGATTACATCATCCATAATGCAGTAAGGTTTACATGGCTAAATTAAATGATGATCCTGTTCATTTTACACCTTTTATATTGTGTAAAAGAAGTCTTGATTTGTTTGACGCTAGCACAAAACCTTTATTGAAAAAGTTACATTCAGCAAACTCATGTAGGACTAATCCTTCAGTGAGACAACTAGTGAGTTGATGGATTAAACTGCTTAAATTCGACAGAATTTAAGCAGAATTCACCAGAATTCACCAGGTTGTTAATCTTTCGAACATAACTATGTTATCAAATAAGTTGACAAAATCATCATTGTAAGGGTGTTGCCCTTTGGGGTCCCTGAAAACGATGTGGCCTTTCAGATGATCTGACGTCAACAGATCAGTGTTGGATGTATATAACGTGTCGCGGGAGGAGGCCCTCCCATTGTCACTCACAGGGACGTGGGACTGGGCTGAGCATCGTACAGTCCACACAGAGGGGGACTACTCTAGTTTACTGTGCAAGGTAAGCGGCTCAAAAGCCTGCGCGTCGTTTTTCACTATCGTTTTTCTAAGTTCATATTTGAACTGTGGTAGTGTAATTTATTTATTTTTCACAGTAGAAGAGGTGACCTACTTGTAACTATTTGATGTCACTATACACTACATCATGTAAGACTACATGTGTTGCGCTTCATTGCGCGTAATGTAGCAATTGGGTTGTATTTACATATTTAAATGTCACCATCTAAATTCTATCTTTGGGTGTAGGCTGTAGGTCTCTATGACTTTATCGAGTAGTGAAGCAGAACAACTGTGTGTTTCAGGACGCCTGGTCAAGATGAAGCCCGTCCCGTTCATTCTTCTGTCATCAGTCCTGCTCGCCTCACACGTCCGCCCCTCCGCCGGCCGGCCCTGGACCGCTGCCGGCCGGCCCTGGACCTCCGCCGGGGTCGATGCGAGCGGCAGCTTCAAGAGTCAGCTGGACGAAATGCTCCTCGGAGCCGCGAGGGACGGCGCCGTCTCGTATCTCCTGGGCGACACGTTGCTGCGCGTTGTACAGAGAACAAGCCCGAGCGTCAGAAACGCCCAAAGCGCATTTTCACGATTTCCATATGACGAAGAGCTCGTAGTAACCGCACCGCAGATGGACGCCAAAGCCTTCTCTCACCTGGCGCGCAGGCTTGAGTCCTTGGAGACGGAGCTCCGCGCGCCTGGAGTGGAGGGCCAGCGCCAAGGGAACAGTTTGGAGGAGCTCGTTGGGCTGTCCAAGAGGAACGACGACCCGCCGATCTCCATCGACCTCACTTTCCACCTGCTCAGAAATATGATCGAAATGGCGAAGATTGAGAGTCAGATGGAGCAAGCGGAGCGTAACCGCAAGTTTTTAGATGAAGTCGGGAAGTGACAACGGAAGCGCAACACCTTGGTGAACGAGGGGTAATTGAGAAAAAAAAAAACATTGTAGATTCATTATTTACCCTCAAGTCATACAATCAACTATGTTACATAATTAATTTTTACTTGTCAACTTCATGTATTTGCAACGTTTAGTATGCGTAAATCTGCCTTCCTGACATTTACACATTTACATTTACGCATAAGCAGTGGTTCACGCGTAAACAGTGCGTAAAACAACAACAATGATAAGAGAACAAAATGGTGGAAAATCCTTCTAATGAATTGAAACGAACAGCGCAAACTCACCTGACCGCTCTTCAGATATTGGACTAAAAGTTATCTGAGGTAGTGTTAATAATAATTCCTCGTCATTCCCATATGTCCCAAGTTTAAGTCTTCTTCACGCTGAAGTTGGTCCACGGTCAAGTTGGTCCAAATTGTTGATGGAAAACACCTAAAGATCGCATCCACTTCTTTGATCGAAGTCTTACAGTAAATTTGCAGAATACCAGTATTTGAATTTTCTGACGCACACATTCTTGAAGATATATTTAGATTTGAGAATGGCGAAATATAAAGATTTGAACAGAACAGCTCCTTCAATTCAATATTAAAATATAAAGACCTTCTCATAAAGCGAATGCTGTACCGTACTGTAGGCCTACTGTACTGCAGTGTTTCCCACACATTGACGAGACTATATGGCGCACCGCCATAGTCTAATTTCGGCCGCCATAGTTTCAATATCCGCCCGGACCAGAACTAGTGAGCAGAGCTGAGCGGTGTGAATATTCCGCTCCTCTCTCAGATGGCTGTTCTGTCGGCCGCTCCTCGCTCTAAATCGCGTCCGACCGCTCCGCTCATTTTCGCTCCGCGCTCCACTTAAAAATCATGCCGCTCCACTGAAATCGCTCCACGCTCGCTCCAATTTAAATGAGGGAGAAATAATCTACTACGAATTGCCACCTTAAACAGAAAACGTACATCCTAAAGAACTAAGAGCAACGGCAATATAGTTCAGTCATAGAACATTTATTTTAATAGATAGACAAATGCAACAAGAAGACACACGTTTGGATTTGGGCATGCCTCAGACTCGTGGTGTGAGCGGTATCGGAGCGACACTGGAGCGGAACAGAGCGGCCGCTCCAGCGTCTAAATAAAAAAAGCGCTCCGCTCCGCTCACTAGCTCTGGCGTACTCATTTGACCAAGGCAAATAAACTTCACTAGCAGCTCAATAATACGCCTACACAGGTGGGCTGCAGCGTTTAATATAAGGGGAAATCCTCGCGGCTGGATTGGCTCCCCAACGTTCGGTTCCCCCCCCCCCCCCCCCCCCCCCCCCCATCGCCATGGCAAGGCGTCCTCTCGACCCCCCGCCCCCCCAGCTGTGCGCTTGACAGTTCACTAGTAGTATAAAGGCTCAGCACTGTGTTTTAGTCATTTTTGTATAAATGCTTTCTGAAAACTCCTCAACCCCATTTAGTATGACACATTGTATCATCAACATTCATATCAGTACCAGCAGTTTGTAAGTAATTTGTCAGTAATTGATATGTCATAAATTGGTTCTCAAAATTCACCAGATTGATGCAAATGAAATCTACAGATTTTTTTCTCCCGGGGGGGGCATGCCCCCGGACCCCCCTAGAGGATCGCGAGCCCCCCACCATAGTCTACAAAAATCCTGTGGGAAACACTGCTGTACTGGCCATCAATTTTCGGACAGGTCTAAACGGCAGATAGGTCTGCCGTTTAGAATGCATGATATTCTTTATGGTTCAATTCGTAGGAAATGCTATTGAAATATGAATTGTCCAAAACAAACTTGATGCCATGACTTCTTTAATTATTGAACTAGATTGATTGTATTGAACAAGGTGGTGTATCTTTAGTCTGCTGACATTAAACACAATGCTGTATGTCATTTGAAACCATAACAGATGAGACCATTTAGACACTTTATATTTTTTTGTTTTATCAAATTGGATCTATTAGGTTTCTGTTGGATGTAACTGGGACCTTGTTTTGAAGAGAAAAGGTTGGATGGAATACAGACTATTTTGCTTTATTGTCTTAACTTCATGTTTCCTCCTTTATTTGATACTTTTTAAAGGCCACACTATTATATGTGGCATGTTCCCACTGTAGCATGCTTACCTTTAAAGAAAAATACAAAAGCAAAAGCCATGTTTCAGTATCATCAGCCATTTGTCAGGCGGAACTCAACTAAATTTTAGCAGTTTACCACAACAAGCTCTCACTATTTATATTTTGTAATAAAACGGTTAGATGGTAATTCTTTATGTTCTCATCCTCCTGGGGTCTTCAAATTTGACAGAATTAATGTTAACTTAAACAAAGAAGTCAGCTTTAATGAAATAAGCAACAGTAACACGTCCTTTGATGCCTCCTTTAATGAAGTTCTCAGAGGTTCTCTGGTTCTATGTTATGGTGGAACCACAGTTACAACAATTAACTCTTTTCTTGCCAACCTCATACTCATGACAAATATGTGACTTCGGAATATGATTTCAGAAATATGCTGTGTGAATTCTTCTTGCAAATATCATACAATGTATATATATATATATATATATATATATATATATATATATATATATATTGTATGATATTTGCAATATATATATATATATATATAGCCTATATATATATATACAGTATATACAGTACATTTTTAATTATGATCACATTCATAACATGCCTTGGTAGATGTATGGCAGGAAGGTATTGTAGTTTTTATATTCACCATAGCGATATAAAATATATATGAGGAATAATGTATGAATTATATATTATCAAATAAAGGTATACTGTATGAAAACTATATTATCTATGTAACACATATATAGAAGGCTATATCAAATATATAAAAGGCATGTGTGAATACTATATACTGTATATTAAAACATATATACTGTATAAGGCATAACATATGCATATTATGTATTATCTTTACAACACATAGACATAATGTAAGGAATATATATATATATATATATATACATACACAACATGATTTAGCCTTGCTCTTCTTCAGTGGACAGCTGTCCAATGCTCTTGGTTGAGTGAGAGAAAGAGGGGGACATGCTGATTCTATTTTACTCTAAATCCCACACTGCTCATCCTAGACAGCCCTTTCAGATGCACAGCATCAGTTGTCACAATGGTTAAAGCTATATGAGGACTTTTAAATCCTTAAAGGAGAAAAGACCCACACAAGCAAATTCTCTGTCCTCCCACAAGGCAGTGTGTGGTGTCCAATCCACATCCATTTCTATAGAGCTATTCATAGGTTGTTATATTTATACACAAAGAGCGTCTAAAGAATTGAGAGGGAATTGAAACCAGTATTTCTCTCTCTGGCCAGGTGGGCGAAGGAGGAAAAATTGATGGATAACGCATATGAATTAAACGTTTTGCACATGAAACATATACTGTAACGAGCGAGTATGTCCCTGACTTGCATTGACCAATTGTGTTTCGGCTTCACGATCTGCAACATACTGTGATGCTATACATTTTTACACTAACGATGTACCAGTACAGTATGTACCAATACTTGGGTACCGGGGAACAAGATGTGCAAATATGAAATATGGGGGTAACAATTTGTGATCTTACAAATAACTTTTGCACACTATTTTTATGCTAGTTATGTTTTAACTGCTGGGTACCTATTTCATTAGTAGTAGGCTATGCGTGACAGAAATCATGAGGAAAAAAAAAAAAGATGAATGATGAAATAAACATTCATATTTGTCCACTGATCTGTGTTATAAATGTATTTTCTGCTTGATTTAAATCATTTAAAACATATTCTTAAGTAAAAATTGCTCAGGCATAGAGGGGTGTATTTCCAGGATGCTGGATACAAGCCTTCTTGAGGTGTCGGGGGCCTAACTTAACGAAACACCAGTGAAGGAAGGTGCCCACTTGATAACCCCGGTTGAGAGACATTTCGAGTGGGAGGTGGCTACGTCATCACTGTGCGACACGGAAGAGTGAACGCTAAGTCAAACTACTTCACGGACTTTGTCCTGACCGTTTATTAAAATGAGTTTTCTTCACTTTATAGTGTTGGAAAGCGCATTGTTGAAGGAGGATAAGTGCAGAGACTATATGGCTGCGGCCAGGGGAAGGGAGGGGGGGGGGGGGGGGGGGGGGGGGTGATAGTTGGAAGTAAGCGAGGTGCATCAGTAGAAAGGGAGCAAGCAGGAGGGAAAATGAGGAGAAACGATAGCGCTGAGTTTAAGGTAGTCTTCAAACTGAAGGAGAAGGACCCAAAAGGATCGGGGGGGTTTAGAGCAGTTAATCCTCTAAAAATTGCAGCGTCACTGAAAGGGGTTGGCGAAATTGATGCAAGGATTCTAGCTAATAGCATGCTTATGGTGATGTGTAAGGATGCAGAAACACAAAGCAAAGCGCTTAAGGTTAAAATGATAGCTGGGCTAAACATAGAAGTGAATATCTCGAACAGAATTGAGGGAGTTAAAGGAGTCATTTATGGTGTCTGTGCTGATGTTACTGAGAAGGAAATGAAGGAGCAAATCAAGGGAGGGAAAGTTAAAGAAGTGAAGAGATTTAAAGCGCGGGCTGGTAGTAACCCGAATGCTCCTGTCCTGATAACTTTTGAAGGAGATAGTCTGCCACTCAGAGTGTTTTTTGGATGTTTGTCGTATCAAGTGAAAAAATTGAAAGGCCGCCGCTTAGGTGCTTCAAATGTCAAAGATTTGGCCATGTTGCTGCGGCATGTCGCGGCAGTCAAAGGTGTTCAAAGTGTGGGGGGGAACATGATTTGTTAAAATGCAAAGTGGCTGATTCAAAATGCTGCAATTGCGGTGGCGCTCATATGGCATCGTATCGGGGATGCACTCTCTTTGAAAAGGCAAAGCATGTCCAGGTTATCAAAGAGCAACTTAACCTATCATATGCAGAGGCTCTAAAGAAAGTAGACGGAAGAAGTGACAATGGGTCCGTGTATGTCAGCTCTCAGATGTCCCCATCCTCGGCACCCCCACGTGCCCCACACCCTCCTTTGCCAGCTGATTCGATTGTGGTTAAAAAAGAAAGCTTATTGGCATTCATGGTTGATGTGGTGTACGTCACTAAGCGTAAGGAATCTAGGTCTGACATTATGAAGGCAGTGGTTGAGGCAGCCGGGAGGTATTTGGGAACGGGATCATATGACCCTATTAAATTGCATAAGTTTATGCAAGGCAGTCAGGTGGAGGCTCCTAGGTCGCAGGAGAAGGAGCCGGAGGAAATTGAGGTGGATGAATGGGGTGATGATGATGATTAAGATCATCTTTATGTTCTGTATTCTGCAGTGGAATGCAAGGAGTCTAATTGCAAACGGACAAGAACTAAAAAAAATTGTTGACATTGGAGAGGATAAGCCTGACTTGATATGTGTGCAAGAAACTTGTTTAAAATCATGTCTAGACTTTGTTGTACCAGGGTATGTGGGTGTAAGGAAGGATAGGGCAGATGGAACTGGTGGTGGATGTGCTGTGTTTATTAAAGTAGGAATTCAGTACAAAGTAGTAGACATAGATTCTAGCCTTGAGTGTGTTTTAACTGAAATATGGAGTTCACAGGGGAAAATTACTGTAGTCAACTTCTACAATCCATGCAAGGTATTAGTGCTGGAGGAGTTGGACAAAATTATGGAGGAAATTAGATCCCCAGTTATTTGGGCTGGGGACTTCAATGCCCATAATCCTTTGTGGGGAAGTGAAAAGAGGGATATGAATGGAACTGTTTTAGAAGATTTCTTAGAAAGGCACGGGTTGGTAGTCATGAATGATGGTCGGCCCACTAGGGTACAGATAGAGACAGGTAAGCTGTCATGTATTGATCTAACACTTGCTTCACCAGGGTTGGCTAGAGTCGGGGAGTGGGAAGTCATGGATAGGAACACAATGGGCAGTGATCATTTTCCTATTCTGAGTGGGTACGGTAGGACACTGATAAAAGAAGTAGAGGACAGGCCCAAAGTGTTTAAGTTTGCTAATGCCCAGTGGGATAAATTTGAAGAGGAGACAGCAGCCCTAGTGGGGGAAGTTGAAAGTGATGGAACAATAGATGCTTTTAATTAATCACTTAGCTCAATGATACATACTGCTGCGCTAAACTCAATCCCCATAAGGCCCAGAGTCCCAAAGGTAGAGTGGCTGTCCCTTGGTGGAATAAGGAGTGTGATGCAGCCATTAAAAATAGAAATAGGGCTTATCGAAAGCTAAGAAAATGCCCCTCACAAATAAATGCTATTGACTACAAAAGTCGAAGAGCAGCTGCAAGGAAAACTATTAAGGAAGCCAAGAGAAATTGTTGGAGGAAGTATTGTGGTACTTTAGGCCCTGACACCCCCATTAAGGAAGTGTGGTCAAGAGTGCACAGGATGTCAGGTAAATTTAGTAGGTACACAATGCCAGTTTTGAATGATGGAGTAAGGGAGGCTGTAAGTAACATAGAGAAGGCAAATATGTGTGTCAAGGTTTTTCAGGCTATTCATAACTCAACTGGTTTGGGGGAAGAATGCTTGAGGAAGAGAGCGGAAGTGTTGAGAAACGAGCAATGGAAGCTTAGCTATTGCTATGAAAATAGTGATCCGTTTAATTTGTTTTTCTCACGTAAGGAGCTGACAGAAGCCATTCAGGCCGGGGCCAGCACTGCCCCAGGAAGAGATAGGCTGTGTTACGACATGCTTAAACACTTGAGCAGTATTGTGCTGGATGAAATCCTAGCATTGTTTAATACGATATGGGAGACGGGTAGCTTACCAGAAGAGTGGAAGCGCGCGGTCATAGTTCCAATACTGAAGCCAGGTAAAAATGCAGCAAAGCCAGATTCATATCGTCCTATAGCGTTGACTTCAGTAATGTGTAAGGTAATGGAACGCATAGTAACCAACAGGCTTGTGTATTTCCTAGAAACAAGAGGGTTTTTTGTAGACTACCAAAACGGGTTCAGGATAGGAAGAGGTACAATGGACTCTGCAGCAGTACTGGACCTGGAAGTTAGAAAGGCTATGGTAAATAAAGAAGCCATAGTAGGAGTCTTCCTAGACATTGAAAAAGCCTATGACTCAATGTGGAAGGAAGGGGTATTAATTAAATTACATGATGCAGGAGTAAAGGGAAGGATGTTTAACTGGATCAAAGATTTTCTTTTGGATAGAAAAATTCAGCTGAGAGTGGGTGGGGTTTACTCTGAAACCCTTAATATAGAGGATGGCACCCCGCAGGGATCAGTTATAGCCCAGTTCTCTTCAATATAATGATCAATGATATCTTTAAAAATGTTGGACAAGAATTTGGGAGGTCACTTTTTGCAGTTGACGGGGCCATCTGGAGGAGAGGCAGGAATATCGAGTTTTTGCTTAAGAAAACTCAGGAAGGCTTAAATGCAATAGAAGAGTGGGCAAATAAGTGGAGCTTTAGAATTTCTGTTGCCAAGAGCAAGTATATGGTGTTTGGATTTAAAAGGAAAATCCCACGAACAGGGCTAAATCTGTATGGGGCTCCGTTAAAGCGGGTCAAGGAATTTAAGTTCCTGGGTATGTGGCTTGATGAAAGACTCACCTGGAAAAGTCATATAGGAAAAACTGTGAGCAAGTGTGAAAGGGTGATAAACATTCTTCGGAGCCTGGCTGGGTGTGAATGGGGAGCTGAGAGGGAGACTATGCTCATGATGTATCAGGCAATGATCAGATCAGCAATAGACTATGGGAGCTTTGTCTATGGGTCGACTGCAAAGTCCACGTTGGACAAGTTAGATGCCGTTCAGGCAAGAGCTTTAAGAACATGCTGTGGGGCATTTAGGACGACGCCTATCCCAGCCCTGCTTGTAGAGATGGGAGAGTGGCCACTTAGAATTAGACGCAACAAACTAGGTTTACATTATTGGTCTAAATTAAAGGGAACTAGCCAGAGTCTCTCAGCCAAGTGTCTGCTGAATGAAAATTGGTAGTTTGCAGATGGGAGGAAAAAAGGAAACTTCCTGTCTGGGGCGGGAGAATTGGCTGAGAGAGTGGGCGTAGACAAATAAAAAGTAGGCCTAATACACGCATTCTGGTCAGTTGTGCCAATGTGGTTGCTCCCAGAGCCTATTGTAGACCTCACACTTTTAAACTTGAAGCAGCAGGGAGACCTCACTAGTGCGATGGTTGAGGGGTACATAAAAGAGGAATGGGGGGCACACATGCAGGTGTATACAGACGGGTCTAAGGACCCAGATAGTCAAAAGGCTGGGTGTGGAATATATGTGGGGAGTCCCCAAGTCCAACAAGGATTTCGTATAACAAGCGGGGCATCCGTTTTTGCCACAGAGTTAGTGGCAATAATTTGGGCACTATTGAACAAGTTAAGCCAGAAAAAGTAGTCATATGCTCTGATTCAGCCGCTGCCTTGATGGCTATGAGGAGTGGGACATCTAGAGCTAGAGCCGACCTGATAAATGAAGCACTGATAAGTTTGTATAAAATTGAAAAAGTGGGGTGTGATGTAGGATTCCTTTGGGTCCCAGGGCATGCAGGTGTAGAGGGGAACGAGATAGCTGACAAGCTCGCCAGAATAGCGCTCCGCAGAGAGGAAATAAATGTGGAAATTCGTATGGGCAAGTCAGAATTCTATAGTGCCATAAAGGAGGGACTAGAGAAACAGTGGCAAGAAGAGTGGAACAATGAAGAGAGAGGTAGACTGTATTTCTCAGCGCAAAGTTCTGTGAAAAGACAGAGTGTGTATATGGGGGGTGACAGAAGAGACTCTGTTAAACTATCAAGACTGAGGTTTGGGCATTGTGGTCTGGCCAGCTGCTTGAAAACAGTTGGGAAGCATCCAGATGGGCTGTGTGGATGTGGAAGAGAAGAGACTGTCGTGCATGTCCTATTGGAATGTGAAAAATATAGAGTGGAGAGAGTACAGTTGCGAGAAGAACTGGGGAAAATTGGGATCTCCACTTTAGATTTTAAAACACTGTTCAGTCGGGGAAAGGATCACCAAGCTGTGGAGAGGAGCGTTCTGGATTTTATCCGCATCACAGACCTCTACCAGAGGGTTTTAGGAGCATCAATGTGATGAATAGCCCTTTGAACTGCGGAGGGCAGTAATGCGCAGCAGCGCAAACACTGCCGGAAATCCCCAATAGAAGAAGAAGAAGAAGAATATTTGAATGGGGGTCTATGAGAATTTCAGTGCATTACATTTCTGAACTTTACCCAAGTATTATATATAGCTATTTATACCGATCTAATGCTATGGCCAGCCAGCAGACCAGTTATACCAACTCTCTTCCAAGTCCTGACCGGTGTGGCTATTTAGAAAAACTTAAATTAATCGGCAATGTCGGATGTCCCTTCACGCTGGAATCTGGTCTCTGCCGGCAGTAAGTCGAGCCTGTTTCCGGTGAGGGTTGGCCTCCGCCAGGGCTGCCCTTTGTCACCGATTCTGTTCACAACTTTTATGGACAGAATTTCTAGGCGCAGCCAGGGCGTTGAGGGGTTACGGTTCGGTGGCCTCAGGATTGCGTCACTGCTTTTCGCAGATGATCTTGTCCTGTTGGCTTCATCGGGCCGTGACCTTCAGTTCTCACTGGAGCGGTTCGCAGCCGAATGTGAAGCGGCTGGGATGAGGATCAGCACCTCCAAATCCGAGGCCATGGTTCTCGGCCGGAAAAGGGTGGAGTGCACTCTCCGGGTCGGGGAGGAGATTCTGCCTCAAGTGGAGGAGTTCAAGTATCTCGGGGTCTTGTTCACGAGTGAGGGGAGGATGGAGCGGGAGATTGACCGACGGATCGGTGCGGCGTCGGCAGTGATGCGGGCTCTGCACCGGTCCGTCATGGTGAAGAAGGAGCTGAGCCGAAAGGCGAAGCTCTCGATTTACCGGTCAATCTACGTTCCTACCCTCACCTATGGTCACGAGCTGTGGGTAGTGACCGAAAGAACGAGATCGCGAATACAAGCGGCCGAAATGAGTTTCCTCCGTAGGGCCCCTCCCATCCGGGAGGGGCTCAAAGTAGAACCGCTGCTCCTCCGCATCGAGAGGAGCCAGTTGCGGTGGCTCGGGCATCTAGTGAGGATGCCTCCTGGACGCCTCCCTGGGGAGGTGTTCCGGGCACGTCCCTCCGGGAGGAGGCCCCGGGGAAGACCCAGGACACGCTGGAGGGACTATGTCTCTCGGCTGGCCTGGGAACGCCTCGGGATCCCCCCGGAAGAGCTGGACGAAGTGGCTGGGGAGAGGGAAGTTTGGGCTTCTCTCCTCAGGCTGCTGCCCCCGCGACCCGACCCCGGATAAGCGGAGGATATGGATGGATGGATGGCCATTCTGCTAATTATCATCTGTCTCTTTTGACTTAACCTCTATCTTCTCATGTTTTTGTTTCTAGTGTCTAGTTTTGTCTTAATCTAAGCCCATACCTACAGACAGCACTGTTTCAGGTGCAAAGCGCGATACAACATATAATTTTCTCCTATTTAATGAAAGAGTAAATAGCCGTTATTGTTTCCTATTTGATTTTAGACTTGGAGAAAGCTGTTCGCATGTTGCGGCACTTCTTTTTAAGTTGGAGGCCTCTGTCCACCTGGGATACACCAGTATGGCCCCGACCAGCATTGCTTGTACCTGGAACACAGTCTGCACTAAGAAGGTTGATGCAGCCATGGTAAAAGACATTAAGTTCTATTCTGACAATGCCGAAAGGAAGAGGAACATCAGAGAAAAAAGGAGGCCAGTTCCAAAAGCGAAAGAACACCATGAACAGGAATTCCTTAGCATGTTATTTGCCACTGGAGAGATGCTAGTAGGTCTCAGTACATTTGATGGCTTTGCAGATGACTACAGACCAAAGCCATGGTTTGCTCAGGGAAATACACTGGGTTTTCCATGATATTCTAATAGAACTGTAGGTTTACTGCTTTGTTAAAGCACCTCTTTAATGCAATCATCCTCTGTATGACTAACACAATCATTCCAAGCTGAAACTGAAATAGTTCCGTTCATAGTGGACTGTGCTAAATCGTGTTTTGATGCTGTAACGGTGCAGCAGCCCGTTACCGCTAAAGCACACAGGCAATAAAATGGGACTGACACGTTAATTCGCAGACACCCGTTTATTAGCACACACACGAACGTAGCATTTCGGCGCACACACGATCGCGGCGTTCCGGCGCATTCATGGTGCCACCTGCAACACACAAACATCAAGTACAACTTAAGGAACATCGGACACTGTACAAACATTACAAACATTTCCCGAACAAAGGACAAGACGGGAAAACACTCACGTTGTGTTGGCGCTGGCTTCCGGGTAGGGCTGCAATGATTAGTCGACTTAATCGACGATGTTGATTATGAAAAATGGTCGACGCGAATTTTTATAGTCGACGAGTCGTATTATTATTATTTTATAAAAAAAAAAAATTCAGGGCAACCGATAATTTTCATCCGGCAAATGCACCATAGGAAGTGCAGGGGGCGCTATCGCATCCATTGTCTACATGCACCAAGGCAAAGAAGAAGAATATTTAAACAACTATGGCGGAGCAGAGTGGAAGAGCCGAAACCAGCGAGACCGAAAAGTTCAAAAGTCTGGGAGTACTTCACCAACAAACCGGACAAAAAAAGTGCAATGCAGCCTCTGCAAAATTGAATTGGCTTTTCATAGCAGCACTACGTCCATGCAAGAGCATTTAAAACGAAAGCATCCTGGAGCCACCACGGGAGCCACCACGTCTTCTCCTGATGGGTACGTTTCAGTCGTTCAGCCTTGTTAACTTATCGTAAGGTTTAATCTTACATGTCAGAAAACAAAACATCTCATGGATGATGCCCGCTAACGCTATTTCAGTTATGTTAAGCGCAATGTAGTAAATCAGTGAATTGTCAGCAGTTTTAGAGTCTCTAACGTGACGGAAAGTTAAAAAAGTAACTTGAGTTCACCAAGTAATGGGTTGCTATGCAACACCTGAAACTTTGAAGTTCGATTTGTTTGAAGAACTATTTTTTCTTTGCGGAAATGTGTGCAAAAAACTACAGTTGTACGGTGTAATTAAGTGTACTAGACAGTGATTTATCTATGCTTGTACAAATTGACATGAATAATTCGTGAGGGTCATACAGTTTTCAACCGACACCAAGACCTCTCCCTTTTTAAATTGAGCTTTTCCCACCCATCGGAGCGACGACAGTTACAGTAGGAGATGTTCACGAGAGGTTACGTGTCTGATAGAGATAACAGTTGATCATATCGTTAATGTTTTGCTGTTTATTTGGCTAATCTCCTTACACCACACGTATCAAAGGTAAATCACGAACGGGCGTAGTATCACTTTCGGTATCAGCTAATTTTGCGTGTGGGTCTACACAACAACAAAAAAACGGAAAACACGTTTTAGTTATTATAATCCAACAAGTTACCAGTCGTAATCTAGACACCCACCGCTCCTGAAATTTGTAAGGTTGATTGATAAAAGATTTTGCGATCTATAGGCTAAATGTTTTTAACGGTTTGTCACATTTTTAATAGCAGGGGGCACGTTACGATATATAAATACATTTGACTTTGATAACGTAATAGTTAAAAGCTTTGTACTTTTTCTCTCTTTCTATTTTAGTACTAAACAGAGGCGTGTGGACGAGTTTGTCTTAAAGAGAGGCTCATGTACCCCACAGATGGCAGAAGTATTGAATGACAGCATCCTCAACATGCTTGTCCGTGACATGAGACCTCTGTCAATGGTTGAGGATGAGGGCTTTAGGCAGATGGTGAACACATTCAATCCAGGGTACACCATACCTTCCAGAACACATTTTACCAGACAGTGACAATGACACCAATGAAGAGGATGCACACAACCAAATGATCAGAAATGAAGTGCTGATGTACTTTGGAGAGCAGTCTCTCTCAAAGACAGAAAGTCCCCTGTCTTGGTGGAAATTGAATGAGGGAAGGTTTCCAGCTCTTGCATCACTAGCAAAATCATTCTTGTGTATTCCAGCTACCTCTACTCCCTCTGAGCGGCTCTTTTTAGCAGCTGGGAACATCGCCTCCAAGAAGAGAGCTAGCCTCACTCCAGAGCATGTCAATATGCTGACGTTTCTACATTGTAATTTAAAACTTTAATTGTCGGGAAGGATGGACTATTTTGTTTACTTTTGGACGTTGAATGTCACTTGCAGCCCAGTTATTTTGCACTTGCAGAGGCTAGATTTCTAGTTTGAGTAACTTGTAAAACTTTATTTGCACTTTCTCTTTACTTTAAAAAGCGTATTTGCACTTAAATTTGTATTTCTGTTAAATGTATTTATTATGATGATAACATTTGTATAAACACAGACAAATGTAATTAAAATAGATTTTGAGTTCAAATTCTGACATTTTAGTCATTATTTTAATTTGTTATGGGAAAGTCATTAGATTAGTCGATTAATCGAAAAAATAGTCGATAGATTAATCGATTACCAAAATAATCGTTAGTTGCAGCCCTACTTCCGGGTGCAGGAGACTGG
Organism: Urophycis tenuis; assembly: GCA_036785325.1. Taxonomy (NCBI): domain Eukaryota; kingdom Metazoa; phylum Chordata; class Actinopteri; order Gadiformes; family Phycidae; genus Urophycis; species Urophycis tenuis. The sequence continues at coordinate 484,103 of JAXIVH010000063.1, forward strand.
GGAGGGACCCGACGTGAAGTCAGAAGGAACATTTATTCATTGTGGATGTGATGTCAGAGACGGGCAGGGATCAAGTGTGTGGGATAAGAGGGGTGTTTGGGGCTTTGGGGGTGCTAAGGATATTTGACGGTTTTAAAGGTGATGTATAATTGTGCTAATTGGATAAATGTGTGGGGAGTAATGTGTTGACTAGGGGTGGTGATATTTGAAATGAAAATGTATGGTTGTATGGATGATTGATTTTGGGGATATGTAATGGGTCAGGCCGGGAGGTTTATAGGGACTGCCAAAACAGGTCTGGGGACAGAGGGTCTAAGGTGAGCAGGAGATAGCACCTAGATCTTTCACAAGACAGACAGGGGCTGTGATTGCCAGAGTGAGGAACTGTTTTTCTTTGTGTTTCTGATTATTGATATTAGGTTTGAAGTTTAGGGTTAATTGATCATTATTGTTTTTGGAGTTTTTTTGTTTATTAATTTTTCTCCTAACTGGCACATTTACCTGCGGCGACTATAAATAAAACTTTCTTAAACGGCCTTAGCCCACACCTCTGACGCACTGCCTCCAGTCTTTTCCACCACCGCAAGGTTATCCAGACAACAGATGCTGAAAACTCAGTTTTTCAAGCAATGAATAAATGAATCATGAATGAAGATGAGGGCACCAAAACAATCTATTTTCATTCAAGTCAAGTCACTTTTATTTTTATAGCGCATTTAACGTGCAGAGTGCAACCATGAGAGCACTAGTGCTAGGTGTTGCAGGCTAACTCGGAGCTGAACTATGACATGTAATCACAGCTCCTAAAAGTTTGCAAAGTTTCATTCATTCCTTCATTATTAGATTAGACATCTTTAACATCGGACATCAACTGATTTTAGCTAGCATGACTGAGTGACTTTAGCTACTAACCTGTAACGAAGTGTTTGCCGCAGACGTAAACAAATTTAGACGCCGGGTCCCACAGCCTCCCATCGGGATTCTCTCTTCTGATTGCCTGGAGCCACAAACCCCTTCTTTTCCCTTCCCTTTCTTTTTGTGGCAACATACTAAATCGCAAATCCCTATTTTTGTTGTTGTTAGCATTGTAAAATACAACACAGCAGCTTTGGTGCCTGCTCATGGAAGTAGCCTACTGTTCTGTCAACAGTAGTAGCAAAGTGCCTACTTCCTTCACCTAAAAGAGGGCGTGGACGTTCTGGGACTCATTAGCATATCGCTGGTGACGAGACACTATTCTCATGTATATGGACGATCTGCGCAGAGTTGAAAGGTCACATTTCAGCACAATGACAATCTCAGCACGCCAAGTCAAGTGCGCTACAGAAGGTTTTTTCTGCTCCTCTTCCTCCAACTCCCAAGATGGAGGATTATATATCTGAGCTTCAAAAATACAAAAAACAGGACTATCGGTCAAAACAGAAGGTGATAACCAATGGAAGACCAAAGATTAGCTTCAAACTACGGGGTGGAAGATAACTCGCTCTTTTCAAACGGAGTGCTACACCCGAACAGATCGGCCATCCCGCCAGAAACCTTTACTGCTTTCCTTTCCTTTTGTTCTCAGCCTGAGATAAAGTCTGGACAAACTCGGGATATTGTGACATGGAACATTTACCAAGGAGCCTCAACAAACATGAAAGATCGACCACTCACATTCAAAGCCAGATTGCTTTAAAAACGTTTAAAAACTAAACCCAAAGGTCGATTTGGCATTGAATGAGCAACGGAGCCTTAACATTAGCATCCACAATGCTAAGGTAAAGGAAACACGAGGGATTTAAAAAGACCTAATTAACGCAACCTGTCTTAGCCAATCAGGAGCTGGCATTTCGTGGTAACGATGAGGGGGCAAACTCTTCCAATCCAGGAAACTATGTAGAGCTGTTTTTACATGCTTTGCTGAGAAAAGAGGACTTTTACAACAAAATAAGAGTAAAACCTTTCGTGGAGAAGCATAGGCGTATGGACATCATAGACAACTACAGGTAAGGCAACAAATGGTTTTTAATTTGATTTAAAAAAAAAAAAAATGTTTGAAAACTAAATTCTGACATTAAGTGAATTGTTCTCGTTTGTCCTCTTGATGAAATACCTCTAATGAAATTGGTTAAATCCCCAGAATGGAATGTTTTACAAATGACAACAAATTTCCCTGAGGGTCAAAATTAAAATTGTGTTGTATAGTGATGCGTGGGTCGGGGTTTTTTCAACCTGCGGGTCCCGCATTTATTTAATAATTTGATCCGCCCCAACCCGCTATTAAATACACGTTAAATATATGTTATTGAATAAGGCTTTTATTTTCTCTGACAAATGTGCTTGAAAATAGCCCTTCGAGTGGCACTGTAAACTGGCAACAACAAATTAAAATCTTAATAAAAAATAAATATATAACTAAAAATAAACAATGAATATATCCATCCATCCATCCATCCATTATCGTGACCGCTTATCCTCTATGAGGGTCGCGGGGGGGCTGGAGCCAATCCCAGCTGCAACGGGCGAGAGGCGGGGTACACCCTGGACAGGTCGCCAGCCTATCACAGGGCTAACATACATAGACAAACAACCATTCACACTCACATACACACCTATGGTCAATTTAGAGACACCAATTAACCTAATCCCCAACCTGCATGTTTTTGGTCTGTGGGAGGAAGCCGGAGTACCCGGAGAGAACCCCCGCAAGCACGGGGAGAACATGCAAACTCCACACAGAAAGGTCCCGGGTCCCAGGTGGATTCGAACCCAGAACCCTCTTGCTGTGAGGCGACAGTGCTAACCACTGCACCACCGTGCCGCCCAATGAATATATCATAAAATAAAATAAGGCTTGCGTTTGTGTAGGTAAAATAAAAAAGAACATATATAAAAGAAAATATTAAACAGGCTAAAACTGGGGTGCCCAATACGTCGATCGCGATCGACTGGTCGATCGCAGAGCCAATGACGGTACCTCACAGAACTCAGTAAAAAAATCAAACAACAACAAAAAAACGCGCCTTTTCAGAAAAGCAATCCATCCTATCATTTCATTATATTACCATGTGCCCGCTGATTGACGTGTAGACAGGCCAGTCCGCTGGTTTCTAAAAAGTTTTTTACACTACGTTACCATAACAACCATAAACATATCTACCAAAGACAGTTGACACTACAGAAAAGTGCCATTGCTTTTGTTTTACCGTTGCTTTTCGTTTTCTCTACTGCTCGTTAAATTATCTGTATAGACAAACAAAAATTATACCACAATGAATGAGGGCAAGGGCGTAATTTAGCATAGGGACTGAGGGATATGTCCCGACCAACTTTGGGAAAGAAAGGATTGTCCCTACCAATATTTAGATTTATTATTTAATAAAACGGAAAATATTTTACATAATGCATTTAATATAAAAAAATTGCAAACCTATTCGTAGTAGGCTATTAGGCATATATATTTGCCGACGTGCGTGCGGCGTGCCCACATCAGCGCATTTTTCAGTGCACCAGAGACGTCATTTGATTGGCTGAAAGGCCATCTGACCGTTGCTTGCAGGTCTGCCGCAGAACCTTGATGTCGGTGGGCTGACTTTGTCAGATTTGTAAGGCTGGCAAATCCGCCGCTGACCCAGGTGGATGACTTTTCAGTTGTAAAAAGCAAACAACTCCACCAGTACAGCCTGTTTGTTTTATTACAGCCCGCCATCCATGGTTATCGCTGATAATTTTCGGTCTTGAAATGCTTTCCACTTTCTTAACCTTTTCTTTTAATTCCAGTTCTGGAGTTGGTCTTGGTCTTCCGTTTTTTTATTATTTGAAGTTTTTCTGTGAAAGGACGCCTTGAAAAGGGCGATCCGATCAAACTAGCCACAACGTAATTCACAGAGGCGGCAGAGTGGTGAGAACGGTTGAGACTCAACTAGGATTTCGTGAAGGCCTACGAGCTTAATTTTTTTGTCCCGCCCACTTGAAATCAAACTGTGATTGGTCAATCTGCCACTCACTCTCCAAACCAAAACACATAGCTTGGCCTTCTGCAGGAATTTTGAAGTCCTAACCAATTAATCAGCCAGCTAACCGGGCCTTGATAGAAACGGACGATTCTGATTGGATAACATGTTTTAGGGACCGTAACCATTTCATTGTGATGTGAATTTGACAGTAAACTTAATTTTAGAACATGGATGAGAGAAAATTTATTAAATGTATTGTATTAAATTTAGTAGAGGCATATTTTTTTTGTTTCAGGCTTCATATAGTTTCATTTTTATTTTTTATTTTTTTGGGGGGCGGCGGGGGGGGGGTTGGTCTGTTAAGTGTCCCTACCAAAGCTGAGACCAAATTTACGCCCTTGAATGAGGGAGCGAAAGAATTCAAAAAGGCAAAGACTTACAATTTCCATCAGGAATGGGAAGATGACTTCTTATTCACGGTGTCATACTCAAAGTGTGTCTGATCTGTCGATCCAGCATTGCACTTCCAGAGAAGGGGAATGTAGAGAGACACTTTAGACTTGAGGTGAGGGAGTTGAAGTCTCTTCTTGGACAGCAGTCTCTTTTCACTCGGCCAACAGCGAAAGCGAAGGCCGCCACAGAGGCATCGTTCCGGGTGAGTCGGATGATCGTTAAGCACAAAAAATCTTTCCGGGATGGAGTTATGGTGAAGGAAGCCTTCATTGAGGCAGCGGATTCTTTGTTTAAAGACTTTACGAACAAAACAGAAATAATGTCTGCAGTCAAAGCTGTTCAGTTGACAAGAGATACAGTGACCAGGCGTTGTGAAATGATGGGTGACAACTTAGTGCAGCAGCTTGCTAAGGACATTGACTGTCGCGAGTGCTTCTCGCTACAGAAGGACGAGTCTACGGACATCACAGACAAAGCCCAATTATGCATTTTTATTCGAATGGTCTTCGACAACATGACTCCAAAAGAGGAACTTTTAGCAGTTCTGCATATGAACGCACACACACGAGGGGATGACACCTTTAAGATATTCAAGAACTTTATGGACAAGAATAAGATTCCAGCGTGCAAATTGGTGTCAATCACCACCGACGGTGCGACTTCCATGATCGGCCGCTCTAATGGATTTGTTGCCAAATGCCGAGAGGATGAAGCGTTTCCTGACTTTTTAAGTTGTGCCATCTATTTAGCTTATACATTTTCAGTTTTTGTTGACATTGTCAGAAAGGTGATAATTATACTTTGTTTATCATTGAGGTCATCGTGGAGTGCATTATATTGAGCGGTGTCCTTATACTTTTGTCCATCCATTAACATACATTGAGGAGGACAAAATATTAGGAACATTTTTTAATGTATGACACTCCAGCACCACCCACTACAACCTCAATAATAAACAAAATATAATTATCACCTTTCTGACAATGTCAACAAAAACTGAAAATGTATGTGTGGCAGAGCTGTTGTATTTGATTGCATTAGATAACACAGGTCTAACTAATGAAGTGCCGGTGAGTGAGTAACTGTGAAACATGCAGGTTTTCAGTCCACAATATGTGTTGACCACCCTGTTACAACAATTCCAATTACTCACTTGCGAGACATCAAACAAGGTGGGCCATCTGTACTTGATGTCAGTGATGCTCATCTGTAGGCTGACAACATCATGTCTCCTATGTGCAAAAGTTCTGCACATCAAGTCCTTGATGACTGTGCTGTCTCTCTTCGTTGATTCAGCGATTAGTTGGTTTCGGTCCAGCTCTTGTTGTTCCTTACTGCCTCCTTCAGGATAGTGTGGGAAAAACACCACCTCTCCTTTCCGCACTTTCTTTATATTCTTTGCAGCAAACTTGTCATCCGGGTGCTTGTTCTTAAGTGAGTTGCAGGCAACCTCAGGAAATCCAAGGTTTCGGAGCTTCGACCTGTAATTTCCCATCTTGTATTTAAGACTATACATCCGTCCAAGCCAGCCATTACGACTGCCTAGCTCTGTCAGGCATGGATGTTTTCTGACTAAAGCCTCTGCCATCGATCTAAAGGCCCGTGGGGTAGGGTGTGTAGCTGTACATGTAGTCAGCTAATTTTCCCATGATTTCAGATCGGACCCGAGAATTGTTAAGCACAGTACCATCTTTGACAAACTCTTCATTGGCATTCCTCAGTACTGCCTCTGTTGCCACAGAGAAAAGTGGAATGATGATTTTATTTGGCCATGATGTCGTCTGAGGGCTTCCCCGTGGAGATAGGATAATTGTGTCTTGTGAAGACACTGAATCTGCTGTTGTATCAGTAGCAGAGCTTGGAACTGTCATTCATTACATCTGCCTGGTTTTCAGTCAAAGCAGTCAATGTAAGAACCACAGATGGAATAATCACAACTTTGATTGTCCCCTTGTGTTTAATCTGGTTGGTAGAATGGAGAGTGAAGTAATCACCAAAGTCCTCATCGAAGTAATGCAGGGTAAAATCCTCAGTGAGCCCAAATGTCTCTTTTACAGTGCTGGGCAGTGGCGGACTGGCACCAAAAAGAGGCCCTGGCAATTTTGCCAGAGAGAGGCCACATTTGTCTTCTCAGGTCATCTGCAACCAACAGACACATAAACATTACACTGCCACAGAACATAATATAATAGCTTAACCAGAAAATTAAAAATAAATGTTTTACCTTTATATAGTTACAGCAGCAGGTTGCGCAATAATTTGCTTTTCTCTGCCACTCTATCAATCACGTCATCTGAGTCCAGTCTCACTAGGATCTCCTTCTCTGTTGCCATCAACATGAAGGCTTCCAAATTTTCTTCTTTTATTCTGCTCCTTGGACGACTCTTGATGAACTTCAGTGTTGAGAAGCTTCTTTCACATGCCACTTGTGTGCAGGACAGGGTCAACAAAAATTTGTAAGCCAACTGTATTTTGTGGTATGCATGTGAAAAACACTTCAGCTTCTGGAGGAGGAAGTAGCAACACACAACACAGTTCCTGCAGGCTGTGCATCTTTTGCTAACTAGATCAATTTCCTCCATGTCCTCCTGATTGTCCTCTTCTTCCTCAGAGGTAAGAGACTGTGACTCTTTGGTTGTGTACTCACTGAGAGGGGACTTTTTAATAGTGTCCCAGTGGAGGGCCAGGCTACACAACTCTGACTACATTTTCAACTGTTGCATCTTCATCAAAAGGAATGAGGCATTTGCTGATGTTCTCAAGTGCATTATGGGGAAGTCCATTTGAATTTATATCTGGAAAATGAAGCGGATCTAGTAATGATAAGTCAGCATAAAGTTTCCCGTGCTACAGGAAGCGGCGGTGCAGACACTCAGAGACTGTAACAAGAACGATGTTGTGAACATTGATCCTGTAAGCTGTCAATGAGTCTGTAGTTGTGTCTTCTTCATCGGCAGACTCTCCTGGCATTGTTTTTCTTTTTTTCATGCGTTTTGGTGGCAGTGCAGCCTGCACCTCCATTTCAGAGTCCACATTTTGGAATCCACCATTAGCCCATTTCACAGAATTTTCTGTCGCGTCTTTCACTGTGTCAAAGTCTCTGACAAAGTCTTTTAGTTTGTGGTGTGTTTCTGTCACCATGCGATGGGCAGTCAAGAGATCCATGGCATTGGTTTGGAGATACTTTGACAAAGGCGAGGTGAGTGTGAAAACACGCAGAAACAACTGTGCAGTGAGAACTGTCTCATATTTAAGGAGAGACTCAATGAAGGCATGTGCTTTTACACGAACAGCTGGCTTAAATTGTAAATTGTCCTGAATTTTGGACAATGTTTCAACTAAGTCCACATACAAAGCATTCTTTGGCTGGGCAAAGGATCCAAAGATCTTCTTTAATTCAGCATCCTTTAAAGACCATCTTGTTTCCCCAATCAGTGAAATTCTTCTCTGTTGGGGGTCCTGACTCACACCTTCCCAAACATTCATCCTCTGATATGAGTCACGAAGAAACACTACAATCTCATTAATCAACCCAAATAATGATGCTGCTGTTATCACAACACCTGTGGTTTCAGACATAACCAGGTTTAGAACATGGGCATAACACCATACGTGCATTTGGGTTGGGACTTCTTTTGACAGCCAGGCAGAAAACCCCCTGTATGGCCCTGCATATTTGCAGCCCCATCTGTTGAGTTTCCAATGCAGTTCTTCACATCAATTTTGCAAGTGGCCAACGTCTCCTTGAGCATTTTAAGAAAGTCCTCCCCTGTTGATGACTTGCATTCAACAACTGCAAGTAGCTTCTCCTGAATGCTGCTGTCTGTTACGTAGCGGACCACAACACCGCACTGATCTTTTGAGGTTATATCTTGAGTTGTGTCTATCTGTACAGTGTACATTCCAGCCTGGATTACTTCAGTCGCAATTGTTTTCTTGATGAGTTGCCGGATAGCCTCCACAACTGAACATACAGTAGTTTTGGACATTAATGTCACTAGCGAGCCTCTTCCTTTGCCAGTGCTTGATTGGCTTTTTTGGATGCAGTCTTGAACATACTGCTGTAAACAGCTGTCATATTTGCTAAGAAGCAGAAGAATTTCAAGAAAGTTCCCATGATCCACAGACATGTCTGCTAATGAGTGAGCTGCCTCATTTTTACTTCCACGATAACTGAGTGCACATTTGCCTATCAGTTTTATTACATCAATGACACGCTCTAGGACTTGTCGCCTCTTGCGCACCTGTTCTCGGCGAGCTGACATCATATTTGAATCCAGCAGATTTGGGATGTCTGCCTTACTTATCCATGACAGGTAAGCATTCACACATTCCAGATGAATGTGTGTGTTTTCATGACTGTTGAGCCTCTGATGAATGTGTCTCCAATCCTTACATCCTTGAATAAAGGCACTTGTGTCTGTCTTTTTAGAAAATGCCATGCAAACTGCACAAAATAATGAGTGGTTCTCAGCATCATAACTCACCCATTTTCTTTGTGATCCATCTTTATGTCTGTATGATTTCTTGACAGAGTCTTGTGCATCAGAAGGCTGATTTGGATGAAACTTGAAAAACAATTCAAGTGTGTTGGATTTTGGGCATTTGAAGTAATTCCATTCATCCTGGATCACTTCTGTCACTGTAGCAGCTGTTTCTCTGCTTGTTGCTGCAATAGCAGGTGCAGGTGTGACTGTAGCGTCCTTTTCTTGGCCTACAGTCTGTGTTGGTGACTCTTCCTCCACTAATTCCTCCTCTCTTTTTTCCTCTTCAGACCTGCTCCCACTCTCGTCTGCCATCATGTCACCTTTGTCACTCACGCTAGCGGCAGCTGCTGCAGAGCAGCTGGGAGCGCCACCGAGCTCATCACTGGGCACAGGCTTTTTAGAGAATAACTCCACAAAATGTTCCCACTTTCAGCCAATAAAGCCTTACGCTTCTTCTCTTTTTTCTGCTCCACCCTTTTCTACTCGCCGTTTTCTCACTCCTCGATCCATTTTTTTCAGTCTCTGTTGTTGACGTGCTCGCACTACCCATCATTCAATTCATTCATTTGACCTATCATCTCATCAGGTCAACGATCGCGAGAAAATCCACTGACGACAAAAAACATTAAAAAAAAAATCCTTCTTTTTTGTGGCCGCCTGCAGCTCCGCTTTATTTTTTATTATTTTTATTCATTCATTTATTGATTTGCGGCCTCCTATTGACGCAGCCGCTCCGCTTTATTTATTTATTTATTTATTTAATTATTTGCTTTCGCGGCCGCCTATTGATGCAGCCGCTCCGCTCCGCTTTATTTATTTATTTGTGATGCGGCCACGGCCGCAGTGGCATTTGCCCACATTGCCCAATGGCCAGTCCGTCCCTGGTGCTGGGTATTCCTGAGGACAATGTAAGCTTTTCACTCCGGTGTTCTATGATAACTTTCAAGGCAAGGCAACCAAGGCAACCTGGACAGAAACATTAAAAAAAAATTAATCTGAAGGAAGGAAGGTGTTAGACATTCAAGAGTCAGACTTATCACCTAACACTGGCAAAGAATGTGACGAAAAGTATTCATACCCCTTGAACTTTTTCACATTTTTCCACCTTACAACCACAAACTTAAATGTTTTTTTTTATTGAGATTGTATGTGATCAACCAACACAAAGTAACACATAATTGTAAAGTGGAATGAAAATGATACATAGTTTTCCAAATTTTAAGCAAATAAACATCTGAAAAATGTGGTGGGCGTTTGTATTTAGACCCCCCTGTGTTAATACTTTGTAGAGCCCCCTTTCGCTGCAATAACAGCTGCAAGTCTTTTCGGGTATGTCTCTACCAGCGTTGCACATCTAGACCCTGGTATTTTTGCCCATTCTTCCTTGCAAAATAGCTCCAGCTCAGCCAGATTGGATGGAGACCGTTTGTGAACAGCAATTTTCAAGTCTTGCCACAGATGTTCAATTGGATTTAGGTCTGGACTTTGACTGGGCCATTCTAACACAGGGATATGTTTTGTTTTAAACCATTCCATTGTAGATTTGGCTTTATGTTTTGGGTCATTGTCTTGCTGGAAGATGAATCTCCTTCCCAGTCTCAAGTCTTTTGCAGCGTCCAACAGGTTTTCTTCCAGGATTGCCCTGTATTTGGCTCCATCCATCTTCCCATCAACTTTAACCAGATTTCCTGTCCCTGCTGAAGAAAAGCATCCCCATAGCATGATGCTGCCACCACCATATTTCACAGTGGAGATGGTGTGTTCAGGGTGATGAGCAGTGTTAGTTTTTCGCCACACATAGCGCCTTGCATTTAGGCCAAAAAGTTCAACTTTGGTCTCATCTGACCAAAGCAGAGATGGGAGTAAGTCACACATATGCAAGTCTCAAGTCTTAACCTTCAAGTCTCAAGCAAGTCCCAAGTCATTTTTGTGAGAGTCGAGTCAAGTCAAGTCAAGTCATAGCTTAGGTCAAGCAAGTCACAAGTCAAGTCATAGAAATGTAATAAGCTGGAAGACAACCGTCTTAAAACTTTAAGAGACTGCAGCCAGTTTTATGTAGCCCTCCTTTGCACAAAAGGGCCAACAAATAGAGGAAGGGGATATAAGGCTAAATAATAATTATTATAATTATATAATAATTAATATAATAATTAAAATAATATAATAATAATTAATAATTATATTATATACTCACTAGGACCAGCAGGATCAGAATTACTAGGAACGACTACAGGGCCTGGTGTACCAAACAATAATTACCAGACAGAGTACTCAATGGGAATGGCAGCAAACCACTTTTATTCACAACCATTTTTTCAATATGTTACAAAAGACCTTTTTTTAAATATGTTGCAAAAGACAAAGAAGTGCATCACGGAATGAACTTGAACAAATACGACTTCAAATACGTCTTCTAATACTCCTTCAAAAAGGCCTGTGGTGTGTGTGTGTTAGAGAGAGAGAGAGAGAGAGGAGGAGGAGAGTCCTGTGTGTGTGCAACTGCGTGAAAAGTGGTGAAAAGCCATAGACGGTGAAAGACGGCTATTTACAATGCATTGCATTTGCAGAAAATCAAATTTGACAAAACTCTATCACTCAGCTGTGAACGATGGGGTCGCATTATAATCCCTCCATGACTGAAGACACGCTCAACAGGTGCACTTGATGCAGGAATTGCCAAGACTTTTACCGCCACCTTGAACAAAGAGGGGAGGGTGTGCCTGTTCATGGCCCAAAACTGAAGGGCATTTTGTCCATCGCAAATATCCAAGTAGTGGTTCAACTGAATATGGGGGCTTGAACCTGAATCCTTTTTCTGCCTCTTGCGGTATGCTGAAAACAGTCCGGATTGATGCTCTGGCTCCTCTGTTGTGGTTTGGTCCTCCTGCTCACATGGGGTTGGGGTGAACTTAGAAGCCTCTTGGAGAATCAAATCTGATGAGTAAAGGCAAAAACAGGAAAGACACTATTGAATACTTATTATTAGTAACAACCATGTAATCAGAATCAGAATCAGAATCAGAACAATTTATTGCCATTTTTGCTAAACAAAATAGGAATTTGACTCAGCGTTCCAATGTGTGCATCAACGAATACAGTGCAGCAGGACAGGACAGTGCAAACAGGACAGTAACAGGACAATTTGAGAGAACATGGTGATGGGTGATGAGGTATAGGATACAGAGAATACAGAGTAAAGTGCAAGTGCATAATTGAGTCCAGTGTGATTACTAGTCCTGGACCAGTATCACAGGGAGGAGGGAAGGGGGGGGGGGGGGGGGGGGGTTGGTAGCCAGACTCGTTTACCAGCCTGACGGCTGAGGGGAAAAAACTAAGTCTGTGACGGGTCCTAGCAGTTCCAGGCAGCCGCAACCTTCTCCCAGAAGGAAGCGGGGTGAAGAGGTTGTGACCTGGGTGCGAGGGGTCGGCCATGATCTTTTTTGCCCTTCTCAGAGCCCTGGTGTCATGTAGGGACTTGAGGGAGGGCAAGGGAACGCCGATCACCTTCTCCGCCGATCGAATCACCCGCTGCAGCCTGGCCTTGTCCTTGACCACCGCAGCAGGGAACCAGGTGATGATGGAGTGGGTGAGGATGGACTCAATGATGGCGGTGTAGAACTGAGTCATCATCCTCCTCGGCAGCCTAAATTTTTTAAGCTGCCGAAGGAAGAACATCCTCGTGTGGGCCTTTTTCAGAAGGGCCGTGATGTTCGGCCCCCACTTCAAGTCCCGGGAGAGAGTCAGGCCTAGAAAGCGGCAAGACTCCACGGAGGCAACCGGGGTTTCACCCAGCATAATGGGAATGAGTGGGGCTGCGTTCCTCCTAAAGTCCACCACCATCTCCACTGTCTTCTGCGCGTTGAGCTCCAGGTTGTTGCAGCTGCACCAGCTCTGTAGCCGCTCGATCTCCCTCCTGTATGCAGACTCGTCCCCCTTGGAGATGAGGCCCACCAGGGTGGTGTCGTCTGCAAACTTCAGGAGCTTGACCGACGGTTGGAGGGAGGTGCAGCTGTTGGTGTACAGGGAAAACAGGGCGGGAGACAGGACACAGCCCTGCGGAGAGCCAGTGCTGATGGACCTGGAGCTGGAAATGCTCTTCCCCAGCTTCACCCGCTGAGACCTGTTGGTCAGGAAGTCGGTAATCCACTTGCAGGTAGAGACCGGCACCTGCAGCAGGGATAGCTGGCGCTCCAGGGTGTGAGGAATGATGGTGTTGAAGGCCGAGCTGAAGTCCACGAATAGAATCCTGACGTAGTTCCCTGCAGTGTCCAGGTGTTCCAGTACGTAGTGCAGAGCCATGTTCACCGCGTCGTCCGTGGATCTGTTGGCTCTGTATGCGAACTGCAGGGGGTCCAGTACAGGATCCGTAATGGACTTCAGGTGGGCCAGGACAAGGCGCTCCAGCACCTTCATGACAACAGAGGTCAGGGCGACCGGTCTGTAGTCATTTAGGCCTGTGACCTTGGCCTTCTTGGGTATGGGGATGATGGTTGAGGCCTTGAAGCATGCTGGGATGTAACACAGCTCCAGTGAGGCGTTGAAGATGTTGGTAAACACCGGGGCCAGCTGGTCGGCGCAATGCTTCAGGGCTGATGAAGAGACGGAATCCGGACCGGCCGCCTTCCGGGGATTCTGACCCTTGAACAGTTTTTTCACCTCCCTCACTGTGACAGAGAGGGGAGGTGAGGAGGAGGGAGAGAGGGGAGTGAGGGGAGGGGGCGTGGGAGGAGTAGCAGGGGGGTTGATGACCCTACTGGGGTGCAGGGGTGGTTGTGGCCCGGGGGTGTGGAGGGAGGGTGCCGGGGGGAACTCCTTCTCGAACCTGCAGTAAAACTCATTGAGCTCGTTGGCAAGGGGGAGGCTGTCGGGCGCCTGCGGGGGCTTTGGTTTGTAGTTGGTGATCTTCTTGAGGCCTTTCCAGACGGAGGAGGGATTCCCTTCAGAAAGCTGTTGCTGCAGTCTCTCTGCGTAATGATGTTTTCCCTCCTTCACTGCTTTGGCGAACTTGTACTTGGCCCTCTTGAACAGATCACCGTCCCCGCTGCGCCTGGCCGCCTCCTTCTCCTGCCTCAGCCGCTTGAGTTTAACTGAGAACCAGGGCTTGTCGTTGTTATAAGACTTCCTGAAGTGGAGGGGGACACACACCTCTTCACAGAAGCCGATGAATGATGACACAGTATCTGTGTATTCATCCAGGTTGTTTCCAGCTTCTGGCCCCGCCCACTCGAAGTCCTGGTCGCAGCCTGCCGACTCCAGCCCGGCACGTAGTCTCTCACGTTCTTCACTGGACCACACTCTGAACCGACTCACTACAGGTTTAGAGAGTTTCAATCTCTGCCTATAGCGAGGGATCAGGTGAATGAGATCGTGGTCACTGTTGCCCAGCGCAGCACGTCGGACCGAATGGTATGCCTGACGGATTGTGCAGTAGCAGTGATCGAGGGTGTTTTCGCCACGGGTGGTGCATGTGACTTGCTGCCTGTATTTGGGAAGAGCCCGGCTAAGATTAGCCTTGTTGAAGTCTCCCAAAACTACAGTGAGACTGTTCGGGTGCTGGCGTTCCGCACTCGTTATCTGCCCAGCCAGTGTGTCTACTGCTGCGGTGACGTCAGCAGCCGGCGGAATGTAAACACACCCGAGAATGAATGAGCTGAACTCGCGTGGGGAGTATAGTGGCCGACAGAGGATGAAGAGGGATTCTATATTAATGGAACAGTGTTGGAGAATCACTGTTACATCCGAACACCAGCGATCGTTCACAAAAAACAGTAATCCACCTCCACGCGACTTGTTCACTGCCTCGAAGACCCTGTCCGCCCGGAACATAGTGAAGCCTTCCAACTCCACAGCCCCGTCAGGTATAGATAGCGACAGATGGGTCTCCACAAACGCAAACACAGCCGAGGAGTGAAAGTCCCTGCTCCTAGCTACTAGACACTGGAGTTCGTCCATTTTATTGAAAATAGAGTTCACGTTGGCAAGGAAAATACCTGGAAGAGGTGGACGCGTTCCCCTCCGACGCAGGCGAGCCAGAGAGCCAGCTCTCCTTCCCCGCTGTCTTCTGGTCCACTTAACCGCACGGGCGAAAAACGCAGTACCCCTCACAAGTATATCCAGAATGTACGTGGAACGGGTGAGTAGTTCGGGATAAATGTCCGGTGGGGTTAGATCCTTAAAGTGCAGTAGTTCCTCTTTTGTGTAAGAAGTCCAACAGGACACTGGAACAGTACAAAACAAACAAAACACGACACAGAGTAGCGCTACGGCAGCCATGGGCGGCGCCATCTTGGACCGTCACCTAGGCAACCAGGTGCATATTAGTGAATAGTGAGTGACTAGTTAGTGTTAGTGAATGACAATGAATGACAATTTGTATGAAGTGAATCGACACCACCCTCCAAAATCCTAGTTATAACATGGGTAAACTTTATATTTGATGTGCTATAAAAATGTTACATACCTTTAATCATCATTGACACAGCCTCCTTGGTGTTTTCATGGACCAAAACGTCATGGGTCAACCACATGGTGCCAAATGAATGGTCCACTAGAGCAGCCTTTAGGTATAGAGCAGGGGTTCTCAAACTTTTTCACACGAAGGACCACTTTATCATTTATTTTTTTTATCATGGACCACCTAACCAGCGGGCAAATTTCCCACTCCCACCCTTAAAAAAACCTTTTTAAACAGCGTATGTTCCAATTTTATATGTTGTATATTCCAAATTAAGTCTGCAGTATATTACAAATGTATTTGTAATAAATAGGCTAGTAGCAAAATTAGGCTACTATGAAATACCTTTACCCCGATCTATGTGAGATTAATCACTGTTTCAGATTAAACATGTTCAGAGCTGGTTGTGATGTAATGAATGACACAGCAGTTGTATGAAGAGAATTTAATTTGATACCACTGTCAAAATAGTAAAGGTGAACTCAATGTGAAGTAGTTCAACATTAAAAGAGTAAACTATGTTAATTGAACCTATTACTTTTAATTGTAATCAAATATTTAGCTCTTGTGGAGCTATGAACTTCAGCACTGCTGATAAAATGACAAATTCCAAATAAGCATAACAACTTTACAAATAGGCCTAGTGCTCAACAATTAATGTGATGAATGGTGTTGCTTATTAAGCATCATTGACTCAATGTCTGGATCCAAACTGGAGAGTTTCAATCTCATACTGGGGGCTACATTGATCTTGTTGCGCTGCTTTGTTTTCAAACCAACCAGTGTGGAAAATCCAACCTCACAGTTGTAGGTGGTTGAAAACGGCATCTACACTTTAGAAAACGATTATTTGTACTCCTAGCTTCGCTTTTGAACGCAGATGAAGGTGATTTGAGAAATCCTGTTATAAATTCGACTTTTTTGTCATCCTCTCGCGGACCACTTGGGACCACAATCACTGGTATAGAGGGTCAGAAAAGGGCACTGACTGCCTATCACATGATTCTTGTACCATCCGGACATTCACAAAGACCCCCCTGAACCGTCTTTGGAGTGATGTTTGTAGGCTACAGATCAAACCCCCCATGTAGCACATTTTCCCTTTTTCATTTTCCAGGTGGTGGTTAAGAGAAAGGATACAAAGTACCACAGCGCTTATGGTCACTTTTTTTTTCCCCTGCGTGAGGTCTGTGGCTTCCGCAAAAGGCTGAAGGATGTTCACCAGTTCTTTCATCTGATTCCACTCTCTTGCTGTGAATACCATGTCCTTATGGCCCGAATCAGAAAGAAGTCTAGAAAGCTTAAGCTGATCACAGTTGAGCACTGCCTAAAAGTGGAACTCCAGCGAGTGGCAATACAGGCAGGGATTCCACGCTGACCAAACTCACCCTCAAACATTTCTTTGAATGAGCAGCTTGTATGGAGAATGTGGCTCAACCTGGAGGCTTTCGCAATGGCTGCATCAACAATTCTGGTCTCTTTCAGGCCATCTCTCATGACCAGTTGCAGTGTATGAGCAAAACACTGCATTCTGCATTGACTCTTCGCCATGATAAAGAGGTCAACCCGCTCTTGATCCTCTGGTGACAGGTCATTCCACAGATCAGCATCATCTAGGTCTTCTTCCTCTTGACCTGGAAAGCAGGTGGTGAAGGCCTTCTTCATGTTGGCCGCATTATCACAGATAATGTGGTCAACTTCCTTCTCAGCTCGAAATCTTCACACACCTGCTGAAACTCCTCACAAATCCTTTCACCAGTATGTAAACCTTTGAAACGGCTGCATGCCAGTAAAGCCGACTTCAAGGAGAGGGAGTCATCAGCTGAAATCATCAGCCAGTGTTACCCCAAAGAACCCCCTCATCTGTCTGTCGGACCATATATCTACAGTCACCGACACACTATCTGCATTTTCTAGGTCTGATTTTAGCTTCATCCGTCGCTCGGCCACTACCTCATCCAGCTTCGTGGTTATTGTCCTGCGGCTCACAGGGGCGTACCTGCTGTCCACTACAGTCAAAAAGTGCTGAAAGCTTGGATGTTCAATTATGGATAATGGCAGGTTGCAGTCAATTATCAGATCTGACAGGATTGAGTTGCTGATGGCTCTCTGCTGTGGATGATTAGAGCTGTAGGTATTGCTTGGAGTTCTTGAAGTAAAAAACTGCGATATCATTGGCTGAGTGGTGTCAAATGTGTCCTTAGTAGTGGTGTACTCTTCAAATCTAGACAGAGGGGAGAAGTGCAAAAAAAACTGCTTTTAGCTCATGTTTTCATTGCATAATATTCCATTAAAAAATACCATACGGAAATTAAATGGAGACACTTCAATCAATCAAACTTTATTTATAAAGCACTTTACATACATTAAAAATGTAGCACAAAGTGCTTTACATGTTTAAAAACAGCCCCCACCCCTGCCCCACCCCAGCACATACACACGTACATACACATTTTGGCAAAAAACAGACACACACACACACACACACACATACACATACACATAGATCAATAAAGTAAACTTAGAAACATGTGGCTGAGTACAGAGGAGCCAGGTCAGGAAACACTATCACAGGAGGTCGTCTGCACCAGGCGCTGCTCACGGCCCACGACCAGGACGCCTCCACCCGGGCGCCCACCAAGCTACAGGCCAGCACAAATGCAATCCCAGCCAGAGCCGATCACAGCCCCCAGTGCAGACGGCCCCCACCGAGGAAACACTGGAGATAGGGAATAAAACATTAAAACTACTGGAGATAAGGAATAAAAGCATAAAACTACATACGCTAAGAACATAAAATAAACAAATAAATAAAATAAAGTAACATAGAAATAACTAAAATGAAGTCTATCATAAAAAGTAAAAAGAATAGACATAACAGAATAAAAACTGACTAAGATAAATAAATTAATAAATTAATAAAACATCAGTTGAAAGCTAAATTAAATAGGTGGTTCTTGAGCCTGTTTTTAAAAATATCAACACTCTGCGGCCCTCAGGTCCTCCGGTAGGCTATTCCATAGACGGGGGCCATAGTGCTGAAAAGATGCCTCACCGTAGGTACGTGTTCTAACTTTGGGGATTATTAAAAGGCCAGTGCCGGAGGATCTAAGGGCGCGGGAGGGTTCATATGGTAAAAGCAATTCTGAAAGATAAGAAGGCCCAAGACCCCTAAGACATTTAAAAACCATTAAAAGAACCTTAAAATCAATCCTAAAACACACAGGGAGCCAATGCAGTGATTTTAAAACCGGTGTAATATGTGCCCGCTTTCTGGTCTTCGTGAGCACACGTGCTGCAGAGTTCTGTAAAAGTTGTTGAGATGCTTCTTTTTGGAAGACCAGAAAGCAGGGCGTTACAGTACTCAATACGACTGGAGATAAAAGCATGCATCAGCGTCTCTGTGTTAGCACGAGAGAGAAAGGGGCGGACTCTGGCTATGTTCTTTAAATGGTAAAATCCAGTTTTAATTACATGTTTAATATGTGGAATAAAATTGAGCTCAGAGTCAAAGATGACGCCCAGATTCTTTACCTGATTGGAAGTATTTAAAGACAGTGACTGAAGTTTTGATAAAAGTTTCTCTCTCTGTGCCTTAGGATCGATAATTAAAACCTCAGTCTTGCCCTGGATGAGCTGTAAGAAGTTTTCTGCCATCCAGGACTTGATGTCTAAAATACACTTAAAAAGGGCATCAATTGGCCCTGTGTCATCAGGGGACATGGATATGTACAGCTGTGTGTCGTCCGCATAGCTGTGGAAGTTGATACCATGCCCCCTGATGACATTTCCCAGTGGGAGCATGTATAAATTAAAAAGTACAGGACCTAAAATTGAGCCTTGGGGCACACCACATTTAATTTCATGAATCTTTGAGGAGCAAGTGTCCAAACTTACAAGAAATGTTCTATCTGTGAGATAAGAACTGAACCATTGGAGGACAGTACCAGAGAGGCCGACCAGGTGTCTTAGTCTGTTTAAAAGAATCAGGTGATCAACTGTATCAAAAGCAGCGCTTAGATCCAGTAGCACAAGGACTGTAAGCTTGAGTGAGTCCAAGTTGCACCTAAGATCATTAACAATTTTCAGTAAAGCAGTCTCTGTACTGTGGTTCGTCCTAAATCCAGATTGAAATTTCTCAAAAACAGAACGGTTATTTAAAAAGTCATTCAACTGAATAAAAAAAGTTTTTCTAAAATTTTACTTAAAAATGGTAAGTTGGACACTGGTCTATAGTTATTAAGAACATTAGGATCTAAATTGTTCTTCTTTAGAAGGGGTTTCACCACTGCTGTTTTAAGGGCAGTTGGGAAAGTACCCGTCTGAAGAGAACAATTCACGATATTCAAGAGCTCATCTTCAAAGAATCCATAAAAAGTTTTAAAAAGTGATGTGGGAATAGGATCTAAAAGGCAGGTTGTTTGTTTTACTTGGGAGAAAACTCTACCAAGCATCTCTGCATCAACCAGGGCAAAACTGTCCAGTGTTTCCTCAGGTAAAAACAAACATTCTAAGGTATTAAAAACAGTATTTTGATCAGATAATATAGAGGATCTTATAAAATCAATTTTGCCTCTGAAGTGATCTGCAAAGTCCTCACAAAGGGAGTCTGTAGGAGAATTTTGATATCTATTAAAATCAGGGTTCATCAGAAGATCAATAGTATTAAATAGGATTCTTGGGTTATTTTTATGATCAGTGATTATGTTGGTAAAGTAGGTATATCTTGCGTTCCTGAGAGCAATGTTGTATGTTTTTAATTGCTCACGGTATATTTGGTGATTAATTGTTAATTTATTTTTCCTCGATTTCCGTTCAGCTACCCTGCAATTTCTTTTCAGTTTTTTGATCTCCTCAGTTCTCCATGGAGCTGTGAGCTTAGGCAGTATTTTCTTGGTTGTTAGTGGAGCTACGAGATCAAGTGTTGATTCCAGTTTTTTCGTAAAACATTCAAAAATAAAATAACAAGGTGCCGGTACAGCAGCTGATGGATGCTTACCCAAGATTTCAATAAAATTTGCAGCCACTTCAGAGGTAATATAGCGTTTCCTGACAGTTCGCACCGAGGTCTCCCGTTGAATAAAACGAAAGTTACGAATGTAACTACGGTTCTATGAATCCCGAATGACCGCCAGAGGTGGTGCTTTAAGCACTGAATATTCCCCTTCGCGCATGCGCAGTTCGAGTATGTATACCAACAATGTCACCTGTGACCCCCAGATGACCCGAAGAAGACAATATCTTCCGGTGTCACCTGAGGATCATTTCCTACAGAATCTTCTCGTGAGCACACGAGGATTCTGAGTGACAGAGAGCTCTGGCGGTCATTCGGGATTCATAGAACCGTAGTTACATTCGTAACTTTCGTTCTATTTCATCCCTGCTGACCGCCAGAGGTGCTTTAAGCACTGAATGACTTATGCCAGCAAGGTCACGAGGAATCCGGCTTTCAAACCTTCAGTGTGCAGAGTCAGAGGACTCCGGCCGCAGAACCACGGCCAATGGATGGGGTGTGGCCACATTTACCCTGTAGAACCTGGAGAAAGTATCCGGTGACGCCCATGAAGCTGCGGCACAAATGTCCTCTAGGGATACTCCCCTCAAGGCAGCCCATGAAGCACTCCTGGTAGAGTGGCACCTCGCCCCAGGTGGAAGGGGACGGTTACTTGCCCGATAGGCATGGGTGATGACGTCAACAATCCAGTGGGACAAACGCTGCTTTGAGATGGCGCGACCCCTGTTAGGGCATCCATAACAGAGAAAGAGCTGATCAGCTCTTCGAATGCATGCCGTAGCTGCAGTGTAGACCTTCAGGGCCCGCACTGGACACAAAAGCTCAGGCTCCTCCCCTTTCTCCCCCGGAGAAGGGTCAAACCGTGCCAGTTGAATGGGCTGGTTCAGGTGAGCACGGGACAGCACCTTAGGAAGAAACGCTGTGTTCGGCCACAGAGTGACCCCTGAGCCATCCGAATTCCACCTTAAACACGAATCACTGATTGACAGGGCATGTAGCTCGCTGACACGCTTCGCAGAGCAAATGGCCAGAAGGAACGCAGTTTTACAGGAAACCCACTTCAACTCCGCTTGTGCCAAGGGCTCAAAAGGGGGCCGGCATAGTGCATCAAGTACCAGGGGGAGATCCCATGCTGGGGCTCTTGTGGTACTCAGAGGATGCAATCTCTGAGCCCCCCTCAGGAAGAGGGACACCAGACCATGGCTCCCCACTGTGCCATTGTCAACCCTAACATGACCACAAGATATTGCCGCTACATACACTTTCAGCGTTGAATGAGAGCGCCCTTCGTCCAGAAGAGACTGAAGAAAGTCGAGAATAGTTGGCACAGAACAGTGCACAGGGTCCTCATTCCGACCTGCACACCAGTTGGAGAACAGTTTCCATCTATTCTCATATTGGAGACGAGTGGATGGCGCTCTTGCGCTCATTATGGTGTGTCTCACAGGGTCCGCACAGGAGCTCAACAGCGGCTCGGGCCCTCCAACAGCCAAACACATAGCTGGAGGCGTCGTGGATTTGGGTGCCAGATCCGCCCTGCTAGTTGGGACAGGAGATCCCTCCTGTCGGGTAGGCGCCACGGTGCACCGCGACAGAGTCTGTGCAGCAGTGGAAACCAGTTCCTCCCTGGCCAGAAGGGAGCCACAAGCAGGACACTGTGACCCTCCTGAAGGACCCTTTGAAGTACCAGCCGAATCAGCAGAAGCGGAGGAAAGGCGTACAGAAGGCCGTCCGGCCAAGGATGAGCCAGTGCATCCTGGCCCAAAGGACTGGTTGTCTCGGCCAAGGAGAACCACAGAGGACAGTGGGTAGAGACCTCTGAAGCGAAGAGGTCCACCTCTGCCCTGCCGAAGAGGCTCCAAATCGTGTTCACCACCTCCGGGTGGAGGCGCCACTCTCCTGGCAGAAGTTTCTGACGAGAGAGAGAGTCCGCCAGGCTGTTCTGCTCTCCCGGCAGATACATCGCCCGAAGGCTGATCAGGCGGGGGGCTGCCCACGTAAGGAGCTCCTCTGCCACTTGCAGCAGCCGCGCAGACTTGGTCCCGCCCTGATGATTTATATGATACACAGCTGATGTGTTGTCTGATCGCACGAGAACATGCTTGCCCCTCAGGTGCGGCAGAAAGTGCCTGGGAGCCAAGTGAATCGCTCGCAGCTCCAGCACATTGATGTGCGCCCCCTGGTCTTCCACAGACCACTGCCCCTGGGCCGTCCTGCTCTGCCACACTGCACCTCATCCGGAAGGGCAGGCATCTGTGGTAACAGTCTCCCTGCGAGACGGAACAGAACCCATAGGAACATCCCTGAGCATGTAGGCCCTGTCCCTCCATGGGGCCAAGGCGAGGAGACACTGTTGTGACACCCTGAGTTTCTTGCCCCTGTGCCGCCTAGCATCCAAATGGAAGCTGTTCAGCCACCTCTGCAGGGGGCGCAGTGACAGCAAGCCTAGAGGAACCACAGCTGAAATGGACGTTAGTTTGCCCAAGAGACGAAGAAATGAGACATAGGTCAACCAACGGCCCTCTTGGAACAGGGCAAGAAGGTGAAGGATGTCGTCCACCCGGTGGGGGGACGGTCTGGCTATCATAGCTACACTGTCCAATGCCACCCCTATGAAGATCGTGGCCTGAGATGGTACCAGGCAGCTCTTTGCCATGTTTACCTTGAGTCCGAGGCGGGCCACGTGGGACAGGAGACGCGCTGTATCTCTGGACACCTGGGCACGGGAGGGGGCACAGATCAGCCAGTCGTCCAGGTACGGGAGAACCTTCAAGCCCTGAGACTGTAGAGGCGCAAGGGCTGCGGCCACACCCCTCGTGAACACCCTTGGGGAGAGGGAGAGCCCAAAAGGTAGCGCCCTGAACTGCCAGTGGCGGCCTCGATAGGCAAAGCGGAGAAACTGCCGATGGTGCTGAGCGATAGGGATGTGGAAATAAGCATCCTTGAGGTCGATGGACGTGAACCATTCCCCGTGTGCCACAGTTCGCAGGACGTCTGCCGTGGTCAACATGTGGAAGGGAATGACCTTCATAAATTTGTTCAGCCCTCTGAGGTCTAGGATTGGGCGAAATCCGCCAGTTTTTTTCGTCACAAGAAAGTACGTTGAATAGTACCCTCTGGGACGTGACAGAGGGTCCACGGGCTCGATGGCGCCTTTGGCCAGGAGGGCGGATAACTCCTGGTCCAGCACGAGAGCCTTTGACGGGTCGCTGACGGAGGTCATTTTGACCCGGCCGGATGTGGGGGGCCGGCGGCGGAATTGAAGCTTGTACCCGTGGGTTAAGGTGGCAACCACCCACGGGTCTGAAGCATGAGCAGTCCACTGTCGGAGCTGCTGATGCGAAAAATATCCCACCGCCGGCCCCAAGGTCTCAATGTCTGGCCCCCCGGCCCCTAGGGGCCCTAGAGGGGGGGCGGACGGGCTCTGGAGCTCGAGGCTGTCTGGATGGCAGGCGGGCGGGGCCTCGAAAGTCCCGGGCTGGTCTCTGTACGGGACGCTGGGCATCACGACGGCCAGTGAAGTGGGTTGGCGGTGGAAAGCGGGTGTGAAAGGCAGCCGAGGGGCCCCTCGCTCTGCTGGCAGGAGGCCTATCAGGAGGAGGCATCCGTCTAAGGCCCGCAAGCTGCTGCCTGGTCTGCCCGGCCTGGATGGTCCGCTCCAATGCTTCCTGGGCTGCGGGACCAAATATCTCCCCTGGTTCCACCGGGAGGCTGTGGAGAAGTCTCCTAGCTGCCTCTGTCAAGTTTGACTGAGACAGCCAAACCTGGCGATGAGCCTGAACCAGGATGGACATCATTCGTCCAAGTTCTCTAGAAAAAAGGCCAAATGCCTCCAATGAGGCATCACAAAAGGTGGTGGAGTCAGCAGTCACATTGCCCTCCTGCAGTGAAGCTGAGAGCGCCAACATGAGGTGTGACAATGAGTTTCCCATGCGGCCTGCACGTGCTCCAGCATCATAAGCCCTTGTGAGAAGGTTGTCTGTGATCCGACACTGGGGTCGAGGGCACCTAGCATCCCTTCGCAGAGCTTCATCCGGGGACACGACGAGAGAAGTGATGGCAGGCTCTACGGCCGGCATACGATCCAGGCCAACTCCTGCTGCATCGTGCATGGCTGCCAGGGTCCGCCCATCTGCAGAGAGACGGGAGCAGGCCTTAGTGTCCCTCCAACAGGCCTGCAACTCCTTCAGGTAATCCTCAGAGTGAGGAATAGCAAAGGCAGTGGGGGCCGGCCTGCGCCTAAAGAAGGCGCTAGCCGGTGCCGCTTCTGCCAGCTGTGGTACCTCCATGTGCAGACGCTCTAAGGCCATGCGCATGATGGCACGCATGGAGCCATCCCCCGTCTCGGCCCCTGAACTCTGAGCTGAGGAGTGGGAGCCCCGCTCAGACGCCGGGGAACCTCCATCTCCTGAATCCTCCCCATAATCGTGGAAGTGGGTCGCCGAAGCAGCCAGGGATATCCAGTGTATCCTCCTCAGGTACCAGCACCGGCATTGAAGGAGAGGGTGCCAAAGCACCTACCAGTGGGGCATCAGGCTGGCGGTCTCTGAGCATGTACCTCATCTGGGCCAGCTCAGCCGACAGCTGCTCCACTTTGGACGAGAGCCCGCTTTGTCTCTCTTCTCTGTGAGCAGGCTTCACCTTTTTGCTGGAGAGTGCAACTGCTGAAGCAGCTGCCCGGCGCTTAGACCGTCTCTGACCGACTGGGGGCGCCTGGCCTGAAGGGGGGAGCTCACCTTCCTCCCCAGGATGTTCCACCTCCGCCAGTCTGGCAGCTCTCACCGCCCGAGACAAGTAGCTGCAGTTCATGCAGGGATTGTCAGAGAGTGCCTCCCGAAGGTGTTCAGGACCGAGGCACACGGGGCATAGGTCGTGACCATCCTCTGACTGTAGAGGAGTCTCACAGGATGTGCAAAAATGGGAGCCATCCATTGTGGTGGCACTACGAGGTGCGACACTCACCTGTCCAAGTTAACTCGGACGCTCCCGCCTATAGGGCCTTGTACTGGGGGGAGGGGACGCGTACGCCGCCTGTACCAGGTAAGGAGTCCTTGGATAACCTGAGCGCGTACGCTATGGAAAAACCAAGTACGGGCACAGTAAGCTGAAGGGAGGGAGCGCGTACGCTGCCTAAAACAGCAGAGGCCCAATTACAATAATAAGAATAAATAATAACTGTTATCAATACTAACAGTCACAATAATAAATCAGCCTCTGGACACTGTACCAAAAATAGCTGTAGTGCTGGGCAACAGTCATAGCAACTAATGACAGCGCAAACAAAAAACAAACCAAAGCAGCGCGCACGCAGCCTGTACCAACAGAGGTTGATGCGCGACACTCACCTGCAGGTGAAGCTATGCTACAGGTAACAGGCTCCACGCCGGCTACGGGACACGCTCACGCAACCCGCCAACAGAGCCCGTGAGCAAACAAAGTCAGTTTAACTGGGGGGAGGAGGATGCGCGAACGCAACCACCACCGACAAATAAGCCACAAACACCAAAGTAAGCGTTAGTCTGCCATCAGCTAAGGGGATACTCACCTCGCTTACCGGCGAAACAGAAAACACTTCTCAATACAGAGAGAGGTCGCCGTCGCAGCTCCTGGAGGGCGAACGATCGCTGCTCCGACCGACAACGGCCGCGGAACTACTAGCGACGGCGTATAAAGTACTTCGTAATGAAGCAGAAGGCGTATTGCTTTCAAAGCAAGCAAAACCGCACGCGAGAAGAAAAAAGAAGGAAATGATCCTCAGGTGACACCGGAAGATATTGTCTTCTTCGGGTCATCTGGGGGTCACAGGTGACATTGTTGGTATACATACTCGAACTGCGCATGCGCGAAGGGGAATATTCAGTGCTTAAAGCACCGCCTCTGGCGGTCAGCAGGGATGAAATAGAACTGGTGATATTAAAAAACACACAGTAATGGTCCGACACAGCCAGGTCAACAACAGAGGACACACTGGTTGACAGGACATAGCTGAGAACAAGATCCAGAGTGTGTCCTCTGTTGTGAGTCGGCTGAGTAAAATCCAAGCAACTCAATGAATTTAAAAAGTCTTTGGTCAAAGAGTCAGATGGATTATCTATGTGTAAGTTAAAATCACCAGATATAATGATAAAATTGTAAGTGGCATGGATTATTGATAAAAATTCTGAAAATTCACTGATAAAAGCAGCATCATGCTTCGGTGGTCTGTATACGGTGACACACAGAATTGGGTTATTATTAAAAACAACTGCATGATGCTCAAAGGTGGTGTACTGATCAAATACAATTTGTTTAATATCTAATGATTTATTAGTTATCGATGCAGTACCACCACCTTTCCTGCCACTTCTCAGGGAGAATGTGAAGTTAAAATTTGGTGGGGAGGCCTCAGTGAGAATAACTGGCGCGTCTGTACCCAGCAATGTTTCAGTTAGAAATAAACAGTCAACCTTATTATCTAAAATCAGGTCGTTAATAATAAATGATTTGTTTTGAAGGGAGTGTATGTTTAAAAGTGCCATGTTTATAGTGACAGGTGACTTACCAACAGTATGTGTGGACTGATGATGTTTTGGGAGAGGTCTGAGGTTATTTAAGTTCACAGAGTGAATATGATGGATTCTTGATGATTGCCCCCGATGGGTGATGATGACAGGAATTGGTGCGTTGTTTATGAGAACTGATGGCCCAAGTCCAGTACTGTGTGTGTTATGGTGAGTTGTGGAACATGAAGCATAGGAACTAGGACCTGGGGGACATCAATCAGCGGTGGACCGGTCAGTCAGTACAGGTGTAGGGTGTGCGTGTTGTACACCGTATGCCAGGTTGGCAGACAACACGCGGGAGCCAGATCTGTTTAAATGAAGACCATCGGATCCAAAAAGGAGTCTCCTCTCCGAGAATACATTGAAATTGTCAATGAAGCCGACACTGTGGGTGCAGCAGGCAGAGGAGAGCCAGGTGTTCAGACTGAGCAGCCTGCTGAAACGCCCAATGCCCCTGCCGCAGGTGGGGGTGGGGCCGGAGATAAAAACACTCACCTGGGACTGCAAGAGTTTGTTAAAAAGCTGCGTTAAATCCCGTTTTAAAAGCTCCGACTGTTGTCTGGAAGTGTCGTTGGTACCCACATGAATAATAACCTTGGTCACCTGTGGGTGAGAGTCCAGGACGCTCGGGATTTTCTCTGTTATATCCATAACAGTGGCGCCGGGAAAAAACAGGGTGAACGCCCCCCTCAGGCGGACGTTACGAAGGATGGAGTCTCCTATGACAAGTGTCGTGGCCTGTTGTCCGGGGGGAGTGGGCGATCCGGTGACCCCGTCGTATCCGTCAGGCGCTCGGGGGTGATGCCACTCACGGTGGGGAGGACGCCGGGAGTGCCACCGCACCGCGTCCTTGAGGAGCCGCCTCCGCTGGGTTGAATGGCGGGAGGACGGAGGCGAGTGGCCCGGTGCTAGATGTCCATCCGCGGGGGTGCAGGCAGCCGAGAGTGGAGGGAAAGCTGTGGTGTCGGTGAGCGGTGGCACGGCATCCGTCGGAGGGGAAACAGCGGGATCAACAGGATCATTTCCCTGGTCCGGGGGCCGGACCGGTGGCTCCTTGCTCACGGATAGAGCCGAGTACTTGTTGGTGAGCGGAATGGTGAAAGAAGAGGGCGCCCCGTACGGAGCCCCGCCAGGAGCCCTCTTCCGACTGCGGACAACCACCTCAGACCAGTGAGGCCCTTTATTCGGAGTTGAGCATGAAGGCCGCGGACAGGTGGTGGAGGGAGGTTCCCATACGACGGTGTCCCTCAGTGCGGCGGCGGTGTTATGCAGGTTTGGCTTACCGGCCTGCGAGGTCTCCAGCCAGCTGGACAACATCGGGAGCCGGGATTTGAGGGTGGCCAGCAGTGAGTCCTTCTTCTGCAGCTCATCCGACAGCCGTCCGATATCCTCCAGGAGATCGGCAATCTTTTTCTGAGCTTTTTGAAGCTGGTTTCCTACCTCAGCAGGTAAGGACGAATCCATAGTAGTTGCCATGGTTGTTGTCTGGGCCAGATGGTAGCTGGTAGCTGTGCCTGGTGGTAGCTGGTTATTGTTTGATACAGATTCACTTGTAAGAATTAGAGTCGCGATGTGTAAGACTGAGCCCCTCTCGGTAATCGGGCTCGGTGTCCGTAGCTTTCAAAACGCGGTCCGCGTTTTGCATGTCAAGCCGTTTTGCATGTCAACTTCTATGTTATATACTACGATTTACTCTTGAAAGTGGCCCATTTCTAATTTCTGTCATACATCTCTCATATACTTATACATACATTTACAGTAATAGGGTTTGTGCATGTTGTTTGGCTGTTATACTGTATATATATATATGATTTAACCAACATTTTCTCAAATAAATATATGTCAAATGGCATATAAAATATATAAGAACCCTATGAAATGTAGTTTAGGTATAAGTTTAGGTATATGAAACAGTAAAAAAAAACACATACACAAGCCCTATGAAACCATGTAAGCTAGATGTATGACAAACATATAAAAGAAATGAGAAATGGGCCACTTTCAAGAGTAAATCGTCCGATAATATAGGCGCCAGTACGAACGAGTCAATGAACATGGAGCAGCTACCCCACCGGACGGGATGAACTTAGAAATTAGCTCGGAACTTAGAACTCCAATATAACGTTTGTTGTTCTGAAAAAAAAGTTCTGATCTAGCTCAAATTGGTTGATGACAACGTCCAAGCTATGGTAATATGCACGTAGCCACTGTCAATGTTTCAGTCCTGATTACAGGGATGAAACCAACTTTCATTTACTTCCTTATACTATGTGTGGGCTATGGGAAAATGCGAGGGAGAAAGTGCGCCACTTTCACCAAATAGGCTAGCACTAGATCTTCTATATTTTACTTGTGAACACCCTGCCACCAGATATTGACTTGAAAGACGATAAGTGCACTATAGTCTCACTTTGCCTCCTCACGAACGTTCCTCATAACAATGCCGATGAGAATAGTTTATTCAATTAAATACACCAGACCTGTGTTTCATAGCCACGGGGCAGCAGCAGTTAGCAGCTAGCGCTAACAATAGATTAAAAAATAATGTGAAGTTAGCTAGAGACATTACTTACTTTTCTTTATGTAGTCGGGAATTGGCGGATGAAATTTGACGTGGTGCTGGATGTGTCGGATATTTTTGCGCCGCACACCGTGCACATGGCGAATCGTTTCTTTTGTTGAATTGAATAGTCTTTAAATCCAAATTTAATAATTTTGGGAACACTGGCTGTGTCAGCAGCAGAACTATTAACACCTTCCATCTTTCAAACCCCAGCCGCTCTACTGTAAGATGGGCGGGGGCGGGCGCATCACCTATTAGAGCGATTACTGGTTGCCAGGTTCGCCCACATGCAACAGGAAACATCCAATCGAAAATATTTATTATTATTATTATTCACCAATTAACCAAGACAGCAATGACTTGTCGAGGCATTTCATGCAAGTCTAAGTCAAGTCTCAAGTCATGAGTAGCAAGTCCAAGTCAAGTCAAGTCTTTTCTCACTGTTGATCAAGCAAGTCACAAGTCCTCAATCTGGCGACTTAAGTCTGACTCGAATCAAGTCACTAGACTCGAGTCCCCCATCTCTGGACCAAAGCACCTTTTTCCACATGTTTGGGGTGTCCCCTACATGGCTTGTGGAGAACTGCAAATGGGACTTCTTATGCCTTTCTGTCAACAATGGCTTTCTTCTTGCCACTCTTCCATAAAGGCCAGATTTGTGGAATGCACGACTCACAGTTGTCCTGTGAACAGATTGTCCCATCTGAGCTGAGAATTTCTGCAGTTCCTCCAGAGTGACCATGGGCCTCTTGGCTGCTTCTGTTAAGAGTGCTCTCCTCGCTCGCTCTGTCAGTTTAGGTGGACGGCCAGATCTTGGTAGATTCACAGTTGTGCCATACTTTTTCCATTTTTGGATGATGGATTGAATGGGACTCCTTGGGATGTTCAAAACACAGGATATTTTTTTTATAACCTAACCCTGCTTTAAACTTCTCCACAACTTTGTCCCTGACCTGTCTTCATGATGCTGTTGTTCTGGTGTTCTTTAACAAAACACTGAGGCCTTCACAGAACATGTGTATTTATACTGAGAGTTAATTAGACACAGGTGGATTCATAGATTGTGTATGGGAGGACTCTATTAACTAATTAGGTGACTTCTGAAGGCAATTGATTGCACTGGATTATACTCAGAGGTATCAGAGTACAGGGGGCTGAATACAAATGCACACCACACTTTTTATATTTATATTCGCTAAAAATTTTGAAAATGTATATCATTTCTGTTCCACTTCACAATTATGTGCACTTTGTGTTGGTCTAGCATAGAGTGGTCTAACATAAATGCCCTAAAATGTTCATCATACCAGCTGTTTTCACAATGAAACTGACACTGCCATCTACAATAACAATCAGTGAAATCATAACAAAATCAGGTATACCACCAGTTGACCCATAAGGCAAAACCATCCCAGCAGCATATTTAGTTCCATGGAGTATGGCCACATTGTTCAAATTCAGAGGTTTGTGTTGGATAAACTGCCTTGAAAGACTGCTGTATGCCTGTATCAAGTATATGGAAGAGATGATATTTTTGTGACACACACCGCAGGTTTCAAAGCATTTTCTTGTGAACTGTATGCCATCATCATTTGGTGCTTTGAGGCAAGTGACATCAATACATTTCTGAAGTTGTTTTTGTGTCTAACAACTCTCTTAAAGAAGCTATGTTTTGCCTCAAATCGCTTAGTCCAGAGGCTAACCAAAGGACCAAACCCTCTTATCAAATCAGGATAATGCTCCAAAAACTGGTGCTTTGGAATCCATTTTTGATCTGGGAAAACGTCCAACAGCCTGTGACGATGTTCTGATATCAGCGTGTCTAGGTAGCAAATATGTATGTATGAATGGGGGCTACTACAAGCTCAGTTATATCTTTTAAAATCATGAGAATGTGCCATGCTGGATCATTCAGTGGTATAGTTGCACCAATAATGAATGATAATAATCTTAACAATGTCCAGTTTTCACTGGCGTTCCCACCGATACTTTTACGAGAGGCAAAATTTGCTGGGATAGGTTGGGGCTGATCAGTTTTATCAGTAAATTTGTATGGAAATTGAGTGTTGGACTTGTTAAGTTCTGTCAAGGTGAAGTACTGCTTGTGGATGAACACATTAAGACATAGTGCCAGTTCCAAAGGAACTGGCACGATGGTGGGTAGCCGGTTACAAAATGGAAATGACTTAATTTCTCAGTGATGGGACAACCTTTCTTCACCCCACAACAGTGTACCAGAGCAGGATATCTCTTTACAGACTGTACATGTAAATCATAGTTCTATTTTGTTCTTGATGGAAAAGCTCCTGAATGTACTTACTTTTTGCTGATAGTCAGAACGGTCGCCAATACCTACAGATATAATGTCCACAAAAGTTTTCTACAAGTCCACTTAAAGAATGTGCCCCAAGATTGTCTGCTGAAACGCAAAAAACAGTACCTCTGATATTTTTGCCAACCTGAGGCAAAAAAAAATCCGTCCCTCTCCAGTGTTGTGAGATCCTTCAAAAGAGGCTCAAGAACAGTTTCGTAGCCATTTTTTTTTATTTTTTTTTAAATATTATTTGCTTTATACAAAGGAGAGCTAAATAACTTGATGTTAACTGTGATCTCAGTTCAGGTGGTGCATTGGCTAGTACCCAGTAAACTGCTGTGACTTTATGTTTTTTCTGTGAAGTTCCAAGAGGATTGCAGATTTCAAAATCATCTACATACAGTATAAGTGAAATACTAAACTCCTCATTAACATGAAATTCATTTAGCTTGAAATATTTACCATCACGGAAAGATGCCAACTGTGAGTAGTCTGAATGAGCGCGTTTACATGCACACTAAAAAAACGATTACTGGCAATAATTGGGTAACTGGAATAAACCATTTAAGGTGTATACATGCATTTAAGAATTCTGATAACCAAAACCGAACGGGTTTACATGATTCGGTCAATTGTCGGCAGGGACGTGCACAGGATTTTTGAGGGGCAGTTGCTCTGACCTGAAAAAAGGGCACACCCCCCCCCCCCAAAAAAAAATCACAGGCTATATGAAGGTCTGATTATAACAGGGTCTTTATTTAATACTGTATATTACCACAAATAAGTAAACCACTGAAATACAGCACTCAATCACCTAAATAACTACTACTAATGATAATGCATAACAAGTAACATTACTTGAGGAAGAAAAACATAACAACAAACATAACATAAAGCTTCAAAGGAGAAGCCGCCTATTAGGGGCCATTTCGGTATAGATCTTCAGAACCTCTTTTTTGTCAATTGCTATGTCCTTCTCTATGGATAGCAGGAGGAGGTCAGACAGCCGCTCTTGACCACACTGATTTCGGAGCCTTGTTTTTACCAGCTTCAGCTTTGAGAAAGAACGTTCTACCGTTGCAGTGGAGACGGGTAGAGTAGCATATATTTTAATGAGTTTGAACAGTGTGGGGAATATGATGTGAGCATTGTGTTCCTTGAATATTTCAAGCATAGACTTGACTGTCCTCTTGGGACACTTGTACGACGCATGGAAGACTCTCAACTCTGTTTGAAGGTTGGTGTCTTCCCCCTGAAGTCCATAAAATTCACATAGTGAATGTACTATATCAAAACCTTGGCCGTGATCCTTCCACTGCTCTGGGTCAGTGAGTTTCTGCAGTGACATCACAATGTCCCGAGTCTTCCCTTCCCCGTAAAATCTTCTCTCTAGTTCCTGTCTCAGTCTGTCCAGAAAGGTATAGTATGTCCTTCCCCTGTAATATTCCTCCAAGGTCTGGACTTCATCATCTTCTCTTGCTGACTTGGAAGTGTATTTCAGCTTTTCAGGGACTTTTCTTCGTCTACCTGGAATCGTTGTCGGAATGTCTATGTCATTTTCCTCTGCAATTGTTGTGGCAGTGTTGTATATTTGTGAGAATTGGCTGTCTCTCCTCATTTCCACTACTCGCTTCAGGACACCATCTAACAAGTAAGCAGCAGCCAAGTCAAGGTCATCCTGCTGGAGTACTTTTGAGGCAACTGATGTCTCCATGAACACTGGCGTTGCTATTTCAAGATAGAGCAAAAATTCAAAATCTATGCTGCTCAACAGCATTTTAGCCTCTCCTGCAGCTTGATTGGGGGGGTCACACTCTCTCAGATCTCTCAAATACTCTAGGGCAGCAGGGAGGACCTTCCTAATTGTCTTTAAAGCATATTCCCTGCAGGTCCACCGGGTGTCTGAAAGCCTCTGTAGTTCAAGGACACGTTGGTCTTGATTCATGGCTTTTTGAGTATCCACAAATGCAGCATGGCGCTTTGTAGAGTTGGCAATGAATGTGTACAGCCTCTCAACGACTGTGAAGAAATCCACAAAGTGCTTGTTGGATTTTGCACTCTCAACTAAAACTAGATTTAAACAATGTGCATGGCAGTGCATATACAATGCTCTCTCATTTAGTCTCTGAATTCGGGACTGCAGCCCATTGTAGCATCCACTCATATTGGCTGCTCCATCATATCCCTGTCCACAGACATCTTGAATGTTGAAGTTGTTTTCCTCAAGTAGCTTCATCACTCCATTCTCCAGTGCCTCTCCCGTTGTTGATGCCACATCACATAGTTGGACAAAGCGTTCCTGTATAGTCATGTTGTGGACATATCGCACAACAAAAGACACCTGCTCAATATGTGACACATCAGAGGTCTCGTCCAGCAAAATAGAAAATTGTGTTGCTTCTGTCACTTCCTTTTGTATGATTCGTTTCACATAAACACTGAGTGCTTTTATGAGGTCATTTTGTGTCCTATTAGACAGGAGAGACACCTGGCACCTTTGGTTTGATGCTTGTTTTTGTTTGACTTCTTCAAGATGAAGCCCAAGTATGCGGTCATATTGGCCGAGCAAATCCACCAGATTCAGAAAATTTCCTCTGTTTGAACTTGACAGGCCTTCTTCATTACCCCTAAAGGCCAAAGCTTGTTTTGCCAGAAATAATGTGATGTCGATTAAACGGAACATAATCTCTCTGTTTTTCTGCCTCTCTCTTTCTTTGGCTTCTTCCATCTGAGAATCAGCTACTGCAAAAGCCCTCTGCAGGGTATCTTTTGTAAAAGCATGCCACCTAATCATGCTTAGCATATGTGATTCACTGCTGTGGTGCTCCTTGATCTTCATTTTGGCCTGCCTCCACAAGTTTATCCCTACAGACTTCCATCCTGTCCTGCTCTGAAACCTTTCCTCATTCAGAAAATGCCTGCAGCTAAAGCAATCGCTGTCTGATTATTTAGGCTAAACATTCCATGGCAAACTGAGCCTGGATTTATGAAGATTTAAATCCATTTCATAAAACTTGATGATGATTGTTCGTTTGTTATACAGTACATCTCAAACTCACCTTTTCCGACAACGACAAGGCAGTCGTCTCACAAGACAGCAGCGTAACAGGCAGGCAATATCAGTTTGCACTCCCCCTACTGACTTTCACGCTCGTGTATGAGGCTACGTTTACTTGAAATGTTTCGAGTGACGATTTTCGAAATGACGATTCATGAAATTCTGCATGCATCGTAGGCCTACGGTTTAAAAAAAAAAAATATATATATATATATATTTTTTTTTTTTCCCCTCGGAAGGGCAACGTGAGTCGAGGACGAAAAAGGGCAGTTGCTTGAGCAACCGGAGCAACCCCCCTGTGCACATCCCTGATTGTCGGGTTTTTCTTCAAGTTCGTGATTTAAAATTGTCATCAAAACTCGTGGGATTTGGCAGACGCGTTTGTTCAAAGCAATGCAACCTACAAAAAAAGTTGGCCAGACTACATAGTGTAGCGTCCCGGGGTGGAAGGACTACAACTCCCAGGTTCCCGGGGTAGGGGAGTGAAGAATTGTGGGTAAGAGGAAGGCGGGTTGTTTTAGTTAGTGGTTGTCACGTTTTGAGGTTGGGTGGTGATATACCGTTTTGAGCAGACGTTCCCGTAGTGAGTGTGTGAGTTTGTTGTCACCTCAATAAATCTACTGCTTCGGGAATGAGAAATCTCTCCTCGCCTGTTTCGTCTCACCCGCCGCTCGCTACAATATTATAGCAAGTCTAGGCTAAACACCAATGACAAATCAAGCAATAGTCTTACCTAATGAAAATAAACAATGAAAATAAAGGAGAATAGCAAATAAACAAATAAACAATAATGCCCATTCAATCAATCATATAATAACAACAATAGCATGGTGAGTCTATAAAGGAGAATAGCAACAATGTCATCGGGATGTTGGTTACTTTCTGTTACGTGCAGTGGTTAGCTTTACGCAGTTACTAGGTTACTAGTATGCTACCAGCTGTTAGCCTACTGCTGTGAAGATGGTGTCGTTAGCATCTGTACAGGTCAGGGCCGTCATAATGTGGATTTTATTAAATATAATAGCTCAGAAAATGACTGCCTTACTTCTGGCACTGCACATAAGCAGACAAAGAAGATACGAGTTTATAGGTCAGGCAAGTTCGATCAACTTTATCGGCCTTCCTCCACTCCCACCCAAGACTCGAGCCTGTTGGATGAGAGCCAGGAGCAGAGATTGGTGGCAAAGGGTAGTCCTAAGGGAATTCTCTCTTTTTTTTATAGCTCATATTACCCTACTCCACCCCCACACTTTATTTATTTTAAGTTGCAGTAGTTTGAAATGATTAATTAGAAATTAATTCTAAAACATTTTTTTGTCACATACAGCATACATCCAAATAAACTCATTCAAACACATTAAGCCTACTGCATTTAAGGTCACATTGTTGTGTTTGTCTGACAGCTTTTGGAGTGCCAGTTGTAAAGTCCCCGGAAGTGCCCATGACGCTACTGTGCTCAGGCATTCAGACCTCTTCAAAAAAATCCCATCTTCTTCCTAAGGTATGTATGGTCCACTAACTGTATCACAGCTATAGTTACGTCCAAATTTGGACTGCTCACACTATACTGTTTCTGTCATTCTCTCCAGCACGTGAGACACATTGGAGGGACGCCAGTCAACTTTTTTCTACTTGGTGACCCAGCCTATCCCCTGATGGAATGGCTGATGAAAGGGTATTCCCACACTACTGCCATCACCCCTCAAGAAGAGTCCTTCAACTTCTACCTTAGTTCTGCGAGGACATCTGTTGAAATAGCCTTTGGGAGGCTGAAAGCAAGATGGCGTGTTCTTCTTAAAGGGATATTCCGCCATTTTTGGAAATAAGCTCATTCGTTCACCCGTTCATCCAGCCGTTCTGTGAGTCTGGCGGTACAACTTTTAGCTTTAGCTTAGCATAGATCATTGAATCGCATTAGATCATTAGCATCTCGCCCGCTTAGAAGTGATATGACGCGCCTCAAAGTATAGTCCCGGTATACCACCGGTAATAGCAGGTAATCACGTTGGTTGTATTGCCGGAAGAAGCCTACAGGGACTATTGAGGCGCTGTGTCATATCACTGCGCCCATGGTACCCTTGCAACTTTCCTTGATTATTACGCCA
Source organism: Urophycis tenuis (assembly GCA_036785325.1). Lineage (NCBI taxonomy): Eukaryota > Metazoa > Chordata > Actinopteri > Gadiformes > Phycidae > Urophycis > Urophycis tenuis. Next base: position 521,031 of record JAXIVH010000063.1, read on the forward strand.
GAATGAGAGTATGGTTCCGGGTAAAATCAGCCTAGAAAATCGCCACGTTTCATTTTCCGTCGGTCTTATTGCACTTTCAAACTTGAGAAGAGACAAGTTTTAAATGGGAAAAATTCCGGAAATCGTAGTCACTTCTAAGCGGGCGAGATGCGAATGGTCTAATCCGATTCAATGATCTATGCTAAGCTACAGCTAAAAGTTGTACCGCCAGACTCACAGAACGGCTGGATGAACAGGAAAAGGGTAAAGATCGATTGTTTTGCTCGAGGGAAGGTGGAAAATGAGCTTATTTCCAAAAATGGCGGAATATCCCTTTAAGCGGAGTGATTTCCATTACACTTTCACACCTCTTGTGGTGGTTACTTGCTGTGCACTGCACAACTTCTGCGAGCGAGAAGAAGAGATCCTCCATTCCACTTGGATGGCAGAAGCCATGCAGAAAAGCACACCCCAGCCTGCCAGCCGGCCATTCCCTCCGTCACGTAGTACAGATGAAGCTGTTCGGCGAGTACATAGCCAGCAATTTCCCACTTCGTAGACAGTCAGTGTGAATGCCCTACTTACACATGCAGTTAAATGTGTTGTATATTACATTCAAATTTATTTAAGCTATAGATGTATGTTCTGAAACATCACTTATTTAAATAAAATCTTGTTTTAATTTAAAAAAGAACATGAGTGTTACTGGTTGTAAAAACATTTTATTTTTTGTTCTGCAATAAATAGATACATAGATATATAATAACTAAATAAACAACATTAACTAACAATAACTAACAATAACATTCAAATAGCAGTTTAAAACAGGTTTAGAACAGAAACAAATTCTGAAACCATAACAAAAAACCTGATAAATTTGTGTAAACCTAACTACAGATGTTGGTAGACAACATTGTCTGTGTCATCTAGGTGGTCACTGTGTTGTGGTAGCCTTTGGTGGGAGATATTCTGGGGAGAAAAGAAAGAGTGGGGGCTGTACATTGGAGGAGGGGGCATCATCCTCTGAAGACCTTCCAGCATGAGGGAGACAGCCCGTTCTGTCGATCTTGCGTTTGACTCCATCAGGGTCTCCATCATACGCTGCTCCTGCTGCTGCTGTTGTGCCATCTGGTTTGACATCCATTCCTGATGCTTCTGCTGTAGCCTCTGCAGGTGGATGTAGTGCTCCTGTCCTGTCTTTGTCACCCTAGGTCTCTTTACCTGTCTGGTGGTTGTGCCTGGAACAAGAAAAGGAGCAGGGTTAAAACGCATTAAGTAAGTGCAGGTATTGATAATGGTAAGGACAAGATATGTGGCAGTGGAAGGGGAGACAGGGATGCAGGAGTTGGATGGGACAGAGGGTAAAGTGCATGGAGTGAGGGAGGCGGGGAGGTGTATGAATGTAAGTGGGGTGGGTAGTGGTGATGACCGATTTAGTTAAGGTTGGCAGGACTGCTGCGCATGAAGGGAAGTAGAGCTTCCTGGAGGTGGGTCAAACAAGGGTGACTAAAGAGGGAGGTGGGCAAGGGGCTGTGTGGTAGCAGAGATGGTGTGAGTAAGGGGGGTGAGATAGAGGGGGGGTGGGGGGTGCTTTCCAATGTATGGAAAGCAGTGTGAAGTGTGTGGTGATGGGGAATGAGTATAGTGAATATCAGATTTGTGGGTTTGTGTTGGTTGGTTGGTTTGTGAAGTAGTGTGTGTGTGTGTGTGTGTGTGTGTGTGTGTGTGTGTGTGTGTGTGTGTGTGTGTGTAAAAAGCAGTGTGTCAGGTAGAGTATGGAAGTGTATGGGGGTGGGGGGAGCTGTTAAGTCTATAAAGTGCTGTCATTTTGAGAGCAGATAGAGGAGCCATTTACTGTCTCTTACTGGGTTTATTACCCTATTAGCTAACTGGATATTGTTGTCACGTGACTTCAGGTATCTGTCTCAAAGTATGGGTGACAGGGAACTCACAGCTCTGTAACCATACAAATGTAGATCCCATTCACAATCAGCACATCACACAGAAGCTTTATTTCTTAATATGACTGACACATACCTTGTTTTTGGGGGGTTGACTGTGGGAGAGCAGTTGGTGTCGAGGTCTCCAAATCTAGGAGATCCAAATCCACGTCCAGGCTTTCCATATCCAGACTATCTTCTGACACCACAGTGTCACTTGGCACTACGAATATAAAGTTCAGACAACCGCTTGGTGAAAAAGTCCGATAAACATGACGGGACAGCAAGGTCACTAACGTTAACGTTAACATATGAATGGATGGATGGATAGATAGATAGATTATTAATACAGGCAATATTGCAATATCATAATCTTTGTCATCCCCGGTGTCTCAAAGATACTAGTTTATAAATCGTGTTGACATAGCATCAAAATTCAATACATGTACATGAAGCATGCTAGCGTTACGCTGCTAATTGTTATGCCTACCTGGTGATGAGGCGAAAGCAGCAATCTCGTCTTCAAAGCCAACGTCTACCCCACTCTCTTCAGCATTAGACAGGGGTCTGCTGCCCAACAGGTGATCCAGCTCAGTAAAAAATTGACATGTTACACGGTCTGATCCACTAGTCGCATTTTGTTTTTTAGCATCGTAGTAGCTCTTCCTGAGAGACTTCCATCGACATCTTATTTGCTCGATGGTCCTGAGGTAACCCTCCTCAGCCATCCTTTTAGAAATTCGTTTCATTGTCTCACTATTTCTATACTTCCTCCCATCTAATAAATGTAAAATGTTAAGACTTGCCATCTCCGTCAACATAAATTTTGTCTCCTCCTCGGACCAAAAGTGGCTTTTGCTTGCCGCCATACTTTTTTGAAGACTTCAAGTGACGATTTTGGTCGCTCGCGCGTTCAACATTCGTTTTCCCGCACATGCGCAGATGTAAAAAAACGAAATAAACCTGTTGAAGGTGTATACATGTCTGGAAGAAATCAGAATATTGACAGAAACCTAGGTGTGCGAAAAAGGTTTTTCAAAAACCGATAACGGCAGTAAACCGATAATGAATATCGGTTTATTCCCTTTACATGAACACTTGAATAACCAGGTAACTATAAAAACCCGATAATAATCATTTTTTTAGTGTGCATGTAAACGCGCTCATGTTTAGTCAATAAACTGTTTACAATGTCTTCATTTTTAAACAATTGCTGTAAGTTGAAGAACAGGCACATACTACATACAGCTGCAATTCTCCCCTGGATCCAAAATATACTCTACTGGCTCAATTTCACTGAAGTTTTCCTTATAATACTTTACCCTCTTATAAATTTAAAAGAAAAGGGACCATCAGAACCCAAGGCTGCAGTAGAAGGATTGGAGTGACAGTTTGTCTACCAACTCACTAACAATAGCTTCATCAACAGCACAGATTTTGTAAAAATATCACTCACTAACTTTGGAATATACTGAGCAGATGATGTGCAGATGAACTGAAGCTGTTCCACCAAGTCATCAACACATTTGCCAGAGACACTATAAATGCCGACATTTTTCACTATTTCACCTGAAGTATCCCTTCCACAACCCAAATCTAAGGTACTATCCACGTGACCATGCGATTCCTACACGGGAAAGTCCATTTCATTCTCAGTAGCAACAGGGTGCTTTGCGATCACATCAGTCTTTAATGGTGCCTTCACGTCCTCTGGTAAATAAGTAAATACCAAAAACCGACGTCAAAATTGCACATGAACACCCACTCACGTCGTAATTTCCACTGGAAAGCTGGAAGAATTTTTTGATACATGAGCTGCCGAGATGAGATAAACTTTGACCTTCCAACATGGCGGAGAGTAGGGAAAGTGTCGTGAATGGTAAAGATTGCATTGTTAAACGTCCTCTACTGCTGCGAGTTGGTTAATTTGTAGCCTACATAGTGCTGTGGCATAGACAATTGTAATAACATCGCCTTTTATATTTGTTGCCACCTTTAAAAACACCGTTATTATTTGGTTTAAAAAAGCAGACGCAAACTAGCAGTCAGTCGAGGATAACGTTGTAGCGTTAGCCTCCCGTAGGCAGGTAGGCCTACTAGCCTACTGTATGATCTGCGCTCGAATACAATTTTCTCACATGAATTTATTTGGTCTGTAGTGTACGCCAGTGACAGTATGTTGTACTGGGACCAGGACATGACCCAGCCCATAGCCAAAACTCTGTATCAATACTGCACAGTCTTCTGATTCTGAGTCCTCAGGGCCATCACAAGCACCTGCCCATGCCACTGCTGTCTTCAAGCGTAAAAGGAAATTGCAAGAAGATAAAACCGAAGTTCTAGGTTTTCTAAAAGGATGTGAGGTAGCCTCTCAACGGAGACACGAAGAAGTCATGAGCCAAATTAAAACAACAAATGCTATGTTTGAAAAATTGTTGCAATCACGCCAGCAGGAATGATAAAGCAGACTTTGATTTCCTTTTTGTGATGCCTGTAAATGGAGAGATAGCCCTATGTTATATGTTGGGAATGTCACCTATGCCTCAATGTGGCCTATATTTTGTTGTGTTGTTTAAAGGGAGTAAAGGAATATTTTTCCTTTTTATGATGCCTGAAATGGAGAGGTATGTTTTATGTTTACAGAAGAGACTTTAGTTCACAAGAGTTATTACAGATGTGGTTTTGCACATTATATTTTTGTAATACATTTCCAGTAACAAAAAACTTATAAAGAATATGTACAAATGATAGTGTTGAAATGATAGACAAATAATTTTGAAGATGTTCTGCTTTAACATGGAAAAGTGTTTTGAAATAAAATTACCACTAAAAGGAACTACAAGGTCTGTTTTGTTTTTTTGTTAACTTCCTTTGTTAGGCAGTATCTTTAACTATAATTTAGATTTGTACACTCGTTTAGCATTAAAAGTAAAAGTGTAAAAAATAAGTTGCTCGAATAACATTTAAATATTGAGGAATAGCCTATATGGTCAGTCACTCATTGTCATCCTCTTCATGAGGGCACCCTGTTGGGTGCTCCTCACATGTATTTTCACACTCCCCAATACACAGATTGTGAAGTGCACATGCTGCTACAATGACTTTCACCACTACATCTACACGAGAGTTTTGTAGTTCACGGAGTCGTCTCCACTTACATTTAAGGCGGCCAAAAGCTTGTTCAACTACTACCCTCCCTTTGCTGATCATTGCATTTTTGCGCAAGTCATCTTCACTCAAGGCTCCATTGTCACGTTTAGGAGTGACAATGAAAGGGAAGCTGTTGCTAATGTATGCACTATCCCCTAATAACTGGTAGTCTCCCAACTTTTGTCTCCAATTACTGAAGAATGGTGATACCCTAAGCATACGGGCATCATGGACTCTTCCAGGAGGTCCGGCAAAAATGTCAGTGAATCTTCCCAAGTCGTCTACAACACTTTGCAGCAGCACTGAATAGTAGGTCTTCCTGTTCAGATAATCCCCCCCTCTAACAGGTGGCCGCAGGATTCTGAAATGGCACCCATCTATTGCGCCAACTATTCCATTTATTCCGCACGCCCTTCTGAATAGGGCTGCTTCGACCGTCTTCTGACAGTCATTTGGCCAGACAATGTAGTGTTCTGCAATGGCACATGTATAGTCAAGCATTTCCATAATAACATTATGTGCTGATCCTTGACTAACATCAAACTTGTCAGAGATCTCACAAAATGAGTTCTGATTAACGAAATACCAAAGCAGCATCATCACTTTTTTTTGTACAGGAATTCTTGGAGGACCTCCAGATGGTTGGTCATCATCGGTCATCCCATGTTGCCTTAGCTGATTGTAGAAGAGGTTGAACTGCTCTCTGGTGAGCCTCAGATGACTCGTAAATGTGCTGTCCTCCATATCCAAAAGAGTCCTCCAGGCAGTTCCAGTTTTTAAGACAGCCGGATCACCACGGTCTAGGCAGCGCAGTATGATAAGCCTATAGAAAACAACATTCACTTTGTATGTACCTATGTAGCCTACTATTGCAACAATACTGTTTTTGAGTTGGTATACACACACACACACACACACACACACACACACACACATCTGACTTTCTCCAACTTTTGCACATCTCCATAGACCTTTTTATTTATTATTTTGATTTCTCCTCCATCTATCTACCCATGACCTTGTTTGCCCAGCCTTTCTGCCCCCCATCACCTGTCATCACCTCACATACATACAGCACACTGCTTGCTACTTACAGTAAATAGGCTAATGCAGAACCATATTGTCCATTAAAATTATCTTGCCTACCATAGGCTATGATCAATACAATAGCATAGGTCTATTATTTACCATCTATGTTTCGCTGCATCCTCTTCCTGCAGTAGCAGATTAATTAATAAGTCTAGTACTGTTTTACCTAAGTAGCAGATAAGGGTAAACTCTGGGTCCGCCATGTTTCACTTAACTACGACAACAAAAGCACTTGAACACAATGCACTGGTAATTTCCACTTCACAAGTGGAAAGGATCATCTTTCCCATACCACGTGAAGGCAGCATAAGTCTTTCCATGAATGGGACTTGTGTTTTCTACTTCTGTGTGTTGCATAAGTCCCATATATGTTTGTCTTGAAATCACATCCGTTAAAAGCATATTATTCATGTCTTTTCAAGTGGGAATTAATATGCTGAAAATAGCCTTTTGTACTAGGATAATAATAATAATAATTCATTGAATTTGTATAGCGCTTTTCAAAAACCCAAAGACGCTTACAAGTGTACATACAGAGGGGGGGGGGGGGGACAACAAGACAACGAGCAGGGTGGTGGGGTGGAAGACAAGAAACTGGTTATGGTTATGGATAGGGGAGGTCAAAAGCTTGGGAGAAGAGGTAGGTTTTCAGACGGGACTTGAATGTGGAGAGTGAGGGTGAGTCGCGGACAGGTTGGGGGAGAGAGTTCCAGAGTCGGGGTGCAGTTCGGGAGAAGGCTCTGTCGCCGAAGGATTTGAGCTTGGATGGTGGTACTGTCAGTGAGAGAGTGGAGGAGGATCGGAGGGCACGGGTGGGGCGGTGGGGGATGAGGAGGTCAGACAGGTAGGGGGGAGCCAGGTGGTGGAGGGCCTTGAAGGTGAGGAGGAGAATCTTGAAGTTGATGCGCTGTTTGATGGGGAGCCAGTGGAGAGAGTGGAGAACAGGAGTGATGTGTTGGCGGGACCGGGTGTGGGTAAGGAGGCGGGCAGCAGAGTTTTGGACCAGTTGGAGTTTATGGAGGGAACGTGAAGAGATGCCAGTGAGGAGGGAGTTGCAGTAGTCGAGACGGGAAGAGATGAAGGCGTGAATGAGGGATTCGGCAGCAGGGGGAGAGAGGCAGTGTCGGATTTTGGCGATGCGGCGGAGGTGGAAGTAGGAGGTCTTGACAGTGGAGCGGACATGAGGATCAAAGGAGAGGGTGGGGTCCAGGATAACACCAGGATGAAACGTGCCACAAATTTTACATCTGAAACATTGCACACCTTCACGCTCTTCAGTTTCCTGTGAATTGTGGCCTCTAGACAAGTGTGTACGCAGGGCACCCCATGTCTTAAAGGAGCAAGGACAGCTTAAATGAAGACAGTGTACTGAATGGCCATGACCAAAAGTACTGTGCTTGACTCGATAATGCTTGAGAAGCTCCCCTTTTGAAGAATCCTCAAATGTGCAGAGCTTACATTGTCAGCCCATGAGCCGCCACCTTAAAAAGGATGATAAACAGTGTTACAATACGGAGCAAAAAGACTGATTTAATACTATTTCCATTCATGTACAGTTTTTGGACCAATATGTTTTATCATACAGATCTATTAAAATGATATGAAATGATTTCATTTACACATTGATGTAAATTATATCTACAACTATGATGGAAAATATACACTAAAAAGAAGATAAAATTATTTCTTAAAATTATTATTTATGAATTGAGTTTAGGTTTCCTGCAATATAGGGAAAAAGAAAGGTCCCTTTTTTCAAAATTTAATAATCTTAATCCTAATAAACCTAATTCTTCTCTACATTATAAATAGATGCCATTTACCTTGTCTGATGTTATGTCTTCGTTCACCGTCTCTCTATTAGCAGTGTTGGTGCTGTAAAGCAGACATTCAAATTTTTTAACATGCTTGACAGACAAATTCAACCTTTACTTGCTCTAGGTATCATCAAGTGTTCCCCCAAACATATCACAAAAAATCCTGACAGCTGAGAATATTACAGGTATTGTCCCCCCCCCCCCCCCCCCCCCCCCCCCCCCCCACCCAGTCCTGAAATGTGTTTCTCTTCTATAATTAGTGTGGAGCAGGTTTTTACTCCAAATCCGCGTTTATAATGGGTGTGTATTGCACCCATGGGCGTAGGTTTGGTTTGAAATGTGCTGGGGACAGAGACGCATTCGGAAGTGCATTTTCAGAAGTGCTGGGTACAATGACGCGCATTCATTTTTTTCCCCTTTCGCGCAGGTCATGTTAATTATTAAAAATGTATATACAAATGTGATGATGACACACACACACACGCACACGCACACACACACACACACACACACACACAAACGCACACACACGCGCGCGCGATTTCTTGACTATGCTCACGCACAGAGCTCTAATACTTTTCATTGGATAATGTGATTCAGATGGGTGCAGTTCATGGCCGTGTCTACCTGCTGAATGTAACCGCTGTGAAACAATCGGGAAATAACGTTTCATTTCTCTGATTAACGGCTTTATCGAGACCGGCGCTCGCTCTCTTTTATTGTTACTCTATGTCTCTCTACCAAAGTGCTAGCTCTCTCTCCGTCATCGGACACAAATCAAATTAAATGTTGTTTCTATTTTGTGTAAATTTGGTTAATGCTTTTGTTTTCTTGTATTATCAGTTCAACTTGTTGTACTTGCCTGAGGAAATCGTGGATATTGTAACGTGTTGGGGGAGTGTTTCCCAGAATGCATTGCGACATTCTGGCATTCTGTGTAATTACATGTTATTGCTATTAGATAGGGTTTGGAGGCGAATGTTCAGGACATGTTGGGTTGCATTTCACTGTTTCATTACGTTCACTTTGTTGACTGTTGTTTTTGGGATGAGTCAGGGAGCACCATTACTCAACGCACTATGGCATCTTGTCATACCACTACCACTCCGCTCATGACTGCGTGAAAAGTCCACTTGTGACCCTATCATACTAAAGCGACTTGTAAGAGTAGAGTTCGTCTCTCTTCGTCGAGCTTGACGTAACTCAGACTGCATTTACTGACGTAGTGGTGAAAGACACCGGTGCGAGTCCCACACGGGGGATTCTTTCATAAAAAGTGGTGGGTACAAAATGATTAATGACGAAAACTGGTAGGTACGCGTACCCACCGTCCCCACCGTATTCTACGCGCCTGATTGCACCTGCTAGAGTGAATGACATGAGCGCTAGATTGAAGAAGCAGCGAAAAACTCAATCAAAACAAAACAGACGAGCCTCTCCTGGCCACAATTTTTGTGCTACAGACATAATTTACCACTCCAAACGTAGGAAAACTCCTACCTAGGCAGTGAAACCGGTTTGATGATAGTTTTAACAGTTTGGCCACAATTCGATCATCTCTGTCGGGTAGTTTCTGCCGTTATCAGCAGTGTTCTCTGCCTCTGCACAGCACAAACTGCCTGAGCATGTTGTGTAGCGCTAAAATACGAATAAATTAGTTATTTTACACCCATTTTTAGTGACGTTAGCTGTATAAATTGTGTTAGCTGAATGAACCGTGTGTTAGCTGAGCAATTTGGTGGCTAGAAAACTGTTAACGAAGTTAGCTAATGTACAACAGCATAGTGGTGACAGTATAAAAAAAAAAAAAACAATAACATTTATTTGCAGGAAGACAGGGTCGCTATTTCATTAAATTGTGCTCTACTTACCGTCTTATGGAGTCCTCCAAGTGATTTTCACCGCGATGTCTCCGAGACCATTGCTTGCCTCTGTTGTTTCAAAAAGCAGGGTAGATATCCCATGATCTTTGAGTGTAAAAACTACTCAATTTCTTAAGTTGTTGTTAGAGATTAAGACTATTGAGTTAGACTGAGTAATAATTAAAGTTAAATAATTAAAATTATTACTAGTATTAAAAAAAAGTAAATTTCTAGCCCTACTGGTGAAAGTAGTAAAAAAAACAAAAACATAATTAAACTAGACTTTGATTTATTTGATTTGTTTTCTTTTATTTGGCTTAATAGGGACATCTCTTCAAATTCTTTGTGCCAGGACCTCCACACCTTGCAGCAGCTTAGGGTTAGCTTCATTATTTTCCTCAGCCTTCCTGCCACGTTTGCTGAAACGGGTATCCATCTAGCTACAGTTGTGTGAGCAAAGAACACAGCACCATGTCATAGCAGCTAAGGTTATATTAGTTAAGATACAATAGTCAACCATAACATCTTAGTTGTTTAGAAATAGCGACAAGAAAACTGGAGGATATACTACTAACCTCTATGCTACTTACGTTACAGCCTGTTGGCTGCCTTGTAGAGACGTAAGGACTTTGCTTGTAAGTACTTAAAGGCTAACTAATATTAGTTGCTGAATGCTAACTTTACCTAAAACGGCAAAGACTATAGACTGCTCTCAAACTTTAATACAAAGTACCCACATTTGTTTACTACAAATGTCCCCATTTCAAACCGCAAGAATATCACAGACCTCATGAGGTGATGTCAAATGCATGTTGTTCCTTTGTTACAACCTACCCCACGTGCTGGGGTAAGTTGTAACAATTAGACAAAAAAAGCAAAAACGGAGGCCACACCATGTGATGTGCTTTATTGAAATAAAAGAACAATCCAAAACAATGTCTCTCTGCCTGTCAAATTCACTTTCTGTTTGACTCAGGAGTGTGTGTGTAAATTAGTCTCAAACAAACTTCTCAACGATTTGCTTAATGAACACTACAATGTAGCTGTGAGAACATGTAGGTCTAACAAAAAACGGTGTGTGTAATTTTTTAATAAGTCACAATGGTGACAAATGAATGTTTGTAATCCTGGAGTGCAGGCTTGGAGGGCCCAGAGACTGAATAGGGCACATTTTACCCATGCTTCCTTTGGCTTTGATTTGCCAAATGGCTCCATACTGACAACACAAAAGGTTTAATCGTCTGAGGCCTCAGACTCATCAGCGTTGGCTCTCAACATTTCTTGGCGGGCTGTCTCCCCTTTTTCTTTTGCTTGGCTTTATTCTTTCCAAAGATAAGCCTACTCCTTCCTACATTTTTGCTTCCTCTTCCCTGGACTTCTTCTATCAGTGCCTGCATCACTGGTGTATCAGTGAGTATTTCAGACTGCCTCTTCTTCCTGATCCTACCAGTTGTTTTCCTTGACCCTGCTTTTGGAAAAGGTCGTACAGCCAAAGAAGATGCAGAGCAGAACGCATACAAGGATTGCAATAAATCAAAAATAATTTTCCACATCTGGACTGCTTGCATCTATACTGTTTACACCCACTAAATTAAGTGAATGGGCAGCACAAAGCACATAATGTATTAATGGGTTCTTTTGTTTCAAGTGCCCTTGCAGGCCATTATACTGCCTATACATGTTGCCTGCATTATCACAAGACTGCCCTCTGCAATTAGATCAATCCAACCCAAGCCTGTGCACCATTGTAACCACACAATCAGCTAAACTTTGTCCGGTGTGACTGTGAATTGGCTCAAAGGCCAGAAGTCGCTCCACTGTCTTACCTTCCTTGCCAACGAATCTGAAGATAAATGTTAACTGGTCTACATGACACAGATCTGGAGTTGAATCCACAATAATAGAAAAATATTTCGCTTCACGGAGTTCCTCTGCAATTACTTGCCTTGTTTTTTCTCCCATGAATTCAATGAACTCCTTGCAGATTGTTGACGATAAATACGAGGCACTGCCTCTGCCCTTCTGACCGTATGTGTGGATGTGTTGTGCCAGAAATGGATCAAACTGGGATATAAATTCCAATATTCCTAAATAATTTCCATCATGCGGGGATCCTAAAAGCTTGTCGTTTCCTCTGAATGCCAGCCCCCTTTCTCCTAAAAACGTAATCACACAACCCGTTGCCACACCCCGTTTGAGAACCTCATTCCAATAATTCTTTGCTTCCCAAGCTTGCTTTACAATGCCACAATCCACTGTCACAGTGCCTATAGCTCTCTGTATTAATGCCAATATGCAAGCCCTGTGTTCTTGGCTACTCTCATGTGAAGACATATGAGCTGTCGCATGTGCCCAGTCACAGTAACCCTCTGTAAATGCATTCGCTTTGTTAGTCTTCCTCAACAGTTTGCAGGCGAAGCAGAATACATTTCCAGTTCATGGTGAATATAACGGCCATTCCCCATTCCAAGACGATTTTGGCCATATTTCCCCACAGTGCGGGATCCTTCACATTTTCCCACTGAGGGTAGAAACGTGTCAGTGGCTTGGTGGTTACATTTCCTGGTCTTTCATCTGCCCTTGGCATGTTTACCCGTTTAGATACTCTGGGTTATTAAACACATACACCATCATGTCTTTGCGATTTAGCCCATATTTCATACACATTCTGAATATCCATACACTCACCAGCCACCTTATTAGGCACGCCTGTCCAACTTGTTAACGCAAATTTCATCACGATCACATAGCAGCAACTTAATGCATTTAGGTATGTAGACATGGTCGGGAAAATATGCTGCAGTTCAAACCCAAGCATCAGAATGGGGAGGAAAGTTGATTCAAGTGACTTTGAACATGCCATGGTTGTTGGTGCCAGACAGGCTAGTCTGAGTATTTCAGAAACTGCTGATCTACTGGGATTTTCACACACAACCATCTCTAGAATTTACAGTGAATGGACAGAAAAACAGATAGAAAATTAATAGAAAATATCCAGTGAGTGCCAGTTATGTGGGCAAAAATGCCTTGATTGATGTTGATGTTTAGAGGTCAGAAGAGATTGGCCAGACCGGTCGCACTCTCTGAATGCACAACACATCAAACCTTGAGGCAGATGGGCTAATGGGCAGATGGGCAAAATTGGACAAAAGAAGTTTGCTAAAACGTTGGTCTGATGAGTCTTGATTTCTGCTGTGACATTTGCATGCTAGGGTCAGAATTTGGCGTTAACGTGAGTGCATGGATCCATCCTTTGTATCAACAGTTCAGGCTGGTGCTAAAATGGGCCAAATCCTGTCTCAAAAAGATGCAGTAAAATTAGTCTACGTGTTTGTTACATCTAGGCTGGATTTTTGCAATTCCCTATTATAAGGCAGCCCCAATCAGTCTAAAGACTCCATCTGATCCAGAATTCTGCTGCTCATGTTCTGACAGGAACCAGGAAAAGAGACCATACTACTTTCATATTAGCTGCTCTACACTGGCTCTCTGTAAAATCCTTCCCCTAAACTACACAGCTTTTAATGGTCAGGCACTGTCATATCTTAAAGAGCGCATAATACCCTATCATCCCACTACACCAGGGGATCTCAAACTTTTTCACACCAAGGACCACTTTATCATAAGAAAAAAAATCACGGACCACCTAACCAGCGGGCCAATTTCCCACGCCCACCCTGAAAAAAAACAAATTCAATAAAACTCTACTCTTAGGCTTATTTAGGCTACATTTGATTCACTTTTAATTTAGAAAACAATTATCTGTAGTCTTAACTTAGCTTTGGAATGCAGATGAAGTTTATTTGAGGAACACTGATATAAATTTTTTGTCATCCACCAGGGACCACTTTTGGGCGCTCGCGGACCACACTTTGAGTATAACTGCACTAGACCACTGCGCTCCTTGAATACAGGGTTACTTCTGTTTCTAGAGTCTCTAAAAGTAGAATGGGAGCCATCATACTCCTCTCCTGTGGAACCAGACCGCAGTTTGGGTTCGGGAGGTAAGAGTAAACTTAAAACCTGCCTCTTCGATAAAGCTTATAGTTAGGGCTGGTCTGGTGAACACTGAACCATCCCTTAGTTATTAGTTAGGCTTAGACCTCCTGGAGACTTTCCATCACTAACTCAGACTTCATCCCCAGAGTTTTGTGCTTTCTCGTCCCTGCAGGCACTTCTGGAGCCACATACTGCCCCCCATGTTCCTGCTCAACTCCCACTGCTACAATTTATTATTAGTCTTAATAATTGTTAGGGAACACACACAACTCGGTGTAAGAATTGCAGTTGATGTGCAGTTTATTATAGACCGGCAATTGGAAATTAATGGACAAACCAACAGAAATGGGCTGCTAGGTTCTATCAAAGCAAATAAACAAATATTACAAAGAGCTTCTTAAAAAATAAAATGGAGCTACGGGTGGTAGGGACTACGGTGGTAGTCCTAAAACAAAACTCTAACTAGCTACTCTAGCTAGCTGAAAACAAAAGTACAAATGATCAGCACCCCTAAACCTTGTGTATCTAAACACAGTGCCCAAAATCCTACCTGTGAGTGCAAGTAACCCAAAACCAGTGCAGATGTGTAACTCTTACCCTGAGGCCCAAATCTGGGAAGACACACTAACTCTAACTATACAATCAACAAACACGCGTCTACGCCAGGCGATTTCACTACAGGTGTCTGCCCTTGTTTGCAGGGCACACCGGCTTTTATACGCTTTCCCTTCACTGTGGCTCTCTGGTTGGCGGAGCCCTGCACCAATCAGCCACTGGGGCTAATCAGAGGATGGAAGGACCCGCCCACTGGAGATGCTTCGCTGCAAAACAGGAGGGGTAGCGCATACAGAGGGAGGGGAGACAAGGCCGATGGCTGAAGGCCGTAACAATAATATTAATTATTATTAATTATTATTATTATTATTATTATTATTATTATTATTATTATTATTAATAATAATAATAATAATAATAATAATAATAATAATAATAATAATAATAATAATAATTATTATTATTATTATTATTATTATTATTATTATTATTATTATTATTATTATTATTATTTTTACTGCTATCACTATTACAGTGAAACCTCCATACTCAAACACTTCTCAAGTCGAACAAATCGCTTCTCAAACAAACATTTGACGATTTCCATCCTGGCACTGGAACAAAATTTCAGAACTCATACGCTTTGGTGACATGGGGACGCCGAGTTGAGCAATAGTACGACCTGAAATATCAACTCATGCTCAAAATGTCTTGTATCTGTGCATCATTATTTGCTGTTCTCTGCCTCTTTTTTCCATGTGAACATCCATGTACTGTCTAACTAAGCCCTCCATCAGGCCTCCAGAGAAGGGAAGGAGTGCTGGTGCTCAGGAACAGCAGAACGTAGTGTGGACAACCATCGAGTGGAAGCAGGAAATCACCTAGAAGCATGAATACGGGATACGCATGTGTTATTGCTTTGCTTTATGGCATTCCTAAATGGACAACATGTACAATTTTAAAGAATAAAGAAGTGATAAAGGCAGCTGCTTTTGTTTAGTACGGTAGTTTAATTTATTCAGTTTGTGTATTGTTATTTTATTACTGTTTATCCAGGTTAAATGTAAAATTTTATTCATGAAATACTTTGTGAAGGTCTAATATGCAATTTTAGACATTCTGACTGGAACAGATTAATCTGTTCCATTAATTAGTTCTCTCTCTCTCTCTCTCTCTCTCTCTCTCTCTCTCTCTCTCTCTCTCTCTCTCTCTCTCTCTCTCTCTCTCTCTCTCTCTCTCTCCCCCTCTCTCTCCCACAACCCACACGGACGAGGCAGAAGGCCGCCCACCCTGAGCCTGGTCAAGGTTTAAGGCAGTTTTTCCTTGCTGCTGTCGCATTATGAAAAGTGCTTGCTCATGGGGTTATGGTAGGGTTAGTGGTTAGAATTAGGTTAGGGTAGGGGTTGCCAAACGTTTTCACACAAAGGACCACTTTATCATAAAAGAAAATCACGGGCCAATTTCCCACTCCCACCCTAAAAAAAAAAAGTTTTTAAACAGCCTATATTACATGAGCATTCTATTGTGTGTATTACAAATTAAGTCTGAAGTATATTACAAATTAATTTATAATAAATAGGCTACAAGCAAAATTAGGCTACTACCAAATACCTAGACCGTGATTTATGTGATGTAATTACTGTTTCAGATTAAACATGTTCAGCGCTATTGCCTTTGGTTGTGATGTGATGAATGAAGCATGGGAAGTTGTATGAAGATTTATCAAATTAAAAATATACCACTTATAAATATAAGAAATATACCACTGTCATAAAAGTAAAGGTGAAGTAGTTAAACATGAAAAGTGAACTATTAATGTTAATTTAACCTATTAACTTTAATAGGAATCAAATATTTACTGGCTTATTCAGACTGCATTTGATTCACTTTTAATTTAGAAAACAATTATCTGTAGTCGTAACTGCTTTGGAACGCAGATGAAGGTGATTTGAAACTGATATAAATTTGACTATTTTTGTCATCCTCTCGGGGACCACTTGGGGGTGCTGGGGGACCGCACGTTGAGTACCACTGGGTTAGGGTTAGCGTTAGGAGGGTTGGCTTAGGTGAGGTTTGGGGTTAGAATTAGGGATAGGTAAGGGATAGTTTAGGGTTAAACTTAGGTTAGGGTTTAGGAATAGGGTTAGGGTTATTGGATATCAATATTGGAGAGTTGTTTCCATCCCCTCCCAAAAAGATGATGAGTGCTTACTTACATTGTAAGTTTCTTAGCTTACATATTTGGATTGTATCCATTGTTTGTATCACATGGTGTCCGTCCCCAATCCTTGAAATGCAACTCAAAGATTTAGAAGATCTAGTATAATCACAGTTGCTCCAGTAGTGTTGCTCCATGCAACGCTGCACAAACACAGCAGCAGCATGCTCTTTGTGTGCCAATGTGTTTATTATCTGGCAGCCTGGTGTATTCCCAGAGGAGGGAATCATAACTCACAGGCCAAAACAAAGACAAACAACATGGAAAAATCAGAGAACATACTGGCTGTAGCATTGTTGTTCTTTAATCTGTGACAATTTATCATGGTCATTTTATGATCTATAGTACGTGTTGCATATTGTATCTTTTATCTCTCTCTTTTTAAAAAAAATCTTTTTATTTTATTTTATTTTCTTATTTTTATCTCATTTTGTGGTGCTTAACATATTTGACCTTCTCTGGTCTCTCCAGCTCTCCAGGTGACATTTTTAATGCCTCAGGCTGAGCCTGAAAATGTGTTATAAGCTTTGTGACTTAAGGCATTTAAGTCCAAATGTCAACGTCGTACCAGAGTATGTGTCAGGGTATTTGTTACCTACTTCTTCATAGGTAAACGACTGAAAATTCAGAATGACTCACTCACACGCAAGCGAAGACATGTGCACATCCTCAAAAACACAGCATGGACATTTCCTTAGAAAATCCCCCGTTTATTTGACTGGATTTCATGATATAAATATACATTGACATAATGTCCACCGGGATCTGTACTGACCAAAACAACATACACAATGACCAGACGGTCTCAGCGTCATTTACCCTTTGACCTCCAAGCCCTGGTTCCCACCGCTACGTTCCTCCACAAAAGCTGAAGCTCTTCTCTCCCTACGGCCACACATTCACTCACGGATTCAGACTAAATGGATATAAATTGAGAATTCAGACAATTTATATCAATTCTTGTTCATGCTTTTCATTGGCAAAAGGGTATGACAGTTTGATTTTGAAGAGGGATGATCACCCCCTCCCAACCACTTCATCAACGTTCATCAAGAATGAAAGAAATTCTCATTTTCATTGGACATAAATACATGAACAGAACATCAACACTTCCATTGACAAGGATTTTCCAAAGGGCTTGTTTTAATACATCTATGCATTCGTAAACTATTTACAATTATCAAACAATTATAAAAAAAACATGACAAGTTTAGCAATATGGTCATATTTCATGTAAATGAAATATAATTATTAATTCATTACTTTGTTATGATTTCATTATCAAAAACATTACCAACTTTAGCATGTCATTCGTTGTTGATGATAAACTGAGGTGATGAGGTCTTGACAGTAGACTTTTGATGTGAAATTCTTAATTCTTTGAAGTCTAATTTGAAGTCTGTGGAGATGACCAATTATGCTAAAGTAAACAAACAAAGACTGCATACAGCACTGGTTCGTTCTCCGCAAGGAACCATGGGATGGGATGGCAGAACTGTAGAATTGGATAGACTAAATCTGATGTATTGTGTGGATGCTCATAGGAACTAGGCCATCCATATGGAAATTATGCTTGAATTACATCTGCTACCCAGCAAGCCAAACACAAAACCACACTCCAAGAGGTCTACGATCCAGCCCTCTTGGGAGTGTGATGTCCTGTACACGTCTCTGTGAGCTTCTGCGATTGCCTTAATAGGTGACCAACCCAGTTTCCACTCTTGGGGATGAATAAAGTGTTTGCAATCAAATCCAAGCAGACGGACGTCTCGGTATAAGATGACACCTATGGCTGCCGACCTGGCCCTAAACAGACAGTGAAGAAAGAGGTTGTGCTACAGCAGCTAGGCTCAAATGAATGGATGAGGCAACATGAGTACAATATGGAGGAAAAACTGGCCTCTTCTGATGGTAGAGAAGGGAAATATAGTGGGACGGCAGTACAAAATACTCTGTGTGACATTCAGAGTTCATCTTGAAAAAAAAAGAAGACATGCATGTATCATTCTTATCACATCATTGTTATTGCTTTCAATCTGAGTATTTCCTTGTGGGGGGGCATTTTAAAATGACAACAAAATCCCAATTCCAGAGTTCCTATTCAAATTTAAATTTCTACAGCATTTCAACTGTTGCATCATCTTACCATGCAAAACAGAGACCAGCCACTAAAAAGTGGACCTCAACATGGAAGAATAACAGTTTACAATGCTACCAATCCTCCTTCTGTGACCAAAAATTATACAATTAATACAAGAAATTATAATAAACCCACATCTCAGTTTGGCCAAAGTGAATAGACCTGTGTGCCAAACAAACCAATAGCAAACCAATCCTGTAAGTAGCATCATGGAATGTATTTTTCCACACATGGTTCTGTGGCTTTGGTGGGAGTGAAAGATGATGACCAGGGCAATGTTTAAATGAGTGAATGAATGAAACTAAAGTGAAGCATGCGCTACATCCTGCTAACACAATGTAGTGTGTAGATTGTACACAGATTGAGTGTACAGATTATTTCTATTCATGTTCTTTGTTTTGTGAATCTACAGGGTTCATTAGTACTGACAATAGTTACTGGATGAGTTGGGGGAGTTTCTCTGGTTTATTCTACTGAAAGATGGCACAGGTTAGACATTACAGGGCTGGTGTTTAGGATGTTTGTTGCAGTGTGGCTCTTGGGGAGGGGTAAGACCTTTTATGCACGTGTTTGTGAGCAGAGAGCATGTAAATGAATCCCATGCTTTCAATGGTGGCATGCATTTAGGGAAGTCACACATGCACATATAGGTGGGCCTCCTGTCCACGTGTCCTATTCTGGCTCAGAATTTTAACAGTGAATGGGCACGTGCACACGCAGGTGCATGTGACAGCCCACTCCCAGTAGATGGTGCTGTCCCCCACGGCATAACACTGTCCAACCGTTGTGCCCATGGGGAAACTCAATAGGACCAAGGTACGGGTAGAAGAGGGCGGGGGAGATGTGTTGAAGAAGATAAAACATCTCCTGTTAGAAGATAGATGGCTTCAGAGTAATCCCAGCTTGAACTTGTCTTATCTCAGAGGGTGCTGCAAACAGGTGGCTAAAGACTTCTAAAAAAAAAAAAGAAACATCTCCATTTCGCTGGAGACTGCTCAGACCCAAAGAAAACATTAGCCTGTCTGGTCTCAGCCAACTTGATGAAATCAAACAAAAACAATTGGGAGATCGAGTGGTCGACAACTGACAGTCCGATCATCAATAAAAAGAAAGGGCTAAGCTCCCCAAGGATGAGCTCCAGGAGGGGGGTCCAGGAGGGGGGTCCAGAAGGGGGGTCCAGGAGGGGGGTCCAGGCCTGGGGTCCAGGCCTGGGGCTCAGGGATCAGGTCTTGGGGGTGGTGGCAGCAGGGTGGCTGGCATTGGGCCTGCTGGACTCGCGGCCTCTGTTGGCGTTGGGAGGGGGCTGGATGATGATGGGGGCTCGCGCACCTGAGGGCAGGGAAAGACACACCAGTGAGGAGGGGGACAGCTCTAAACCCACTACATCACGGACCCGCTACTTGGGAATGACTGTTTTCTTTTGTTGTCCCTTCACAGAATACTTCACTCTAAAGGGACATTTCTATCCATTATGGGTTCAAACATGGCAAGCATGTATACAAATGTATTGTGTTGGGTGAGCAGCCACGGAGTTCTCCCTGCACTACAACAGCAGAGTGCAGCACTGTGGTGTCTCAGACCAGACATGGGGATTAACATGGAAGCACCAATCTATAACCCTGAATAAGACGACGTCTAGATTTTTGGCAAAATCTTCAATAATGATACAGCTAAATGTTACAGAATATTTGGAACTGTTCAAGAGAATACGCATAATAAACCGATTTCAAATACGATAAGCCCACTAGCTCAATAGATGCAGTGAAGAGAAAAGTTCAAATATACACCTTAATTTATGTTCACCTTACATAAATGACCTTGGTGTAGAAACAAAAGTACTTCATTCTATAGTGTTCATAAACACAATCTAGAGTTTGACCATTTATCAACTATTGAACATGATCTGCTAAACTTTTCATGAAGTAAATAAACATGTGGGTTTGTCAAGAATATAAAAATGTAAAAAACCAAACCGGACAAAACTATAGTAATGTGAGTCTAGGGTGGTGGATATATGTTGGTGGATATATATCATCCACTCCTGGTGATGAAGAACCACAGGAACCTGGAACCTACCTGCCCTGGACAGAAGGGCTCATCTCTCTGTTAGCCAGGGGGAGAGAACCACCACAATTCAGCCATCATCATCAATGGTATCAGAGAGACACGATTAAAAGCACAGGACTGTGAGCACAATATTTAGCTTCCAGCTGGGCATGCACTGATGCAGCTTTATCCCTGCCATGCACTATCAGCACAAGCCACAATACTGATGCAATCCCTTACTTACTGAACAGATGTACAACAGCATTTGGGCTTGGAATTTAGACACTGATGTGTCATCTATTTTCCCCCAATTACACACATCTGTCTGCCAACAGAAAGGAATATGTGATACCAGTGCTGCTCTTCATCAGTGGGAACAATAACCAATAGCAGTATGGGAGCTTGGCCACTCCAATGTCCCCATGCATGTCTTATCGAAATAGGTAACATATGTCCTCATGCAAGGTTGGAGCAACAAGGCACATCGCTCTGAAGCAGTATGTCGATTAAAAAGTAAAACAACATGCTTATGCTGCTGTACAAATTTGCTTCCAACTAATTTGGAATGCTTTCACATGACCATATCTTATTCAAACCATCTTCAAACCAAGGAATAATACGACTCTGTAGGATACTGTGGCTATAGGATACTCTGGCTGTCAGAAAATGTGGCCGTAGGTTAATGTAGCTGTTGGATACCATGGTTGTGTGTAGGATCAAAAAGTCACCCTACCATCAGATACATGCTACAGACACTAACATGGTACAGTGAGCTAGTGTGTCAAATACAATTGGGCTGAAATGGTGTCAACGTTAACAAAAATGCTTATGTTGATGGACAACTGATAGTTTGGGGTTTGACCCAGAAAGAAATCGTCCACAATATTATTAATTCAGAGATTATGTGTAGTGTATCACTCCATTAAAATCTGTGGATGATTTATGGTTTTATTACTTGTTTTTAAGCCACTTAAACGATTCACTCCATTCTACCATCTCATGAATGATTTTTAGGCACAATACTAGTCCAAGTCCGAGTCCAAAGTCTAGCCATTGCAAGATAATCACATTTTACGAGTATGTGATGTCTTCATTGTTTTACAGTCTGTCAGATGATCTAATTTTCTATTGAGAGTATGATTGAAGTAATAAAATGTTCCACAATTGAATGGCATCCATTTTGAAACTGAGCCTTAGTCAATTCCAGAGATTTCTAAATATATTTATTTGATGTTGATTAATATAGGTACTCTGTGATATAAGCATTGCATTTTTTCATAAAAGCTTGAATTGCAAAGTAACAAATATCAGCAATGAATCACAATGGCTGTGGTAGGACATAGGGATGGGATGAATGCTAGCTCTTGGCAGGCAGAGTGGCACAAATGACCAGGCAGCAGAGAACAAATAAAGACCCAACAGATGGTTGGCAGGGGGCTAGAGGACCACAGAGGGCAAGTGGGCTGCATGTCATAGCTCCCAGGCTCCCTCCCTTCACCAATATGGCCCTTACTCAGTATTCTTCCTGCTACCTTCCCTGCCCAAAAAAACAAGAATGGAGCCCTGTTTCTTCTCAAAGTATTATTTCCTGGAACTTTTAGTCCCAGGAACTACTCTTCAAGGAACTAAAAGGTTCCTTTTCAAAAATATGGGAAATGAAGGTGCCATACTCCAATAAGAATCGTGCCAATGAAAAAGACAAAGTGAATTCAATTATACTCACCAACATATCTTATGTATTTAGAGGATTCCAATCAGGTTTCACAATGTAATCCAAGTGTAAAATAATGTAGCGAATGGCAGTTCACGGATGAGGGGAATTATGATATGATGAGTGCTCTTGAATTCATCCATGTTTTGGAGATGTTACATTTTGAGGTTGTTACTCTGTTCAATAAATAAAAGTAGTCTATCACTCTTTCGGAGAAAGTTGAAACTACAATACAAATGCACACCATTATTTTATCAAAAGAAATCTATATTCACATAACGCAAGGCAAGTAAACATTGGCTTGTATTGCCGACATCGGCACACATTTGAAAATGCTTATTATTCTGGACCGTAGTTTATTTTTGATTTCCAAGGGCCGTTATCAACGGGCACAGACTAAAATGCAGGACACAATTGGGTGGATCTACTACCAATCAGTGCAATGAAATGTGTGACACATCAACCATCTTGCTTGTTTATGAAAATGCATAAACTGCACTCCCATAGGCTACATTATCGTAAAATCTGCAGAATTAGATAAATGGTTGTGGTCCAACCCAGACCAGGTCGACTGGAAAATCTGTCTGCATGGGAAGGGGGCTGATAATCATAGGTCTATGAATGCAGTTCATCACTATGTATGCAGGACTATATGTAAGAGGACTGCTAGTGATTCACTGCATATCGAAGAAAACAAAAACTAATGTTTAAAAATGCTTTCAAGAGTCCCTGTGCTACAGACTCATTATCATTAGCTCTCAAGAAAAAGGTGTATTACAACACTGTGAACTAGTTTGGTGGGGATCTATTTAGTTTCTCCTACAGATTCAGATTCTAGTTGTGGTTTGGGTTCTACTCGTAGCAGAATGTAGTTAGTGTAAATTGACTGGAGGTGAATACACTACCATTCATTTGCTTCCATAAAAAGAATACACACATGTATCAATAATTTCCATCATCCTTACCATTTAGTATACTTTCTACATTGGCTACATGGCTTGTTTGTTCTGAATCACGTTCATGGCTGGTTGTTCAAATAAGAAGTAATCCTTTGAAAGGTTGAATCAAAAGAAAGCATGCCACCATTCTCATTGTATGTGAGTGTGTCTTTCCAGTGCTTGAAGTGTTCTGGTGATGTGTATCTCATGGGCTTCTTTAGTCTGGTCGGGAAGAGGAACTGCATGCTTGGTATTAGAACATGATACCAGAAGGAAACCTACGACACAAATCATCATGTCAGACGGTAAAGCAGACGCCGTGGCTCATCCAAAAACACACAAACACATGATGCAAACAGCAACAGGATGACCGGAGCCACACGATGCCTCACATGCCACATCCAACAAGCCCAAGCAACGCTGACACTGGGTAACAACCCTGAATGGACCGCGCAAATGGGGAGCGAGTGAAGGCGACAGACAGGCCAGACACAACGATGAGACGAACGAGCAGCGCTGTGCGGGATGCAAGACAGACTCCCTGAGGCAACAGAAAGCACCGACGGATGGAACACAAAACGAGGAGGTGTCTTACAAGTCATTTGGACTGTGGCAGCGTCTCGCTGGGGTTCTCCGCCCCAGCAGGGCTGACTGAGGTGGGCGATGACAGGGTGGGCAGAGGGATGGGCTGCTGAGTCTGGATGGGAGGGGCCTGGCTGTCTGGGTCTTCTGAACTGGGACTAGTCGGTGGCTGGACTATGATTACTGTGTTCCCTGTTGGGAGGGTCACAACACCAGATACAGTGAACCCTTATTCCCACATAGGAACGCTCCATCAATGGGTGGTGGGCAACGAGAAGAAGCCTTCCTTTCTGCCGTCGTGAGCAAACGTCGTTCCATCTTGATTGATCACGCGGTCGAGGAATCATCCTGTTTATCGCCAGAAGGATTCTACATACAGTAGGAGCTTTAGGAGATAAATACTGTTGGAAGAGAAAACGCCAATAATAAGAAAGCAACATGAAGGCGTCGGTATGTCTCTTCATAAAAGGCTTCACTGTATTCTTTGTTAAGGAAAGCTGCAGGCAATACCTGGTGAAGTTGTCATCTGTGCTGAAGATCCCTGCACTGTGTACTAAAATACTCTCACTGTTCAAGCAGTCATCATGTGGAAGTGACAGAGCCTGAGCAAACAACCAACCAGCTGTGCATGAGATTGGGTGAGAGAGACCGCGGAAGAGAGACAGATTTTCAAACTTAACCAAAAGTCCCTCTCTGCTGTCTTCCTCCCTACATTACTCCACAAATGAGAAGGGTTTCATTTCACACGCCTGTGATTGACAGGCAATAAGCATTATAATAACCAATCAGGGGAAAGATGCTGAAATGAGCTGGGAGCGGTCTAAAATATGAATAGTCTCAAACAGAGTCAACCAGAACAGATATCCTACAGAGAATTCCCCTCACTAATAACTGATGGACAGCTATGCCATATACTAAATAATACTAAAAAATACTAAATTAATAGTTCTTAGCTTTGACCTACAGCACCTTTAACTGATTTTTACATAATGTTCTTTCTCAAAGATATTCTTACACAACATATAAAATGTTCCCAATAGTCATCCTACACACACACACACACACGTCCATACCTCCATCCTGCTCAGCTTTGATCTGGGCCTCCAGGTCTTCAGGGTCCACGTACTGGTAGTTTCCGTCGTCTTCGGGCGGCTTGCACTTCCCACAGCAGAAACAACAGCAGCAGCAGCAGCAGCAGCAGGAGAACACCGTGCAGCACAGCACCAGACTCTGGAGCACGCACACACACGCACACACACCTTCAGATCCTTGCACATAATGCAAAGCATGGAAGTTATTTCATGACATCTTCTATCATACATTGATGACGGCTGTCAATGGGCTGCTTGTGTTGGGGAGCAGCCTACTTCCTAAGCATGAGCTGCTGTATAAAATTATACCATACAAGACCATATTAATAGTTGAGACCAAACCAAAGCCACACAGAGAGAGAGAGAGAGAGAGAGAGAGAGAGAGAGAGAGAGAGAGAGAGAGAGAGAGAGAGAGAGAGAGAGAGAGAGAGAGAGAGAGAGAGAGAGAGAGAGAGAGAGAGAGAGAGAGAGAGAGAGAGAGAGAGAGAGAGAGAGAGAGAGAGAGAGAGAGAGAGAGAGAGAGAGAGAGAGAGAGAGAGAGAGAGAGAGAGAGAGAGAGAGAGAGAGAGAGAGAGAGAGAGAGTGTCCTGACCTTGAACCACCACTTGGACATGAGGAAGTAGTACTTGACGCTGTCCTCTCCAAACTGCTCGGAGACGTACAGCCCCATGGAGCCGTACTCGTCGTAGATCTTCCGCTTGGTGTCATCGTTCAGGATGGAGTTGGCGTTGTTGATCTCCTTGAACTTCTCCGCCGCCTCCGGGTTGTCAGGGTTCTTGTCTGGGTGGTACTTCAGCGCCAGCTTCCTGCATGTGTTACACGTATGTATATGGATATGTATATGTATGTATGTATCATTGTGAAGGCCAAGGCAATAGATGTGTGTGTGTGTGTTGAAATGTATGTATATGTATATATATGTATGATTGTGAAGGCCAAGGCAATAGATGGGTGTGTGTGTGTTGAAATGTATGTATATGTATATGTATATATGTATGATTGTGCAGGACAGGACAATAGAGGTATGCCGGTGTGTGGACATAAATAATTGTTAAGAACAGGGTAGTAAACGCTAATTAAAAATTAAATCTGAAGGAGTTAATGAAGAGAGAACATAAAACTGTGAAAGGTTTGTGACTTCAGCAGTTTTAGTCATGTGCCTCAAGCAAGTTTACACAGTTAGTGTTTTACCTCGCCTGCAAACACTATTCTGACTGTTTATAAAGACTGACACGCTCATTTCCTTACTTAGGGAGATGGGGGCAGCAAGTCAGGACAAACAAAAAGAATGAATCATCATCTTTCTTAATTACCATTGTGCACCAAGATGTTATCTAATGAGCATCCAGCTTAGTGTAGGAATATGGCACACATCAATGAGGAAGACTTCCATCATGCTGAACTGCAGAGGAAGTCTTGTTTACCGGTAGGCTTTCTTGATATCCTCAAGAGATGCTCCTTTCTCCAGGCCGAGCACCTTGTACAGACTCTCCCCGGCCGTAGACATCTTCCTCTGGGGACGAGTGGCATTAGGCTCGGCCATGGTTCACCTCCGCCTCCGACCCGTCTTCAGCAATCATTCAAAAGAAGATGTTAAATGTTTAAACATTTAGTTCTTGCAAGCCTGACACATGTATCTTGAGATAAATCTATACACATTTTCAGTTAAATCCTCTACGGTTGATATGTGATAGCACCTTCCAGATAATGCTAATTTATTTATGCATGTAGGCATGTATCTGTAATAAACAAAGTGAAAGGTGAATAATAATAAGTTAACTGGTAAAAAACATTTGCACTCAAACATGAGAAATTATTGTTAGAATTATTATAAATATTGTTTTTATTTAAATGTCTCGAAGAGTTCAGTAATAAAATTGTCAACTTATATATTTGTAGCTTTTGTTGATATAAATATAACTAATTGTGTTAAATGTGGGTATGATATTGTCTCATATCGATTGCAAGCACTTAAATAGCTTAAATTGCCAAATAGCAAGTATCAACTGATAGAATATCATGTTGTGATGAAACTTGTGATGAAGGTCATTCTTATTAATATAAAGAATTGGTCTTGTGAGGCTATCTTCTATGGAATGCCATTTTAGTCAATATAAAATATTAAATTTTAATATTAAAATAAATAAATATGGCTATGAATGCATATAGCTTATTTTAAAAGGGACTACTTTTATTTATTTCAGTGGACATCCTTGACTTAACATACATACAACAGCGCTGAATATATGCGAAACTGCAACATTTCTGTACTATTCATGGATATACCTTAAACTCCAAGCAGCAGACCACACAGAAAATCAGGTGAGTCCGGTGAGTGTCTTGAAATTCCACCACACTTAAGACTTACTACATAATAGTTGGAGTCAAGAAGGCCTAAACTGAGACCAAGACACTACCAAGACCAAAGGGTATCGAGACCAAGACAAGACCAAGTCGAAACCGAAAAAAAAAACAGACTAGTGTTTACGTTACACCAATACGTAAACAATACAATGAAGAACAGCAGCATACCAGGGTTCAGCCAGTTTACATTCAATAATTATTACATGGTATTATTTCAACTCCAGGCAGAACAATACAGAGACAGAGCATGTCATGTGTGTGACTGTGAGCTCACTGTAAATGTTTTCACAGACTGGGTGAGATCAACTATTTGTAGTAAGTGCATGATGGCTGTTACTGCACTATTAGAGGATTGAGACTCCCTTTCCTGTTAGACTTCTGTTAGAAGTTAGACATAGTCCCAGCTGTCTCCGTGAATTTACTACTGCAAAACCTACAGATTGCTGAATGTTTCCGTTTTTGACTAGCGGGGCACAAAAACTGTTTGTGCTAAATAAATCCAAATTTGATTACAGTGGAATTAACAGACATATTCTATTTTTTAATAAAAACAATTTTTCGTGCATGAGTGCTGAGTAGCTGTGAAGTGAAGTGTTGACTAGGGGAGTGAGATAAGACTAGGAAACTAGGGACACAAGTCGTCCCTTGGGAATTTTGATTCACAGATTCGATTGTCGTTTCTAAGCTTTCCAACGATGCGTAACACATGGAAATCTGATAACATTTGGAGAAGTTGTGGCTATTTGAAAGTAGGCACATCACAAAAGGTAAAAGTGAGAAAAAGCCTCCTAAAGATTTGCAGTTGTCACCTCTCTCTCCTGGCTGGGGAGCACAATGGTGGTCATTTGCATCTCATTTAGATAACCAATACTGTTATCTGAAACAGAGAGGCTTCTCTGTGATCTCAACTAACAGATTCTGCAAAAACAAAAAAAAATCACTCATTTTGAAAAAAATCACATTTGCGCAAATGTTGTGTTCGCGACTTTGTCATTAGATTCCATGACCCGACACAAATACAGTCGAGTCTGAGACAAGACCAAGACCACGTAAAAGTGGTCTCGAGACCGGTCTCGAGTACTACAACTCTACTACATATTACTTACTACATATGTGAGCAATTGGTCAGTGTTGTTCTGGTGCTGTTGCTTTGGTCTATGGAAATAAAAAAGCTGAGAAATAAATGTGGCATCATGAAATAATTTTGCTTTATAAAGGTCCGCTGAGATAAATCATTGTGGGAATATGAAATAAAAGTCAGCCGAAATACATATAATTTGGATATTTAAATAAAACTATCCTGAAATAAAAAATAAAATAAAAAATATATATATTTTGTCCCTTTTAGTCCAACTGATTTGCCGGTTGTAAACTTGCGTTAAGACCGACCGTTTTTTTTTTTACTCTTCAAACAAGTTATACAAATAAAATAAAACCCTTTTAATTATATTTTAGTAAGTATCGCAAATATAAATTGCCTACATACACACACACGTAGGCTATGTTCTTTCTTTTATATTCGCTTCATTTCATCAATGGTTCGCGCTTTTCTGTTATGATGGCTGCGCGTGCAGTAAAGAAAATGTTCGCGGTCACCGTTTAAAGTTAAACGGGTTCAGGCACCGTAGCAATACATTTAAAAAATGCATTGAAATATCTCAACACCACTATAACGTGACACGCAGTTCTGGAAGAACTGTGCCCAGATCTTTACCCGTCCCTTCTCCGTTTGAGTCTTACAGTGACCATGTCGACTGATGTCAAGGAGACCACTAAACTTTGATGGGTTGGAGACCCAGTCAGTGACGTCACCATATGTAAATTTGTTTAAATTCATACCGATGTATTCACAATGACCAAAATCATACTTTTTTTTTTTACTTCGAATTTTGAGAAAAAAAATAGACCTACCTGCCGACCCTTTTATTTTATTTTTTGGTTGTTACTGCAAACAGAAATATTTTTAAGAATGGCCTCATGTACGTGGATTATCCTTATTAACTAAATTAGTAGATGAAGGCGTCAACAGATTAAGCTAGCGTTGGGAAACTAGATAGAATTAGCAACACGTTAACCTCCAACAGCCTATTGTGAATGACATCTTCACACGTTGTGGAATAACAGAAATAGGCTTCCATATTAGTGAAATATAAAACTGACCTATACCTAAAAATAGACAGTTTAATTTATACATTTACATTTAGGTTATAAAATGTAAATAAATACATCCATTGATGACATATTACATAAGGTGTGCATTAGGGCGGTCACTTTTTATTCGATATTCGAATATGCATTCGAACATGACGTGAAATATCCGTAATCGAACTATAAATAAACTAATCGGTTTTTAAAGGCCAATTAGCGTAGACCGTTTTGTATTCGATCAACTCGGCCACACGCAACACCTACGCTCACAATGGCGTTTTTTTTGCAGAGGCTTGGCGACGCATTTCCATTCATTTCCAATGGCAGTGAGCGACGGGCGACAAAGCGAAGCGTGTGGGCTGCAAAACGCGAGGAGGGCGGGGCAAAAAATAGAAACTAGTCCTATTCTATGCAAATGATGAGCGAAAAAACGCGGCGTTTTTTTGCGAAAGCCAATCCCAGCGAAGGAGGCATGGCGGCCGCGCAACTAGAACATAATCCAACTTGGTGGACCACGTCGGCGAGAGATAGGATTATGGATATCTAACGAATGTGACTGTACCCTGGTATGTGCTTCGAAATCTATCGAGAAATAAATGTTGTTAAACCAGAAAACGTCATGGGTATGGCTGGATATTATCAATGGCTGAATATTATAAATTGTTTTCGATCTGACACAGGTTTCAATAGTATCGCTACAGACACTCCCCCGGAACGCCCACCAGGCGAAAATCGCCGAGCACAAAAACGCTTGGTCGCTCGTCAGTGTGAGCGTAGGGTAATGGTATCCAGGAGCTTCAAAACTTCATGACTGAATCTCCTCTCCCCGCAGACAGCAACACGCTGCATTGGTGGAGAGACACGGGCTGCAACAAATACCCACTTCTCTCACTATTGACGCGCAAATACCTGTGTGTGCCCGGCACGTCCGTTCGCTCCGAACGTGTGTTCTCAACCGCGGGGAACATCGTTAACAAAAAGAGGGCTGCACTTGATCCAGATCAAGTCGATAGATTAGTGTTTTTAGCAAATAATATAAAAAAATGAATTCAACCTTCTGCCTTACGTTTTTTTTTTTTTTTTTGCGGGGGGGGGGGGGGGGGGGCTAGATATTCGAATATATTCGAATACATTGCTTGATATTCGATATCCGTTCGAATGTGATTTTCCTCAAAAGTGACAGCCCTAGTGTGCATAGATAAGTATACATAATTAGATGTAAGACGAGTGTGTATCCCTCCTGTAATTGGTCGAGACAGTTTACATTTAATACACGGGACTGAACAAAAACTAGGTAGAGGTAGCTTCTGTCTTCTTAAGTTTACTGAGATCTTCTTTGTTTGGATGGTTTCTATGATTATTTATTCTTACTATATTCATTTTTTTGATACAAAAAGGACTACAAGATGCTACGCCAGCTAAAGGAGACGGCTGCAGACCGGAAGTAAACAACCTGAAGAACTTAGCGTATCCACCTGTTAAATTGAGTTAATTAAGACAAAAGCCAATTCAAGAACTCACAGACACTAACTAAATTTACAATAATGTAGCACAAGGAGTCAGTTCGAGATGGTTTGGTAACAGACATCACTCATGCTCAACTTAGCTATGACGAAAGCTGCTAGTTTTGTATATAAAAGTAATAGAAGAGTGCTCACTGGATTTACGTGGCCCCTACTGTGCAGACATGTGAACTGGCCGACCAACAAGTACAGGATTCTTGGGAGTGTTATTTGCAGATTCTGCGCAAAGGGAAATTTATGACAAAGTATTTGCAGGGAATCTTGGATTTGACACTCGCATCATAGATTAGTGATCATTGAGTTGTGTGTGTGCACTTTTAGCATATTTGGTTGTAATGTATTCAACATGACACGATCACTAATATTGTTGTATTTGTTGACAGTGTATTGTGCAAGCTGTAGCTGTTTGTCTTTATTCTTTATTAATGTTACAGATTTGCAAACTATTCAGATTTTTTTTTTTAAATCTGCGACTATAAATACCAAGTTCAGAAATCTACAAGCAAAACTACAAAAAGCACACTTGACAATAAAGATACTTGAATCTTGGAAATACGTTTTTTGTTACAAAAAACTCAGACTACACTTACAATAGTTTAGAGTCAAATTAAACTCCATTAAACTCCATAGAAGGCATAAGATGGAGGTGGTGTATGGTGAATTAGCACGCAATGGACCAATTAATTTACAACTAATCAGGACCACAAGGACCATGCGGTGGACCACTGCACCACACTAGAGTTGCATTGGTCACGTAGTTCTTTTTGCCTACTTGATTTAGGGTTGTATAGCGAGTGGGATACACTTCTAAACAGGGTCATTTTAGGACCCATCCACATGGACACGATTTCCGAGTGAAACCGCAAAGTTCTTGTGCGTTTAGGCCGACCGTAACGATGGATCCAGCATTTTCGGTGCCTGAAAACGCACTTTTTTTAAACCAGGTCCCAGGGTGGAAAGTCAAAAACGTTTCAGGTTTTGAATTCGTGAGAACACCAGAAACGCAAACGATGATGTCATCGCCCCTCGACCCGCCCCTCTAGCTTTTGACCTTTTAAGACCGCGACATCTCATAACAACAACACACAATGGCGGAATACAGCCTAACGATGATGCTGACGGTGCTGCAGCAAATGACCCTTATTAACACGCTAGGGGGATATATATTATTATATAGTATTAAATAGTAATATTATATAGTATTATATAGTATTATTATATAGTATTCCGCACGCAGGCTTTATGTGCATGCTCCGCCTCTTCTTCGTTTTTCGGTAGATTTCTGTAGCTGAAACAGCGCCACACACAGGCCTGGAATATGTACTACAGCGTTTCTAGAGCTAGATGTGTTTCAGCAATGACTCCATCGTTACGGTGAAATGTCTGGCCCCCCTGCCGACATACATAGTTTTCGAAATCTGGCTTTGTGTGGATGTGGCCTTAGTCTATTGGGAAAGTACTGAAACGTGAGAGGTCTCCGGTTTAATTTAGTTTTTTATTAAACCGTTTATTTATGTTTATTCTTAACTGACATTGCATCCCCCATCCCCATACCCATACCACCCATATTCATCTGTTGTACCCGTTCTGTTATACTGCACTAGAGCACTACTGCACCACCTGCACACTTACTTATATTATATTGCTATTATTCGCACCACTTGCACACTGTACATTGTTTACACTTTTTATTTACAAGTTTATGCTACTGTTAGTAACCGTTTAATACCTCGATGATCACTACCTCCATCTGCACTGTTTATGTCACTTTATTAACAACCGATAATCACCGTCACTTTAATAACCACTGCCACTTTTCATGTCTTTCAATTTTGCACCTTATTCTGCATTCCTGCATTTAAACCTGCACCTTATCGCACATTCGCACATTTGCACTTGTGGTTAGAACGCCAACTGCATTTCGTTGTCCCTGTACTTGTACTCTGCACAATGACAATAAAGTTGAATCTAATCTAATCTAATTTTAGTTCATCTATTGTTTGGGAAAGGGAAATGTTATATTTCACCTACTGTAGGATTGCCAACTGTCACACTTCTGGAGTGCGACAGTGGCTTTCACCCAACCACGCCAACGCACTTCGACAGCAACAGACATGAACAGGCAAACGTATTATGGTCAAATCGTAATGGTCCAGCTAGTCCCCCTAGCTGGACAAATAACACCAAACGTAACAACGGAAAGTACAGCGACCACTAGCAGCAGAAATGATATACCTTTAAACCAGGGGTTCTCAAACTTTTTCACACCAAGGACCACTTTATCATAAAAAATAATAATCAAGGACCACCTAACCACTGAGCCAATTTCCCACTCCCACCCTAAAACTAATAATTAATAATAACTTTAATAATAAATAATTAATAAAAACTAATAAGTAAATAAAAGTCTACTATTAGGCTTATTTAGGCAAAATTGTAATCACTTTTCATTTAGAAAACAATTATCTGTACTTGTCATTTTGTCATACCCTCGGGGGCCACTTGGGGGCGTTCGCGGACCACTGATGGCCCGCGGACCTCACTTTGATTATCACTACTTTAAACTAAATTGATTCATTTATACAACTCATTTACGGGATCATTTAATTTGGATTTATTTATTTGAGCTATAATTATATATTCAAGCATTTAATTAATATGAACTTAAATGGCATTCCATAACCCTCCGTAACTCTGATCGACTACTGATCTTGGGCATCACTTAACACTCCATTTCACTGATTGTTTACAGAATTGACTGCTGTGGACAACATGGACGCAGGAATACATGTGCATGCACGTCCAGAGTCTATGCAGCACAATAATAGTGTCCCGATCGCTGGCTAAAGACGATTACATTTTGCTGATCTCGCAGATTACCCGTTGTCCGTTTCACACAGCGCCAATGGCCAGCGCTAATCACATGGCTAAATAGCTTGACATACAACATGACATTTGGAAGAACGGGCAATAGCATGGAATGGTCTTTACATTATTGATAACTTCTCAATACAGACAATGATATTCCATTTGATCTCCATCCATCATTAGGCCTTTATGGTCACACTGACAGATTGAGGCTATAGCAGCTTTTTTACTGGACGTAGGCCGTCCCCTGACTGTAGCCAATGTTACAGGTGAATTATTCCAAAGTTCAGAGCAGAGCATCACCTGGTTGGGCACACAGCAGTAAACATGCACCAATAAGCCTGCTCCTACATGATGTCAACATCAGACTTTAGCCCCAAAGGGTGTCAAGCAGGTTAGGCTAGAACTCAAACCAGACATTATCAGATTTTAATTCATTTAACCTGCAGTGCACACTCCTAATATTCCTGAGGCACTGTTCAAGATTCTACTTTTCTGTACACCTTACTTAAACTCATATCCTGAACTTGACTAGTGATTGATTTGGTGGATTGTCCTGCCTTTCTTGGCACAGAGCAGACTAGTTAGAGCTACATACACCAAACGCTTACTGACCCATATTGAACTTGTGTATCTGGTTAAATTAGGACACCTGCACCTGACCGTAACTAGCATAGGAACCGTTCAGATCTCTAGTAGGTTAAGACTGTCCAGTTGTCCCTTCTTGACATTTGTAGGTCACTAAACTCGACTATTATTATTATTATAGTCCGATACAGAACATGAGTTAATTTGAGCTCATGTCTGAAATTTGTGTTTTGTGAGATTGTCTGATTCAACTAACAGTAAAAGCAGTGTAAAAAGAGTATGATGGAGAAGCAACATTGACAGGCACACATGACTTCCGCGTGCAGGAAGAACATGGATGGCACCTTTTCATTTACATTTCAAGTATAAATAAATGAATGTCTCCTCATTGAATACATGCATAACTGACAGGAGCAACCAATGGATTGGGCTTTAACCGTCCTAAAGGAGGCATGTGATTTGTGTCGCTGTGCTGGGCTGCACAGTGCACACACACTTGTGACTTGTGACTTGCTCTGTGATTGTGACGCAATCGCGTGAGCATTGACAGAAAGGTGCGTCTTATGATGAAAGCCTTGAGAATGAAGTCCAGCTCGAAATAAAAATAAATGCAGTATTCCTCAGTTCTCAGCATCCCAATGCTTTGTCCTTCTGAAGACGTAATCCTTTGCTAATCTCTGCACAGGGAGGATTGCATTCCTTCCCATAGCCTGGTTTGTATACTAGAAGGCATGAATTGTACCCTCCACGAAGCAGAAAGAGGAACCGCCAGGGACACCTTATTGTAGTTTATGTGAACGTGGTTTTTATGTACCTTCAGGAGCTGCGAAGAGTGCATGTTATCTGGTACCAGTCTTGCATGGTGAGCAGGTACCAGTCTGGTAGGCGGCCATCTGGACACCAAGGTATTGAATGGATTGGGCCGGCATTTCGTATTTCAAATGATCCGACAAGGATTCTCACTCATGTGTACCTTGCTTTCAGATCCACTGCTAAACTTACCCAGCAGTAACTGATGCGTTGAGATCCACAGCTAAGCTAACCCAGTAGTAACTGATGCGTTGAGATCCAAAGCTAAGCTAACCCAGTAGTAACTGATGCTTTGAGTTCAACAGCAAAGCTAACCCAGTAGTAACTGATGCTTTGAGATCCACAGCTAAGCTAACCCAGTGCCAGTTAGCTCGTTTCATGTTGTCCACACACACACACAAAACATTTCAAGACCAACGTTTCCAGCTTCGTCAAGCTCACCTTCTGCGAGTAGAACACTGCACTGTAAACACTGTATTCCGCTGGTTTAGATTGATCCAACTGGCATCCACATCCAGATTAGTGAGCAATTGAAGCCCTGCCGCCCCTCCTTGTAGCTGGGCTCCGTGTAGCTCCGTCGCTGGTTCTGGTACCGTTGCCTGGCGGTAGAGCTCAGCCCTCTGATTGGTCAGATGTTCTCTCCAGGCTCAGTATCCCGAGTTCCGGTACCGTTACCTGGCGGCGGAGCTCAATCCTCTGATTGGTCAGAAATTCTCTCCGTGCAGCTCCGTGTCGCGGGTTCTGGTACCGTTATCTGGCGGCGGAGCGAAACCCCGATTGGTCAGATTATCTGGCGGCGGAGCTCAGTCCTCTGATTGGTCAGATATTCTCTCCAGGAAACAGCAAAGGCACCTTGATAATAAAACCGACCTGGAACTTTACACATCATTGTCCTTTAATTAAAAAAAAAATCGGTAAATTAAGACATGGCGGTAGACACCAGAACATTGCATTGTTGGTCATATGACCTAAACAAAGGGTTTCATTGAAGCCTCCGGCTGAAACAACAATGCTGGCAAGTCATATAACGTGCTAGACAATACTATAAATAAATGCCATTGTCGCCACCTAGAGGTCAGAAGAAGGGGATGAGCTGTACGGAGGGTATTGGTTAATTTGATATACTACAAAATCAAAACGTTTACATTATTGGAAAAACAAACCCCATCAATAATATATTTAAAGACAATTCTAGTTTGGTTTAATGCAATTTACCTTAACAAAAAAGCAATAATGTACACAAAAAAATAACATCTTAGTGTATCAATTTAATGTAACATTAATGCATCAATCCAAAATGAATAGCTGTATCAGATATAGAAAACTATGTCATACATTTTCTTGGACTTTATTTTTTTGATAAAATACAAAAATGAATTTGCATGGAATCGTTGATTAATGTCTCTAATAAGGCATACATGTACACTGACCACCAATTGATAAACTCACTTACAGATTGACTAAAAACAGTAAATCTTCAATGCATTTGTTGACATTTTTCCATTGCACCGCTAAGTGAAATTGACTTACCAGAGAGTGAGTTGTGTAACAGGTGACCGATGTGAAATGTGCATGTTTCGTCATTGAGAAAAAAAATCAATGGCTTTTATCTCCTGTGGCACATGGACAACATGGGAACTACAGAGCACCCAATGAATCCCTATACTCCATATATATTCCCTATATCCCTATCATCTCCGTACAGAGTATACTACAGGACAGTCCTTCTAACTAGGAATGTTAACTAGGAAACAAGGAATGTTTCTGACCTACAAGTAATTTTCATCTATAACCTACACAAGCAAAGTGACCGTTCTTCAAAGTGTAACCCATCTCCGAGAGCCTGTTCATCTCCCCAGCACTGTGGCCAGGAGGGCCATGCGGATGTACATGCCGTTTTCAGCTTGCCGGAAGTAGGCAGCTCGCGGGTCTGTGTCCACCTCCACACTGGAAAACCACCAGGTAGGTTGTGTTAACGGATCGCCAACTGAAGATATTTACTTGGTGGAATTGACAGTTGAATGAAATAAGAGTAAGCCTCATTATTCTAGTGTGGCAATTTAGACTTTTTTCAAAGTCATTCAGTGGCAGACTCACCTGATTTCATTTACTCGTGGGAGTGGATGCATAACCACCATCTTGCGCTTAGCGGCGGTCATAATATGTGGGGTTAGGATGAACTGGCCAAAACACTGAAATGAAACACACATGCAGTAGAGCACACACAATCAACACCATTACCTGACCAACTCATCTAAAATGCATTCAGATCTCTACCAAAGTGGTCCATCTAGATTAGGGTTTCTCAACGGGTCTGCTTACCTATGGTTATTATAATAAGGATGATCATTATTCCAGATTGGTAATGCCAATAGCTCAGCCACTGATTGTGCAAAAGTTTTCAAATTTGACACCAACATTTGTATTCCCGGTAAGCAGGTCTCCAAAAGGTTTGGTACCTATTTGCCCATAGGGTGTGCTATAAATCATGGTCTAAGTAACGATCAGCCCATCAATGAATTGAGAAAATATGGTTATGATTATGATAAAAGGTTGAAAAGACCTGACTTGGTCCTCTCTGTGTGAACCATAAAGTGGGCCACAAGCTGAAACAGTTGACATGTGCAGGTTGCTTACAGCCTTGTACTCTTCCTCGGAGGCAAACCTCTCCTTCTGGATGCGGGTCATGTAGAGGACGTCAGTGTCTGGCAGGGCCTCTTCGATGCTCGCAAACTCCTCCTGCACGCGCACACCAACCACAAGGAATGTCAGCTCACGTGCATTAGCATGTTTTCTTTTCAAAATCCTTCAGTAGCTCAACATGCGCCCACAACCAGTGAAACCGTTGTATACACTGACGCTCAGTGAGTTTCCATGCAGAGGGAATGCCAGGATGGCAAGTAGATTGTGGTCGTTATCCAGATGAGGGCTTAGCATGCTCATCATCGGGGTTTACATTGACACGGGTAAACTGTGCAAATTGGCT
The DNA here is from genome assembly GCA_036785325.1 of Urophycis tenuis. Lineage (NCBI taxonomy): Eukaryota > Metazoa > Chordata > Actinopteri > Gadiformes > Phycidae > Urophycis > Urophycis tenuis. Next base: position 559,435 of record JAXIVH010000063.1, read on the forward strand.
CCTGTGTGCATGTAAACATACTAAATGACAGCCGTGTTCTCTATGGACAGAGTGCACGCAGGCCTGCGACAGCCAGAGATACCGGGCTTATTTTCTTAATTTTGTCTGAGCATTTGCTTTATCAATTGCAGTCGGGATGCAAGGAGAATTTCCCCACATCTGTACATGTAGCGCCCTGTTCTGAGACACTCTGGTCCAACCTGCTTGATGCCCTTGGAGGCCACGAAATCCAGGATCTGGGCGGGCATGTGGAGGTTGCGGGGAGCGACGTAGCGCAGCGTGATGCGGTACTGGGTCAGCAGCTTGGCCAGGGAGTGCACGGTGCGCCCGTGTTTCAGGTCTCCCACCATGGTTATCTGGAGGGACGGCAGAATGCACCTTACAGCACCCACTGCATCACACTCAGCCACGTTGTGTTATTGCAGCTTTATAGAAGACATTTACAACGTGATTTGAGATGCACAATAAGAACAAATGTCAATACTTGAATCATCAGATTCAGACGTTATCAGGAGCATCAGAAACATCAGCAGCCTCAGAAGAAGGCAAGGCCAAACAGAGGCTGGACAGCGATCAAGAAATACAATTGAAGCTAACAATGAGAAATCAAAGACATACAGTAGATACTGTACATTCAAATGAAATTAAAGACAAGGAATAATAAATAATAAAGTTATAAAGTACAATTGAATTGATGGAATACAAACAAAATCTAGATTTCATTTGTAGTCTAACGCTGATTATCTTCCACATATAAAACTGGCTCATCCTTTGCATTCATCACTTGTTTTACAAGTTCAACAAGCATCCCTGTTCATGCAGTAGAAAAATAAATCTTAACAAATATAATAAAGATAAAAATAAATAAGTACACAAATAAAAAAAGCAATGAAATAAATAAGCAGGCGACATCATCATCATAAATGCTAGTTTAAGTGTGTTTTAAGAACCCAAGTGGAAGTGAAAAATGTAGTTCCTCAAACTGTAGGTGGTTTACTGTAATAGGTGGTTTACTGCTCCAACATGGAAGTCCTCAAACGGCCTACAGATTTCTTACACATGCAGCAGCGGAAGGCACTGGGTATGTAGGAAGCTCTACCAAAGCACAGCTACTACCACGTGGTAGGATGCACCCTTGTGTCAGGTTATATTCCTCTACACAGGGCACCAGTACCAAGCCTGGACACAGCATTACTGAGGAGGCGGAGGTGGGGCACGGACCTCGATGTATTCAGTAGAAAAGTGGTGGAGACATTTGTGCACCTGGTTTTAAGTTTGAAGGGATCAGGGTTACTGTACTATACAAGGTTACTATACAAGAAAGCGAGCTAGGGGGTCCAAAATGGATGCATCAATACAAAAATCAAAGATATAAAACATTACAGAACATTTACATTGTTTTTTGTCTGTAATCAGATAGAACTACAAACACAAAGAACTCAATTACAGTTCTTTTCCGCATAACATTTTCATGGAGGCAATCCAGTTTATTAATGCAGCACAATGGAGAAGGAAAGAGTTTCTCTTTCATTGTTTCATCTAAACGCCAGCACACCAAATGGTTTGGCCAATGCATACTAAAATTTTTTTTAAATAAAAGGGTTAGCATAAATGCTGGTAGTGACTGTACTGGCAGGAACAGGAGACTCCCACATGAAGCGTGCGGCCCCACAGTGAACCCTACCGTCATGCCGTTGACCGTCCCCAGCTCCTCTCGGATGGTGAACACGTCCAGCAGCGCCTGCGTGGGGTGCTCGCCCACGCCGTCCCCCGCGTTGATCACCGGCTTGCGACAGTGACGGGAGGCGGCCTGGTCACCATGGCAGCGGTGAGCAGGTCCAGATGCAATGGAAGGAAGAGAGAATTAACGAGTCATCAAACAATTGACCGTAAAGGACAATGATATTCATGATAATATCTAAATGTATTGATATGTGTGCATAATTCCAACGGGTGATTAAAATGAACTTCATTCCTTTTGCAATGCAACATTTCAGTTTGGTCCCATCTGGGTTCATGCTGAAATAATTGATTCCTTCTGAAGCTATGATGATATGAAACAAGATATCTGATGGAAGACGCAGGAAGGCCATGATACAGCTCTAACGTGTCCTTGTTTAAATGCTGAATCTTTCACCAATGTAGAGTTACAATCATGACAGGAAGGATTGTTGATCTGCTACATTCCCATGCGAGTACAATAGCTGCTGTTAAAAGCAGGAACCTTGAAACATTAACGACATGAAACCATCGATGCAGTAATTTGATCTTGCCTTTCATGAGAATATTCATCTTCATCCAACAATCGATCCTATTCAAGTCTTCATCAAATTCTGTAACAACCAGACCAAACCCCCCCGGCCCCCCGGCTCACCTCCACGGCGCCGGGCTTGGGGTGCCGGAGTACCAGGACGTCAGCGTAGCCGCTCATGGTCTGCACCGAGTCGGCCAGGGACTCTCCCTTCTGGGAGGAGGACGTGGCCTCGCTGAAGTGCACCACCGAGCCGCCCAGCCGCTGCATGGCCGCCGCAAACGAGCTGCTGGTGCGGGTGCTGACCTCGTAGAACATGGAGGCCATCACCTTGCCCTGCGACCAGGGAGGGGTGGGGAGCGTCATGGAGACGTGGCGGGGGACAGCTGATTAGAGTGTGCTATTGGTGACATTAGGATGGCCAGTTCATTATGAAGGAACGAGCGGTGTTAACAGGAATGACTCTGCTGCACCGACCTTCAGGAAATCCAGGCTTCTCTCCTTCTGGACCAGAAGACGCAGATTGTGGGCAACGTTGAAAAGGTGTGAGATCTGAAAGATGACAGAAGAAAGGAGCTGGTGTTGAGTGGCTATAGGATAGTGCTGATATATCCCAATTGTGGACATATGAATTTAAAGAAGCCATACTGTATTAACTGATAGGAGAAGATGTACTCCCTAGGCTGATGTAAACTGACGTCCCCATATCAGTTTCTCAAAGGCTCCCTTACTAATTACTCTGCTAATGCTATCCATTACCAACAAGGCCACATGGGAGAGTTTAACAATGCTAGTATTTTGTTGTCTGTACTTACTGCTTCTTACCATTAAACCAACCATTAAACCGAGTTCTGTTGTACCTGCTCCTACAGAGACCTGTGTTCTGTTGTACCTGCTCCTACAGAGACCTGTGTTCTGATGGACCTGCTCCTACAGACAGCTGTGTTCTGATGGACCTGCTCCTACAGACAGCTGTGTTCTGTTGTACCTGCTCCTACAGACAGCTGTGTTCTGTTGTACCTGCTCCTACAGACAGCTGTGTTCTGATGGACCTGCTCCTACAGACAGCTGTGTTCTGATGGACCTGCTCCTACAGACAGCTGTGTTCTGATGGACCTGCTCCTACAGACAGCTGTGTTCTGTTGTACCTGCTCCTACAGACAGCTGTGTTCTGATGGACCTGCTCCTACAGACAGCTGTGTTCTGATGGACCTGCTCCTACAGACAGCTGTGTTCTGGTGGACCTGCTCCTACAGACAGCTGTGTTCTGATGGACCTGCTCCTACAGACAGCTGTGTTCTGGTGTACCTGCTCCTACAGACAGCCGTGCTCGGTCGTACCTGCTCCTTGCTGAACTGTCTCACTGACAGGATGTGCTGTCCCACCAGGGGGTGCAGCAGGGGGGAGATCTGCAGGTGGGAGACGGGGAAGGGCTGCCCCGCCTGGGGGGAGAGCAGCCGGGACAGCGGCGGGGGGTGGCTGTAGGCGTCCCCGGGGCCCACGTGGACAGGAACCATCATTTCTACAAAGCATAACCATTAGAAAAAGTGGTTATGAACACTAGAAATCACAGCGCAAAACACCCTCTACCATTCTGTAAGGCAAGCCAATGGAAAACCAGCACACTCATCAAGTGTTACAGCCATGCACATCTGGGGCAAATATGCTAGCTAGCCTGAGAAGCTGTTTTAGGCATTTGATTTGCATTGAGTGGCACAAGAGGAGGCGACAAAGGTGCAGCTTGGTTTGATTGTAACCTGGGCAAAGGAGTGATTTGAAAGTAAATAAAGCAAATGTTATTTGATTTAGTCACAAACAAGACATCCAAACACACAGATATCAATGTGTATTGTTTGACAAAATGCATCCAGCTTGTGAAGGAGCCCACAGGCCCCCAGACCCAGTGTTAAGGTTAGCTTGTCATCACTTATTAGTTCAGGGTGTTCTTCTGCCACCATGTGCAGCACAGTTCATGTCCTTAACTCGGGTCAATAACAGCACAATTAACGATCCAGTTGACATTGTTGAGACACAATGTGTGCTGGCTTCACAAGCCGGGTACAGAATGAATTTAAATATTACATTTTGGCCAAAGTCCTTCAGACTCTACTGACAGGGCCTCCTCCTGGGACCTGCAGGTACAGTAAAACAATCTGCACATTTCTTCCCACACAGAAGTTTTGAACAAATAAATATTTCCCAGAGGTTGAACATATATATATATATATATATATATATATATATATATATATATATATATATATATATATATGAATTGTAATTGTAACAAGAAAAAAATTATTAGTTTCAAACAGTCGCAACTGCAAATTGCACCCAAGACCAAACCGTTGTTAAGAAACAACGCGTATAGACTCCCTAACTAAACAAGCTGGAAGCGTAAATGTTGAGTGAAAACAGAGCAGCGAGGGCAGAGCATTGTGGGTAGTGTAGTACCTGGGGCCAGCCCTGGGTCGGAGGAGCGGTGCACACGGGGGGGCAGCATGTAGCGGCTGTCGGCGCGCCGCGGGCTAGCGGCACGGTTACGCACTGTGGCCTCTTGGGGAGGGGTCGGTCTCAGGGGCTCCGGGGTCTGATCACACAGCGCAGGATGGTAGGGTTAGCATCAGGTTAACTAGGTAACCTAACGGGTTACATAACCCAAAGAGCAGGATATTAGGGTGAACTAACTTGACTCACTAGTTAGTCAACTAACCCTATTTGACTAGGGCTACCCGAGTTGACTTAGGTTAACTAACACTAACCACAGGCTTGTTAGGGTTAGAGACTGACTACTTCTAACCACTGTTTGAAAGGTTAACTAAGTAACAAGATGAATAAGAGCAACTAGATGTGTTCAGTTCAGTGTTGATCAAAAGAATGTAAATGTATTGTAGAATGTTGTAGAGTGTATAAATACTCATTGTGAGTGTGTGTGCGTACCAGGGGGATTTCTTTGACAGCTTCAGGAGAGAGCACGGTACTGGTGAGTGTGGGCCAGGTCTTCACGTCCTCTCCGTACCCAGGAGGCACCAACACCTGGGAGAGAAAGAGGAGTCTCAATCTATGCCTGCAGGTGCCTGTAGGTTAGCTTCCTGTGTGTGCGTTGTACGGTTTCCTCACCTGGCCGTCAATATAAGCCACTTCTCCGCGCAGCACAACCCGCCGCACTTTGCCCTTGACCTTCATCCCCTGGAAGGGCGTCCACTTGGACTTGGTGAACTGCATGGCTTGAGGGATGACCCAGTCCTGCTCCAAATCCACCTGGGGACACAAAGTCACCTCTTCAGGGATGCAGTCTAGACCGCTGCTCAAAACCCAATAGATGAACAGATCTACACAGAGTGGAAGTTGTAAGCACCGTGATGCACCGCTTGTGAAGGGTTCAGCGGTCGAAGCACCACCATGCGGTTTAAAGTCATAATGTTGCTGTGGACACACAGCTGGCCCACTGTGTGTGGGGAGCCTATACATTCATATACAGAGGTGTGCACCCCGCGACAAATCACCTCATGAAGAGTTTGGAGGGCTGTATGTTCATTTCATTTCTGGTTGCAATGAGCTTGTGCGGTTCACACACAGCAACTAGAATTAGATTTAAAGCTTCTAAGGATTGCTACCAAGTCAACGTCCAACCAACCCTTCTATGGGACACATTCAATGACAGGTGTTGGGCCAGAGATTCATCGTATTCATACGATGTACTCCATATCAATAAAAACTAGCAATATACTAAATGGAGTTTGATGCTAGTATGAAGATGTGCCAATACTGTGCTAGTTGACAATACAGACAGACAGACAGACATACTTTATTGATCCCTGAGGGAAATTGCCTTCGTCACAAAACTCCAGGAGAAAAAAGAGGACACTCTACTTATAGTAGAGTGTTAGAAAATATAAATAAATAAGGGACAACTGTGTTGCAGTATGATAAACAACCTGGCAATAAAGCACATAAACTGGTCAAGTAGACTTTGTAGTGCCAGGAGGAATACCAAAACCATTCAACATGCTATCTAGTTGGAAGTGTGAAGCTTCACCTCCACATAGGTGTTGTCCTGGGCGGGCAGGGAGAAGATCTTGCGCGGGTTGTCGTAGAGACGGCGGATGATGTCGTCCAGCGTGAGGCGGCCGTCGCTCACGGCCGTCAGCAGCAGCGGCAGCATGGTCTCCAGGCCGGGGTACCCCGGGGGGGGGTTCTCCCCACTCTTCTCCTCCAGGGAGTGAGGGGCTGCACAACACAACACAACACACACACACAGCAGCTGACGTCACATGACCCCAATGACGGACAGTCATTGGCCGACTCGTGTCAGCGCCCCGTTGTCTTAGTGCCTCACAGTATAGCCGGCACTTTGAATAGCAGAGAAAGACAGTGTGGAGAAGCTACAGGCGTCTGCGGACCGGGAGAGTTGAGAATTATGTTAGGGCTGTGCAATTAATCGAATTTTGATCACGATTTTGATTCTTGGGTCAAATGATCTCCAAATTAATAAAATAGAGTTGGAACGATTCTTTTGGCTTTTTCCGTTGTCTATGAGGTTTTCTGAAAGAGACGCGCATGCGCAATTCAGTCCCTCCCCCAGAGCATTCAATGCGGCCCCGCCGGCTGTGTGTGTGTGTGTGTGTGTGTGTGTGTGTGTGTGTGTGTGTGTGTGTGTGTGTGTGTGTGTGTGTGTGTGTGCGGTGGTGGTGACCACCTTTTCCCAGGTGATCTGTGGAGACCAATTGACTAGCCCAATCAAACTAAGAACTGGCATTAAGACAGGCTGCCCATGGAGCGCAGTCAACTTTATTGTAGCCCTCAACCAGTGGCTCAAGTGGCTGTGCCTCTGCTCCCCCCCACACATCAAATCACCAAACCCTGTCCAGGCCTATGCAGACGACGTCCAGGTGTCATCTAGAGATGAGAAAGTGATCAAGACCATGCTCTCTCACACTGACGAGTTCCTGCAGTGGTCCGGACTGGAGGTGAAAAACATCAAGTGTGCTGTGTAGTGGAGTCACGTGGGTACGCCGAGCAAGATGGCGGCGCAGTAGACGAGCTCCGCTCACCCACCGATATTTACGATATTTTGCTGCATGAAAACCCACAACTTTTTTATAAAATAATAACCCTTGGTGTTCACGAGTTATATTTAAGTAAGCCAGAGTGGTTTTTTTCGGATCCCAATGGCGACCACATCAAAGTACTTCAAAGACTCGGCCCGCATGACTACCAGAAAAAATCCTCCCCCGCCGACTGAAGGAAGGACAACTTCCAACTCGCCGCCGCCAGTGCAGCTGGGAAAGCAACCTGCCGGAAAAACTACAAACATGGAGAATATGTTTGCCGAAATCTCTGAGATGAGCACCATGCTGCAGGGAGTGGCAGCAGACATACTAACCATTAAAGAAACAACAAATGAGCTCAAAAACACGGTGAACAACATTCAAGAAAGGCTGGGAGAGGCGGAGGGGCGGGTCTCCCACCTGGAAGACACGACCGACCGGCTTGTGAGCGACGGAGAACACACTGAAAAAAGGACGGAAGTGTTGTGGGATCGCATCCAAATGCTTGAAAACCACAGCAAGAGAAATAACGTGAGATTATTGGGGCTGAAAGAAACCCACGGAACGAACGGCACAATGGAGGAATACGTGAAGAAAATACTGAGCGGCGGGCTCGAAGTTGATGTCGAGGGTGAATTTGAAATAGAGCGGGCACACCGAGCACTAGCTCCCATCCCCAATGAGGACCAGCCGCCCAGGCCGCTGCTGATCAGATTTCTACGGCAGTCAGCGAGGGATAAAGTTTTGAAAGCTGTCAGAGTAAAACGAGGGCTTGAGTGGGAAGGACGGAGACTCTCCGTGTTTCCAGACATGTCGAGGGAACTGGCCGAGAAGAGGAAGACCTTTACGGCCACGAAGAAAACACTGCAGCAGCTTAATGTGAGATACACGCTGGCCCATCCGGCAACTCTGCGATTCACCTGGAAGGGGAAAACCCGGAGCTTCACAAGCGACAAGGACGCGGAAAAATTCATCAACAAGCTGCAATGCAGATGGGTAAGCACGAATACTCTGTCTAAAGAACAGAAACAGTGCACAATAAAAGGTGGACAATGAGAAATAGACTGATTTAAAAGTGGACAATGTGTAACAAACATCGGTGGGGGTTTTGGGTTTGATTCTGTACCGCCTGAGCCGAAAGCCAGAGAGAGATGGCTAGACGTGTAATATCCCACGGACCAAAACGTCCGTTGCTTTTCTTTTTTGTTTTGTTTTTCTTTTGTTTCAGTATGGCTGGAGAAAAGCTAGGGGCCCCAGTTAACGTTTTCTGGGGCTTGTTTAAGTTTAGTTTTTCGTATTTTTTCTTTTCTTGTTATAAAAGTGTTAAAGTTTACAATGCTGTTCACATGGTTTGCGTAGAGTTGTTTATGGTGATGACAGACAAAACTGGCAGAGAGAAAAGTGAGATGTTGAGATTACATGAGACACTAATAGGAGACATAGCCAATATTGTTTCAATCGGAATTTCACAAGATATTTTTTTTTCTTACATTAAATATGAGTAGGAATTATGTCACATGCATAAGCTGGAACATCAATGGATGTGGAAATCCTGCAAAAAGAGGGAAGGTATTGACTTATCTAAAGCATAATAAGGCGGACATCGCTTTTCTACAAGAAACACACTTTGAAAAAGAAGAAGCAGTTAAACTGACAGTTCTTTCTTTAGTAAACGGGACGGGGTAATCATATTAGTGAACAAAAACCTGAGCTTTATTTTACTCAAGGAGGTTAAAGATGAGGAGGGCAGAATGATATGCGTACAGGCGATGATAAATAGGACTAAGATGACACTTTGCAACATTTATGCACCGAACAAGGGAGACCCAAACTTTTTCCATGAAGTAAATAAGACACTGGGTGAAGCAGAGATAATATTAGCAGGAGATTTTAATCAAGTGTGCTGTGTTTTATGAGAGACGCAGTGGAGGTAACAGGTGGTATCAAGCCAAAAAAGACAAGCCACCCTGCTTTTCCATCATGGGGAATGAGATTAAAGTGTATGCGCGCCACGAAACTTATTGCTACCTTGGTCACCGATTCAACATCGCGGGTGAATGGGAAGAACAAATACACGAACTGAGAAGTGAATACTGCTCAAGGCTGGAGATGGTAGATTCATCCCCCCTCCCTGTCGCAATGAAATTACAGGCCATAAGAGAGATAGCTCTTTCCAAAATACAGCATCTCTTTGCGAACATACATATCCCTACATGCATCTTGACTGAGCTGAATAATAAGACCGTAAGCCTGGTAAGACGCTGGATGGGACTAAACACACACTCGACAAGAGAAGTCCTGTTTCACAGGGCCAGAGAGGGAGGGCTGGGTGTCCCTCACATAGAGTGGGTATATGTTGCCGCCAGAACAAGCAACCTGTTAAGGATGCTAAATAATGACGACTCAGCCGTGCGTGAGCTTGCCCGAGCCTCACTTCTGCTTCACCTGAGGAAACACAAGGTCCCTCCATCTCCATCAGAGGATGCCAGCTTCCTCGGGTTCAGGAGAAAACCCAATGGAAAATTGGATACCAACACACCAGGCTTTGGCGCGCGCTCGGACTGGCTGGACCTGAATGACCTGTGCAACCGAGCAAATATACAACTGCGCTGGAGGAACACATCAGGACAGTCAGTGGAAGCCAACAACAATATCATCACGGATCCAACCATCACGGCAGAGGCAACCATCACAACTGGCGAGGACACACAACTTCTTGACACTCAAAACATCAGAAGGACAATAATCAATCACTTCCATTCGCACATGATTCAGCACTGGACAGGTCTACGCCTACAAGGACAACTGGCCTGCCTGCCCTGTGCGGACCATTTCGTATCACACACCGTTCTGAAAAACACAGCTCTACAGGAAGACATCCACAGATTCACAATAACAGCTCGTCTTCAGGTATTACCATCAAAGTCCAACTTAGCAACATGGTTTCCATCCGCACATGAGCCGTTTTGTCTGCAACATCAAAGGCAACAACGGGAGACAATCGCGCACATCCTTAATGGCTGCGTTGCCTATAAAGGACTGTACATCGGGCGCCACGACCGTATCGTTGCACTGTCGGTGAAGGAGCTCCGCGACAACGCCAACTCTACTGCAATCCACTACAACGAAAAGATCAAGACAGACTGGTTCTTCCCCCCCACACGAACAGCGCGCTACACTGGAAACCGCCATAAGTAACTTACCAAATACACCCGACATAGTTGTAATTAATGAACACACCAAAGTCGTTGCAATAATAGAAATTGGTTGCTCTTTCGATGCTTACATGGACAGCTGATATGCTTCAAAACTGCTGAAATATCAACCATGGTACAATGTTTTCAGTAGTTCTGGTTATTCCTGTAAAGTCATTGCCCTCATTTTTGGTAGTTTAGGTCATGTGCACAAGATGTGTGTAAGAGGCCTGCAGATCTGTGGACTACATAAGAACAAGGCCAAAAAACTGACAAAATATTGCTCTGTATCAGCAGTAATTGGTAGCCTCTACATATGGAGGCGTAGGTGTCACCTGTACCCTTAATGTGCATGATGGACTTGGTTATTGGCTGCTGTTGAACACCTTTCTATCAAATTTGGATTATTTCATGATATATGCTTATCTTCTAATCCAAATAAAGAAATTAATGTGTGTGTGTGTGTGTGTGTGTGTGTGTGTGTGTGTGTGTGTGTGTGTGTGTGTGTGTGTGTGTGTGGTGACCTGCAGCATCAGCATCTTAAGCCTAGTTTATACTTCTGCGTAAAGTGCCATAAGTAGGGTACGGACAGCCCTCTCCGTCGACGGAGAGCCTGACGGAGAGCCTCTCCGTCATCTCCGTCGGCCCAAAATATTTTTTAAGTATCCGTCACTCCGTCAACGCACAACGGAGACCGCAAGGGCTGCGATTGGTCCTCTAAACACGTCATTTACACAAGAATGACTCACAATGAATCACATTCTATCGCTATCGACTTCTATCACAACGTAAACACTGGCAGCGCCATTTATGTATATACGCTTTATACGCTATATATACGATATACGCTTTATATGGACGCATAAAGCTCTGAAATGCAAGCCGACTTACTTGAACTTGTGAAACTTAAAAGAGACGGTGGCAAATTGCAAGTTTGTGTACGGTTTTTACTTTTAAAATTATTCCATTCATAATGTATCCCCTTTTCTATTTTATTTATTTATTAATTGATCCCCTCTTAACTATTTTTCCCTTTTGTACTTATTTACCTGCATGAATGTCATGGCCAGTCTTCGTAGCGACCCCTACTGGTCAAGCGGGAAATTGCATTGCCTATCCGTCACCACGACGGAGAACTATGAGGACTCGAGGGGTCTCCGTAGTTACGCAGTCGGATTACGGATTACGCAGTCGGAGAAGTATAAACTAGGCTTTATTCAGAAAACAGCGCGAGCGAGACGGCAGAGGGAGGACAGCCCCGTTTGCTCGATAAAAGGGTAAAGGCTGGGTTATGCTTCATTTATGCTTCCACGTCGACAACCCCCCCAGGGGTTACGGACCCTTTACGTCCTTGACGTGCACCTCCCAAAATCGACGCGCGTCGAGGCGACGCAACCCCAACACAGCGGCTTTGGCTGTGATTGGTCCGCGAACTACATTCGCTGGAGATCGCTTTTCCGGTTTCCACTCGTTAACACCGCCACGGTGTAAACACAGCCTTGATAAATGCTTCGACTGATTGGCGACAACATATACTGTATATATATATATATATATAACTTTTGCCTTCATTTCTGTAAACTTTTTTTTAACTCGCTAGTAATCCGTATGTAATGACCAGAATGGTCATTCTGGTCCCTCTACCGGTGTGGCAATGAATTGCATTCCGAGACGTAAACCCCACGCAGAACCATCACGGGCTCATGACTGCGTCCGAGCAACTGTGTGGCCATTGTGTGATCATGACGCAATCCCTACGCAGAAGCATAAACCAGCCTTAAAACAATTTCTCTCGTATGGCAACACTTCGGATTTGAAGAGTCTGACGAGTTTTTTTTTGCCAAAATGCCGAATAAATGCATTTTATTTTCAAACTCAAAAAGACTCGTTTGAAGAATCGTGATTTCAATCTTGACCCAAAAAATCGTGATTCTCATTTTTTCCAAAATCGAGCAGCCCTATTATATGTTCATATTTTCTTTCACCATACAGATTAAATATAGGTAATAGTTATTGTTGCTAATGCATTACATCTTTTACTTAATTACTGACACCTCCATCTTGGTGATCTACAAGACGAGACAGCCGGATGGACGCGGACCCTGCGAGCTCTCCCCTGAAGCCCCGAGCGTCAGCCTCCAGGGACCAGTGCAGAGGACAGACCCAGCGTACTCACCGTGGTCCGTGGCGAAGCAGTCGATGATGTCCAGGTGCTCCCAGAGGGCCTCCATGTCCGCGCGGGACCCCAGCATGGGCCTCACCTGCGCCCAGCCCGGCCCCCCAATGTCGGCCATGTTGTCCTCACACAGGAAGAGGTGGTGGGGTGCCACCTCGCACGTCACCTGGATGCCCTTCTGCTTGGCCGCGCGCACAATCAGAATCTGGAGAGGGCAGGAGGGCATCATTACTGACTGACCACTTTTACTGTCTGATGTCGCTTCATCTGGTAGAATAAAGTAGTGATAAAGATGTTATTGTTATTACTGTTTATCCAGGTTAAATGTAAGATTTGATACATTAAATACTATGTGTGGAGGTCTAAATAAGAATCCCAATTAATAATAATAATAATAACTTGGACTTATATAGCGCCTTTCAAAGTACTCAAGATCGCTTTTACAAAAAGTGTGGGGGGCAAAGGGGGGGGGGGCAGGGGGGGGTAGGGATCAAAGGACTTGTTTTGAGGTGCTTTTTGAACACGTGCAGGGATGGAGCACAGCGGATGTGGAGTGGGAGACTGTTCCAGTTTGTTGGAGCACAGGCAGTGAAAGCCCTGTCCCCAAATGTTCACAACCTTGTGCGGGGTATTGCCTGCAGGTCCTTGTCAGAGGACCGCAGGGAGCGTGACTGAGTGTAGGGGAGGAGGAGATCCTTGAGGTATTGTGGTGAGAGTCCATAGAGAGCTTTGTAGGTGAGCAGGAGGATCTTGTAGGTGATGCGTGACTTGACTGGCAAACAGTGGAGCTGTTGCAGGATGGGAGTGATATTCTGCCAGGGCGTGTTGGTTAGAACCCTGGCAGCTGAGTTCTGGACACACTGGAGCCTGCTAAGGTCCTTGGAGGGCAGTCCAGGCAGGATTCCGTCGCAGTAATCCAGGCGGGAGGTGATGAAGGCGTGGATGAGTGTTTCTGTGACTGAGTGCGTGAGTGAGGGCCGGAGTCGTGAGATGTTTCTGAGGTGATAGAAGGCAGACTTGGTGGTGTTGTTGATGTGAGACCGGAAGGAGATAGTGGAGTCCAAGACGACGCCCACGTTGCGCACCTCAGGAGAGGGGGAAATGCAGCAGCCATCCACAACCAGGGCCAGGTCCCCAACTTTTTTGAGCAGTGGTGCAGGGGCCACCACCATGAGCTATGTCTTACTGCTGTTAAGTTTGAGTAGGTTTGTGGTCATCCATGATTTGATGCTGGATGGGAGTTCGAGCCATTTAGGGCGATGAATTGTTTCCGGTCTGTGAGGTAGGACCGGAACCAGGACAGTGCTGAGCCACTGAGTAGTGCCCTGCACGGGCCTATTATCTGGGCCTGAGCCCGGCCCTGGCCCGAGGGGGTGGAGCCCCAGCCCGGCCCGGCAGGTTTTCAGAATTCTCAGGCCCGAACCCGAATCAAGCCCAACTTTTTTTTTAAACCTCCCGTTCGTCCGTAACGTAATGTTTTAGCGTGATAGAACGCTATATTCATTGGGTGCGTTCGTAAATTGTATCTGCCGCTCTGAAAATGGGATAACGCTCTGCAGTTAGAAAAAAAAAACAGAACTCTATTTTTCTGTGAATAAACGAACGGTTTCTGACCGATCAAAGTGGACATAAAAGAGCAGGTTAAAATAGGGGGTCATGTTTTTCTCTCACACACACACACACACACACACACACACACACACACACACACACACACACACACACACACACACACACACACACACACACACACACACACACACACACACACACACACACACACACACACACACACACACACACACACACACACACACACACACACACGAGGTTGGCACTCCTACACAGATGGGACGGTGAACAGTGAAAAATTGTCAATCCACGTCCCCAGGTGGATTGACAACTTGGAACTTGGGTAGAACTTGGATTGGAACTCAAAGAGCAAAAGCTCTGAGTTACAGAATACCAAATCCCCATAAACAATAGACAAGAGTTTCACCCACCAAGCATTAACCCAACAGCGGACTTCAAACTCCTAATGAGATAATTCACTGGCAAACATGGTCAGCATCATTCTGACCACCCACGTGAAGATAAACTCATGTACTGATGAACGCTGCAGCGCTGTAAGGCGAGTGTCCAACATGCGTGTCTAGACGGATCGGAGGATCCTGTTCCGTGCAGCTCACCTCCTCCTTCTTGGCGATGTGGCAGATGTGAACGGGTCGCTGGTAGAGCTGGGCCACCATGAGGACTGCAGCCACCGTCTGCTTCTCCGCGTGGGCCACGATGGGCATGTGCTTGGGCCACTTCTCAAAGTGCTGCACACACACACACAGCATGCAGGACTTTAGTCTGGGAATCCTGCTCTCCATTAGCTGCTCTATCGACTGCAGCTGCTTGCACTGCGGCTAATCACAAATAATACAATTGAATGAAGTACTTGTATTCCTAGTTAGGCTAATCTTTCCAGTTGTATTTTTTTTTACTCGGCTGTGTAGCACTATAAGATTGGATGCTTCGATTTTTGTGAGCCTAGATGTAGTAGAAGTAGCTGCTAAGATGTAAAAGTATCAGCTGAAGTCAAAATGTGTTGATCTTTCCACATCGTTCACCAAGTAAAACGTGGGACGACTGTTGCAACTTCCTCTAGATAGTGAAGTTTGACGGGCTAACTCTCCTCAACGGTAGCAATTTTAAATGAATGCACTTCTACTTCCAGGTACCTCCATCCAGAGTGCCACGTTGTCCATCTTGAGGGTGGAGTAGGTGTCGTTGAGGTACATTTTGAGGGCCACTGCCTGGCTGGCGATGGAGGGCAAGATGGCGGCGTTGTCAGAGGCAGCTCCCAGGTACAAGGCGTAGTCACAGCGACAGCCCGCCTTCGCCAGCTGGAGAGACGGCAGAGTGTTGGGCCGAGACAACAAGCCAACATAAACTGTACTAAACACCATCACTTTCCTCCTTACATCTAGCATATAGATGATAGACATATAGACGTCATACTAGCACTTGAAGTGCTTGAAACTTGTTCTGGTGAGTTTCTTACTGTATTAGCAGCAATAAAATGTTTCACTTCTTATGACAAATGTACTTTTTGGAAGTCGCTTGGGATAAAAGCGTCTGCCAAATGCCCTCAATGTAAATGTAATCGGCTCCAGCAGTAGAAATGTCAAAGAAAATCTAACTTTCACGATATCGTCCATAATCATGGCAATTGAGATATTCTCCCACCTAGGGACTTTTGATAATCTTACTTTAAGTAGCACTATATTTAACTGGGCCTTATAGCATGGATACTGTTTGGTTACCTTCTGCACCAGAGCCAGTGTGGCGTGGTCGGTGACAGCAGGGGCGGTGTTGGGCATGGCACACACCATGGTTATCCCCCCGGCCAGCGCTGCAGCCGTGCCCGACGCAAAGTCCTCCTTGTAGCAGGCCCCAGGCTCTCGGAGGTGCACGTGCACATCTATCAGACCTGTGTGTGTGATGAGAGGGTGAATGTCTACCCTGCTGTGTGATGAGAGGGTGAATGTCTACCCTGCTGTGTGATGAGGGTAAATATCTACCCTGCTGTGTGATGAGAGGGTGAATGTCTACCCTGCTGTGTGATGAGAGGGTGAATGTCTACCCTGCTGTGTGATGAGGGTGAATGTCTACCCTGCTGTGTGATGAGAGGGTGAATGTCTACCCTGCTGTGTGATGAGAGAGTGCATGTGTGAATGTCTACCCTGCTGTGTAATGAGGGTGAATGTCTACCCTGCTGTGAAATGAGAGGGTGAATGTCTACCGTGCTGTGTGATGAGAGGGTGAATGTCTACCCTGCTGTGTGATGAGAGGGTGAATGTCTACCCTGCTGTGTGATAAGAGGGTGAATGTCTACCCTGCTGTGTGATGAGAGGGTGAATGTCTACCCTGCTGTGTGATGAGAGGGTGAATGTCTACCCTGCTGTGTGATGAGAGGGTGAATGTCTACCCTGCTGTGTGATGAGAGGGTGAATGTCTACCCTGCTGTGTGATGAGAGGGTGAATGTCTACCCTGCTGTGTGACGAGAGGGTGAATGTCTACCCTGCTGTGTGTGCCCTGGCGAGGGGAACAGAGTGCTGTGTAAAAGCTGATACTGGGGGGATGTGGGCTTATGTTAGCAGAAGGTACCGAACAACTTGAAAAGTAAATAACAATGAAAAAGCACACATTTATAAAAGCCTTTTATTGAAATCATCTTGTCGGAATAGAATACTTTTTGAATTGAAGTTCAACATATCAAGAAACAGACCAAGAAGACTGACTTAAATAGTTCCTGCACACCCTGTCTACATTTAAGAGTAAACCTAAAGCCTTCCTCTTCGATAAGGCTTATACTTAAGGCTGTTCAGGTTAACACTGAACCACTACTCTGTCACTAACTCACACTTTTTCCCGGAGTGTTATGCTCTCGCCCATGCTGGTGCCTCTGTTGTCATGTGACTGCTGTTATTTTTAGTCGTGATATCATTATTGCTAGTATTATTATTGATATATTATTGTTATTATTTGTACTATTTATCATTGTCATTATTATCCTACATTATTCATATTTACTATCACTGCCGTTGCCACTGCTGCTCTGGATCCCTTCGTCGGCCTGCACTGTGCCCCCTCTCTCTCTCCCTCTCCCTCTTCCTCCCTCTCTCTCTCTCTCCCCCTCTTCCTCCCTCTCTCTCCCTCCCCCTCTTCCTCCCTCTCTCTCCCTCAACCCTCACGGTCGAGGCAGAAGGCCGCCCACCCTGAGGCCGGTCTGTCCCGCTCATGGTGGGAATCTACTAGTCAACTTCTGTTGGCTGTTAATTGGCGCTATATAAATAACCATGAACCTCCTCTGGCTCGTTGACTCACCCGGTAGACGCACGAGCTTCTGAGACGTCATGCTGTCGATGTGGGTCTTCACCGGAGGGCTCCGGCCGATCTGGTGAAGAGCCTAGAGACACCGGTGTGCAGGAGGTTCAAAGATGTTTTAACTGCGTTATGCAACTTCTCCCACTACCACATTAGAGCCCACATGAAATGGGTGGAGCACCCCTGTAACACAAGTCTATACAACAAAGTCATATCAAATGGAACAAGTCACATTTTCAAGAAATTTGCTTGAAATATTTTTTTCCGTACCTAATGTAAAGGAAAAGTACAGTTTGAAGACATAGTCCTGCAGGTTTATGGTGGTTGCTAGGGGGTTGCTTCTTGGGTGTTTCAGATGGTTGCTAGGGTGTTGTACGTGGTTGATAGTGTTCTAGGTGGTTTCAAGGTAGCTGCTAAGATGTTTTGCTAGGGTGATCTATGGAGGTTTCTATGGTGTTTCAGATGGGGTCTAGGTGTACCGGGGGGTGCCTAGGTCAGTGTTTTTCACCCTGTGGTTTGCATACTGGTACATGAGGTTACTGCAGCACTGCAGGTGGAACAAGTATGATGGCTGACAGAGTGACGAGTTTACCTGCACAAAGAGCTTGGTGCACTTGATGTCGATGATGAGGGGCACAGAGTAGTCGATGGCCATGCGGCGTGTCCGGTAACCCTTGGTGACGAAGGAGGAGAGCCGGCGCCCCCCGCTGTTCCTCATGGAGAGGTTGATGACCAGGTCAAAGTGGTTCTCCTCCAGGTAGTCCATGATGCTGCGCTGCTTCTCTTTGTTGGGGCATTCACTGACCTCCTCCTCAAAGGGCCAGTCCACCGCCCTCACCTGGGGGACACGTCCTGGTTATACTACAGCTCCTTGAGCTCCTTTTACAGGGTTTTGTATAAAACTATGGTGGTGCTACTTGGTGTTCCCTTTTTATTCATTACATGAGAAATGTTAAAGACCAGGGTTTAGAGGTCCATCATCAGCAGATAAACAGTGTATCTGTGGGGTGTTACCTTAACTCCATGTTCAGTGTAGAAGTCTGCAGTGCCCAGGCTGGCATACAGACCATAGCCCATGCTCTCCAACGCCTGCACTGTAGGAAGCAGCTCACTCTTGTTCTACACACAAAAAGACCAAAGGTCAGTGCAGCTCAAAGGCTTCCATTATTTTTAGGTCTAAAAGTGGGGAAGCGGGTTCCACAGGCTGTTAATAACCTTTGAGAGAGTGATAATCTGTGAGAGAGTTAGATTGTATGTGTGATTATTTAAATAAACCACCAAAGTAGAGCTATGCTGCTAAAATTCCAATTTCAGTTTTGATATCTGGAGGTTCCTCCATCAAACCATGTCATTATTGTAAATCTTTTCGATTGTGGAGGAATTCCACCTACCGGGCCAGCTACTAAATGTTGGTGAACTTTTAGTGTTTTATTCTCCACAATATGACATCAAGGTTAAATTTTGGACGATCTGCTTCACAGCTTTACCAAAACACAAAAAGCGCATTTCCTTCTTGCATAGAATGTATGCAAGAAGGATTTGAAACAAATTGATTTTCAGGTAGAATATTTTTGGTTTGCATGAGTACATGTTTACATGAATACTTGTTTCAATACCAATTGAAACAAGTATTTGTTTGAATACCAATTTCAGTGCAATACTTTCCTATCAATGTGTGCAACAATCTCCACCCTGCTGCTATAATGTTCGCAACACTGTTTTTTCATGCCTACACAGAAACTTTTTTTTAGTATTATCTGTCTTTTGTATCCAGTTCCTTTGCACTTTATTATTATATTACATTGATCATAGTTTATATTTTATTTCTGTATTTTTATAGATCTATATATACACTGCTTCTGTGTCTGCCGGAAGCCATAGCAACGACATTTCGGTGGTATTTGCACCCATAGTTACAACACTACAAATATTATAAGTCAACTACAATGTGCAGCTCGTGTTCACAATCATTACTGATGGTAATAACCTGTAGTTTGAACCAGCATCACTTATTGGTTATCATATTGTTGAAAAAGAAAATGTAAAAATTAACATTAAGGCAAAACTTCTGATTTGACGTTTAAAGTAAATATACAATTAAATACAAATTGTATACATTTGATGTGAATTTGCTCATCTCAGTTGATGTTGCGTTGATGTTGAGTTAGTTCCTCTGGTAAAGTGTCACCACGATGCATTCTCCTTTGTCCTTGCCCTCCATCTCTAGGTTAGGTCCCAGTACCGTGCGGCTGGTATTATGACAGGTGTTCAGTACCTTGTAGCTGGTATTATGACAGGTGTTCAGTACCTTGTAGCTGGTATTATGACAGGTGTTCAGTACCTTGTAGTTGGTATTGTAATAGGTGTTCAGTACCTTGTAGCTGGTATTACGACAGGTGTTCAGTACCTTGTAGCTGGTATTACGACAGGTGTTCAGTACCTTGTAGCTGGTATTATGACAGGTGTTCAGTACCTTGTAGCTGGTATTATGACAGGTGTTCAGTACCTTGTAGCTGGTACTAGGATAGGTGTTAATTACCTTGTAGCTGGTACTAGGATAGGTGTTCATTACCTTGTAGCTGGTACTAGTTTACACCTTGTAGGTACCTAGTTAGGTCTCGAGTCCCTTGTAGTTGGTATTATGACAGGTGTTCAGTACCTTGTAGCTGGTATTACGACAGGTGTTCAGTACCTTGTAGCTGGTATTATGACAGGTGTTCAGTACCTTGTAGCTGGTATTATGACAGGTGTTCAGTACCTTGTAGCTGGTATTATGACAGGTGTTCAGTACCTTGTAGCTGGTATTATGACAGGTGTTCAGTACCTTGTAGCTGCCTATAGACAGCAGGATGTTCTTCTTGGGGATCTTGAAGCCGGTCGACAGCATGGCCTTCAGGTAAGCCTCGTAGCGGTTCTCCCCGAAGCAGGCCACCTCTCCAGTGCTGGCCATCTCCACCCCCAGCACCACATCAGCCCCGGCCAGCCGGGAGAAGGAGAACTGGGGCACCTGGAGAGGAGAGCAGAGAGAAGAGAAAGAGAAAGAGAGATGTAGCCATGGTTCAACAATGATAGCTTTGGATGATATTTGTGCAAGTGTACAATTGTAGAGAATAAAACGGCCTATGTAGTGTTGCAACATGCCAGCCTCTAAAGATTTGGCCTTCTGAGAGAGGATGGATGACTGCGCCAGCCCCGTTACCTTGACGCCCACGACGCCCTTCCCCCTCATCAGGCCGATGGGCTCCACTTCCCCCCCCATGATGACCCGCGTTGCCAGGGCGACGAGGTCCACGCCCAGCGTTTTGGAGACGAACGGGAAGGAGCGAGAGACGCGGACGTTGCACTCGATCACCTTCAGCTGGTCATCCTGAGGAGAGAGAGACGGTTAAACGGGTTATGAACAACACGGCACAGTGGAGGTGATACACAGCCCCCACTGGAACAGCGGCGGTGCCAGTTCAATGGTGAACAGACCCATTGTGCTGAACAGGCTTTCACTTGCATGCACCGTCAGCATCTGAGCATCCCTCCTTAAGACTCCTCAAATCGTCCTCCATCAAATCTCTACATCTCTCCATTGTCCTCATTCAACCCATCACGTGGAACAAGCGTGCGAGGGTGCCGGTGTACCTTGGCGATGAGCTGCAGGTTGAAGGGCCCGGTGACGGCCAGCTCCTGGCCGATGGCGTGCACGATGATCTTGATCCTCTCCATGGTCTTCTGGTTGATGTCCTGAGGGGGCGTCACCAGCGTGGCGTCCCCAGAGTGAACGCCGGCGTTCTCCACGTGCTCCGACACCGCGATGGCCATCACCACGCCATCGCACGCCACCGCGTCCACGTCGATCTCCTGTGGAGAGTCGACGTGTTCTGTTCGGTTTCTCTATAGAATGTTCTGTACAGTACTTTGAACTATAGTGTGTTATGAGTTAAATATGACGCACATGTGTTGGACCTAAAGCCAAAATGGATATCATGCCATTTCTCTGATTGCAATGCTAATGCTAATTGTAAAGCAAATGGGACTGGCCCCAAATATTCAAAGAACAAAATTATCCTTAGTTTTGTATATTTTCGTATTACTCAAAAACTTTATTGGCACTTAGCCTCCTACTGTAATCACATGTGGCAATGTAGAGTGAATTCCTGTCATGGTTTAACGGTTGCCGTTATGTGTGAGTTTGAAGTGGGGCCTGGTGCTGCGCTTACCAAACATTGAAACTGACCCCGTGACGTCATGTGAGCAGTGAACAGCACACTTCAAGTCATATGAGCCTGAAAGGTTTCAAGGCCCTGGACCCATCCTGAGCAGACTTTGCGATTGAATGTTTGCCCTTTTAAGGATGTTGATTTCAAGCAGATTCAATTTGATAAAACATGTATAATTATGAGCAATTCGGAGTAATGGGTTAAGAGAAACTGCCATTTATGTGCGATTTGATTGCAGCATTAGTGCTTAGCATAGATTTTTTTTTTTTGACACTGATGTCCTTTTTTAAGCTATTGAGGCCAAACTTGGTCTCTTTAGTCCTACCTAGTTTCAAGTTACATTAAGTTGTGAATCCATGATAGCAGGTCTCCAACAAGGTAAGTACCATTTTGCCCAGTCACAGGTTGAGGTATGGTCATTTCTAATACATAATTCCTAAATGAACACTAGGCATCTAGTGTTCAGATACCCTGAATACCCAATGTTATTAACCAAAGGTTATAGGGTTATCCCTGGGATTTGGTTTTCAATGGCCCTCCCACTAGTCAGTTGCTGCTAGTGGTTCAAATAATGAATGTGTAGAGCACCTATTTCAATGGGTAAACAAAGGCAAATGTTAGCAGTAACGATTATCCAAAGCCTCTAATCATGTATTTGGGCCAGTCCTAATACAAAGAGCTTTGTCTGCTCCTTTGAATTCCAATGTGAACCCCACAATGACTTCACCCCAATAACCACATAAGCTAGCCCAACACAGCCAGGACAGGACTGTTACTTATTATTTCTACACTACCTCTACAATTACACTGTTTATTGTTTACATTTATTGTTATTGTTACTTACTGTTTACTACTGCCACTTTTTCAATATTGCACTACCCATGTACAATACTTTACAATACTATACAATACAAACTTATTCGCTCCTTTGCACTTCTGGTTAGAACGGCAACTACATTTCATTGTCTCTGTACTTGTACTCTGCACAATGACCATTAAGTTGAATCAAATCTAAACAGGTGTGCATGTTCAGCAGTGCTCCGGCTGACCTTGGCCTCCTGGATGAACTTGGAGATGACCACAGGGTACTCCTTGGACACGGCCACCGCGCTGCTCAGGTACTTCTCCAGGTCGCTGTCGGCGTACGCCACGTTCATCGCCGCTCCGCTCAACACGTAGGACGGGCGCACCAGGCAGGGGTAGCCCACCGCCTCGCAGAACTTCATGGCAGACTGGAGGGGGAGAGAGAAGGAACTTAGCAGGATGCAAGGAGATTTTAATTATACACCTTAGACTTCATTTTCCATAAGTGCACCTTGGTACATTATGATCATGGTTCCCACGCTCATGTTCCATTAAACCCAACACTTCAGAGTGTCAGTATCACACACACGCACGCACGCACGCACACACACCTCTGTGTCCGAGAGCTCCCTCCAGCGCGGCTGGCTGATGCCGATGGTGTCCAGCATGCGAGAGAACTTGAAGCGGTTCTCGGCCTGGTCGATGAACTCTGGCGTGGTGCCCAGGATGCGGCACTGCTGCCGGTGCAGCGCCATGGCGATGTTGTTGGGCAACTGGCCCCCCATGGACAGGATCACCCCCTCTGGGTTCTCCATCTCGTAGATGTCCATCACCACCTGGGGGGCGGGTGCAAGGGTAGGATTACTACCCACCATACACCTAGCATCAGCAAAACGACACGTAGAGGTAGTGAACGCTGCACATCATACCTCAAAGGAAATCTCGTCAAAGTAAAGGCGGTCGCACATGTCGTAGTCTGTGCTCACGGTCTCTGGGTTGTAGTTCACCATAATAGTCTTGTAGCCCATCTGCAGTTCACGACCACGGATAGAAATGGTTACACATTGAACACGGGTTTCATATTTGTTCACCATAATTGTCTTGTAGTCGACATACAGTTCTTAATGGATAGAGCCAACATCTGGACAGAAATCAATGGATTTGAGTCTATTCTTCCTTCCAGTCCGTCCCTGGAGGATGCACTAGCTCCACTACAGAAGAAGCCTCACCTCGCGCAGCTCCATGATGCAGCCGACCGCACACCAGTCGAACTCCACGCTGCTGCCGATGCGGTACACCCCGGAGCCGATCACCATGACGTGGGGCTCCTGGAAGGCCAGGTCGCTGTGCGTGCCGTTGTAGGTCAGGTACAGGTAGTTTGTGTGGGCGGGCCACTCGGCCGCCACCGTGTCGATTTGCTTCACCACGGGCAGTATCGACCAATCATGACGCAGCTTCCTCACCACCAGCTCCGTGCTGCAGGGAGAGAGGCTCTCAGTGGGTGGACACTTGAAAAGAATGGACTTTACTGGAGATTGGTGCAAAACAATGGATTGGTGCAAAACAATGGATCCTCAGAAGTAAAATGACTTAAGTGCGAGGGAGAGGGATGACGAGACCCCACACACACCTCTGGACAGCCATCGCTATCTGCTTGTCTGAGAATCCCAGCTGCTTGGCTTTGTGCATGACCTCTCGGGGGATGGTGCTCTCATCCTAACAGTTAGAGGGAATTCAAGTCTGGTGCATAAATTCAACTACAGTATTCATATACCAGTAATAATGCTACAATGTCATTTTGGAACAAGACAAAATCCAATGCATGGGATACCTGGTTGAAGGTCTCCAGCAGGCGTTCGTGGTCAGCAATGTTCTTCATCTTGTGTAGGAACCAGCGGTCGATCTTGGTGAGGTCGTACAGGCGATCCACGGTGTACCCAGCCTTCAGAGCAGACGCCAACACAAAGATCCGCTTGTCTGTCGGCATCTGCAGCTCCTGTCAGGTTGAAGCACAGCCCAATGTCAGGAATCACGCAGGTGGAAGATGACTAGCAGAGACTTTCAGCCAAAGCATCAGAAATTCAAGTCATTATTTCAGTGTTACACTATGACATATTTAAGTTTCCACTAGATAACTGTTACAAATATATATATAACAGATATAAGATATAACATCTAATGTTCCAATAGACAAATTGCATTAGACATGATATAGCTAGTGTTCCATTAGATAGCTAACAGCTACCAAATACATACAGACATAAACACTTTCCAAGTGACGGCCTTCTTACGGTGTCAGAAACGGGCTTGATGGTGTGGTCAAAGCCCACACAGTTCTCATCCACCATCCTCAGGGCCTTCTGGAAGGCCTCCTCGAAGCGCCTCCCAATCGCCATGACCTCGCCTGGAGAAGAAGGGCAGAGGGTTTCAGAAGATGGATGCATGGGATTTCCAGTCTGCAAAGCTGTGAAGCGGCCATTGAATAAAGTCACCGACTGTGGTTCAGCCGTTCCCAACTCTCCGAGCCCCTAATCTCAGTCTAGCTCAAATCACGCGGGCTTCAACCTGCTTCCACACACATCTTATCTCACTCCACAGTACTGCTGACTAGTAGTTAAAATCGTACGGCAGGTTTCTGTGGGTTGAACACATAGGGCTTCACACACCTCGATAAGCATTTCCTCAAACCAAACAGACCATCAAACATCACAGCCCAGTTACCTCCAGCCCCCCGTGCACACGAGGCCCCGGCTCTTACCCACGCTCTTCATGGAGCTGCCGATCTTGGTGGAGACCCTGAGGAACTTGCTGAGGTCCCACCGGGGGACCTTCACCACGCAGTAGTCCAGACTGGGCTCAAAGTTGGCCGTGGTGGAGTTGGTCACAGAGTTCCTGTGGTTTAACAACGTGATGGATGAGCAAACTGAACACCCGGCGACAGCCCAACAGAAAAACATCAGCTGCAGAGCTTTGCTGGTTCTTGTGCTGGGAGACTCACTTCAGTTGAGGGAGAGGGATGCCAAGGCCCAGTTTAGCAGCCACGTAGGCCAGAGGATAGCCTGTGGCCTTACTGGCTAGCGCCGAGCTTCGAGACAGACGGGCATTCACCTCGATGATGTAGTACTTGGAAAGAAAAAAGGTTCTTACGTTATTTGCAAGTGTCACACTTGTAATGTCAACCTGCATTACAGCACATGTTGCAATCATCTAGCTCACCTAATGGAGGCTCACAGGCCACGTTCTTATTCATGTTTTTCAAAGAAATGTAATCATTCATGATCCAATATACATGTAGTCGCATCACGCACACCCCTACCTTGAGGATGAATAAATGAGGATTCATTTAAACTTCAGGATTGGCAAGATTGGCCTTAACTTCAAAACACAGCGTTCCCTTCTCCACGTCATTCAGGTGCTGCTGCAGTGAGCATCCTGCCCTCCAGTCGACGCTCACCTGCTCAGACTCCGGGTTGAGGGCGTACTGGATGTTGCATTCCCCCACGATGCCCAGGTGTCGGATGACCTTGATGGCCGTGTTCCTCAGCATGTTGTACTCGTAGTCGTTGAGCGTCTGGCTGGGCGCCACCACGATGGACTCCCCCGTGTGGATGCCCAGCGGGTCGATGTTCTCCATGTTGCACACCTGCACACAGCAAGCCCGCCGTCAGTCAGGTCAACGCAACGACTGCTTGAGACAGACGGCCGTGTGGCTGCCAGTCAAACACATACACAGGATATGCAGGAATATATGACACTCATCACATTGCCTGGGTCCAAGGTCCCAAACATCACATGAAATTGGGTTTATTTAGATTGTCCCCCTTCGTTACATCCTGCAAAACAAAAACATAAAAACTGAACGTGGGATGCTTCGTGTTCAAGAAAAAGGAACCTTACGGTGATGCAGTTGTCGTAGGCGTCTCGGACCACCTCGTACTCGATCTCCTTCCAGCCTTTGAGCGACTTGTCCACCAGGACCTGCGAGGTGTGGGCGAAGGCGGCCGTGACCAGCGTGGTCATCTCCTCGTCGTTGTTGGCGAAGCCGGAGCCCAGTCCGCCCAGCGCAAACGCCGAGCGCACCAGTACGGGGTAGCCCAGCCGCTCGGCCGCCGCCAGCGCCTACCAGGAGAGACAGACAGACAGACAGACAGACAGACAGACAGACAGATGCAGGAAGGGAGAGAGAGACACGTACAAACGGAAACAAGAGCGAAAGACAGATATGCAGAAAGGGAGAGAGATACAGATAGACAAGCAGACAGGGATGAGAGAGAGATATGCAGACAGGGAGAGACGGAAAGAGAGAAAGAAAGGGGAGGGACAGAGCGAGCAAGAAAGAGCGTTAAGAAATTGCATTAGCAACATAAGATAAGGCAACACAATAAATAGCACATTCTATTCAAAACAATATCCAAGTGATGTGCTGAGATAACCAGACAATGATCCCCTCTCACTGTATCCCAGTGAGAGAGAGAACCAGACATGGAAGTGGCTCTCGGGGAAACGTGAGAGCACCCCCGGCCCACCCCCGGCCCACCCCCGGCCCACCCCGGGCCCTCACCTGCTCCACGGACAGCGCCGCCTCACTGGGGGCAACGTGCTCGCTGATCTCCTCCATCTTCTCCACAAACACCTTGCGGTCCTCCGTCATCTCGATGGAGGCCACCGGCGTGCCCAGGACGCGCACCGCATACTTCTCCAGCACGCCCAGCTTGGTCAGCTCCACGCCACAGTTCAGCGCCGTCTGCCCGCCAAAGGTCAGCAGGACGCCGTCCGGCCTCTCGTTCTTTATCACCTGTCATGGGGGGAGGGGGGGGGGGGTTCAGTGGTCATGTGATCGTTCAAACAGCCGATTGCAGCCCGGCTCACCTGCGTGACGTGCTCACCTGTGTGACGTACTCCGGGGTGATGGGCAGGAAGTAGACCTTGTCGGCCAGTCCTTTAGACGTCTGCACCGTGGCGATGTTGGGGTTGATGAGCACTGTCTGGATGTTCTCCTCCTTCAGGGCCTTGATCGCCTGGGAGAGGAAACGTCTCATCAAAATAAGCATGTAGCTTTGGAAATAATTCACATTTAAAACAAAACTGTACTGCAAAACACAATTGTATTCTGGGGGGGTTTAGTATTTAAGCTGCCAATTTCATCACAGTCATATATTTTGAGCTAGATTAAATTCTGATTTTTTTTTTTAGATCTTAAATTTTGCGTTGCCGTTTTGGCACAGTGGTTGAATGAGCTCCCTGCCAATGTCAGGACTGCAGAGTCACTCCCCATCTTCCGGAAGAGACTCAAGACCCACTTGTTCAGAGTTCACCTGAACCCTGCATAACCCTAGTCGCTTTGGATAAAAGAGTCTGCTAAATGCCCTAAAAGTAAAGACAGACTTTTATTTTTGAATAAAATACATTTATTGTGACTACCATTTACTGCTTTTGTTAGTAGTGTAAACACCCAACAGCTGTCATGTGACAGATGACGCAGAAGGTGAATGTCAAGTGACTACCATTACCTGGGAACCTGAGTAGTCAAACTCCCCAGCCTGGCCAATAGAAAGCCCCCCAGAGCCCAGGATGAGAACCTTCCTGGGCCGGACAAAATCCTGGGGCTTCAGCGAACCAGGGAAGGTCAGGTGGTCAGTCAGCCTCTGCTTCACTGGAACAGGAGACGGGTTTTTAAGGTTTCTAAGAGGAACTCGCATGAAAATACCACTTTCATGCTACTATTGCAGTTTGATTACAGATTGCTGCACTGAGTGCATCGGTGTCAGGGAACTGTTGGAAGTGACACATTTCAAATGATCATTTACCAGCTATGTAAGGAAGACCGGCCAATAACCAGTGTTTTTAACAGATATCATGTTCAAAGCAGTCAACTTATTACAACTTTTGCTCATTATATACAAAACCATATTTACTACTGTAATGTCATTGACTAACTAAACAAGTAAATCTGTGGTTACCAGATCTTGCCGGCACGCCCTCCTTGTGTTCCTGGACCGTGTCGATGAAGACGTCAAAGAGCCCCACCAGGTCTGTGGGCCCAGCCGTGTGCTCTGGGTGGAACTGAACACTGGGGGAACACACTCAACGGTTGTTCCACCAGACGATAGGAACATGTTGTAGAAGCCAACA
This sequence comes from Urophycis tenuis, assembly GCA_036785325.1. Classification (NCBI taxonomy): domain Eukaryota; kingdom Metazoa; phylum Chordata; class Actinopteri; order Gadiformes; family Phycidae; genus Urophycis; species Urophycis tenuis. The sequence goes on from JAXIVH010000063.1 coordinate 588,127, forward strand.
GAATAGTGATACAGAATGCAAATCTCAAGTAGTGGCAGACCTTTTGTAACCTTTGAAAAATGAATTCAAGAAAATGTTTCTCGTTCCAATTTTTCACACATCAATGTTTGTTCTGACGCTGCACTACAAAAACATCCCATTATCAGGGAGGTAATGGAAAGGGAAAGCAGGAGGGAAACGTTTCTAGAAATACCATCGGGTCTAGGCTAGTACTGGTTATGTACCAGTACCTGGAGAACCATCTGGTCTGGGCTAGTACTGGTTATGTACCAGTACCTGGAGAACCATCTGGTCTGGGCTAGTACTGGTTATGTCCCAGTACTTGAAGAACCATGTGGTCTGGGCTAGTACTGGTTATGTACCAGTACCTGGAGAACCATGTGGTCTGGGCTAGTACTGGTTATGTCCCAGTACCTGGAGAACCATGTGGTCTAGGCTAGTACTGGTTATGTCCCAGTACCTGGAGAACCATCTGGTCTGGGCTAGTACTGGTTATGTACCAGTACCTGGAGAACCATCTGGTCTGGGCTAGTACTGGTTATGTACCAGTACCTGGAGAACCATCTGGTCTGGGCTAGTACTGGTTATGTCCCAGTACCTGGAGAACCATCTGGTCTGGGCTAGTACTGGTTATGTACCAGTACCTGGAGAACCATGTGGTCTGGGCTAGTACTGGTTATGTCCCAGTACCTGGAGAACCATGTGGTCTGGGCTAGTACTGGTTATGTACCAGTACCTGGAGAACCATGTGGTCTGGGCTAGTGCTGACTCTTCAGTACCTGAAGAGAGGCTGTGTGTTGTGCACAATGCCCTCACTGGTCTGGTCGTTGGCATTGGTGAAGAGGACGTCCCAGTCGCTGGGCAGGGTCTGGGGGTCCACAGCGAAGCCGTGGTTCTGGCTGGTGATGAAGCAGCGATCGGTGCCCTTGTGGATACAGGGCTGGTTGTGGCCTCTGTTACCGTACCTGCCAGAGGAGAGTGTGTGTGTTAAAGGAACCGATACTTTATCACACCTGCATAGTTAAAGATGGAACAGTCAATAGTACAGAACACAGTTCAGGAAAAAGTAATAAATGAATGGTACCGTCCGACAGACAGCGCTATAGTGTATTGGGCAATAGTGAAATCAGCATCAACCTTGTGTTCTGTGGTGCCACATTTAAAATACACTGAAATTAAACCATATTCAATATTTAGATACCACTAATGTTGAATGCTAATATATCCAAATATTTACAGAACCGCAATAGACACGATCTCAAAACATGTGTGAGCACTCATACTCATTCTGAGGTCCCTGCTAGGTTGGTGATGTCAGCGTAATGTGGAAACAATAAAGGTTGTATTATTGAATTAAAACATTGAACTAGGACTGCAAGCAGTCACAAAAGGTATTCACAGCCCACGCACCGCTGCCCACAACAACCACCTTCTTCCGTTCAGACACAGGCACACAGAAACACAAACATCCATTCACCCACAAAAAAAGCTTTAAGCTGCTAGTGTTTATTTGTACTTTTGCACCTTTGATTAGGCAAAGCGGTGCATTGCGCAAAGGCAAAATACTATCATTTATACTGACGTCATGGAATGAGAAGCACCACATTCTGTACCCATGTTCAGAGAGGTGCCCTCTAGGAGCATGAGGTTCACCCTGACTGCTCCCACGTCCTGTAACCTTTGTGATACATGGGCAGCTTGTATTACATTAGCAGTTCACTGAACAACCCTAGCCTGTTCATTCAATTGTGATGATTCATTGCAAACATGCAACATCGCAAGGACTGCAGTACAGCTTCAGAAGGTACCATGAACTTCAGATTTGGGATGCACATAGAGGCATGGTATGCGCCTCTCCCAACATATGTACAAACTTCTTTGTTAATATTTAATTCCATGAAGCCAGTGTCAAATATAGCACTTCACAATGTGACGCCATTGAATCAGAAGACGGCAGGAACTGGAACCTTGCCATGCACATAGAGGACACCCCCCTTAACATGTGGACAACATTGGTGCACCACTTCACCTATAGGGGGTGCCTATAGAATCACACTAAAACGCCATCTATTAAACCTGTGTGTGTGTGTGTGTGAGACTTAAAAAAACCCCAGTGCTGAACAACGAGGAGTGATGTGCCCTGAGAATCAATTGAAAGAGGCTGTCTCTGGGGTCGGAGGAGTGTGGGCTGTGAATACCTTTTGTGACTGCTCACAGTGCTAGTTGTTATTATTATAGACTGTTGACTGGCCCCTACTTGACGTGCCCTTGCGGGATAAGGGCAGTCGCTGGGGTAGGGCAGTGAATGTGGGCTGTGAATACCTGTCGGACCTGCTCTAATTATAATCAATGTACTTTCAAACTACATTAAGATGCGACAGGCGCATGCAGAAGACTCTTACTGTACCTTCATGAAGGTACTTGCAGTCAGATAAGTTCAGACAGCTCATCCTAGCCGTGGCCTGTTGAGGACATGCCCCCTGCCCAGTAGAAGCTCTCCTGATATCCTCCTGTACCAACACCACCCCAGACTGTAGGCCGGGGCGTTTCGGTGTGACTGTGAGTTTGTACTTCTCTCAGAAGCGCTGCTCTCCGTCTGAGGTGTGGTGGTGAGAGCCACCACCACTTGTTATGAGAACTCAGGACACACAGCAGCCTTGTGGGACCCCTGGGAAGTGTGTGTGAACGTGTGTTCACACTGAATCAGTGCGTGTGAACTAAAACCGTGTTGATGATTGCTGGGACTGTTCCGACAGCAAGGCCACAAGGTTTGTTGTGTGAGAAACGTTACCCACGCCTCTGCACCCACCACCATGGAATGCTCACATACACTGATAGGTATGGAATCAAATAAAAACTATTGCAGCTGGATCACCATATGTGTGTGTGTGATTAAAATGTGTAATTAATATCAGAACAAATGGATTGAATTTGCAAAAAAATCCTAATAAGTTAATTTAGTATATAATAGGTAGGACTGCAAGTCACAAAAGGTATTCCCAGCTCCTGTTGTGCTGACCCAGCGAGGCCCTCTCAAGCACCTCACAGGGCCATCACTCCCACCTCAGGCAGGGACTCATGGCTCACAAACGGTTATCATTCTGGGCGGCAGGGTTAATGGTTTGATCACAAATTATCGAGCCAGTTGTGGCCGACATAGTCAGATTTTTTAGAGATCTGCTCACTGGGAATATGAATACATTCGGTAAATTTGAAAACTTTTTACCAGGCAACCGCAGAGATATGACCGTTAACAATCCAGATTAATAATGCCTGATTTGTAGACAAACAATGGGTGTCTGGTAAAGTAGGTGAAAGAAGAGTGCTGACTTCATCTTGTAGGTCTTGGCTCCGATGGCCAGGGAGAGCAGCTGGTGTCCCAGGCAGATGCCGAACACAGGCTTGGGCCGCTCCACGCACGCCACCTTCCTGATGTTCTCTATGGTGGCCTGGCAGAACTGGGGGTCGCCCGGCCCGTTGCTGATGAACAGGCCATCAAAATCTAGAATGTGTGGTGAGCAGAGGTGATGGTGTTCATCTTTGGAGGTGTTACAGCTGTAATGTCGTTTTATAATTGTGATCACTAAAAAAAACCTCACATGCATTACAATACAAGCTCTTTAGAAGGAGCGCTACTGACCTTCACAACATGCTTCAATGAACCTCAGTCACATGCACTGACCTGTACAGTCCAGAGGGTGGTCCCAGGGCACCACGGTGACACAGGCCCCCCGCCGGGCCAGGCAGCGGATCTGGTTTAACTTGATGCCGCAGTCCACCGCCGTGATGCGTATGTGTCCGTCTGGGTTGAAAACCCGAGGCTCCTAGAGATCATGTACACAACACATGTTGAACTCTCTGTGTGTGTGTGTGTGTGTGTGTGTGTGTGTGTGTGTGTGTGTGTGTGTGTGTGTGTGTGTGTGTGTGTGTGTGTGTGTGTGTGTGTGTGTGTGTGTGTGTGTGTGTGTGTGTGTGTCTCTACAACACCTTCATGGAGACCTCCTGGACCAGGTTCCTCTGGTCAGGGTTGTCCATCGGCACGGTGGACTCAGGCGTGCCGTCCATCACCAGCCTGCCCAGCATGGTGCCCTTCTCCCGGATCTTCTGGGTCAGGCAGCGGGTGTCAACTCCTGAGGAGGGACAACGTCACCATGTACACAGATCAGCATTTCCATCGCATACACAACAGCTACCAGGAACCAGGTACCAGGAACCAGGAACAGCCAATATGATGTAAAAACCAAGGGTTTTAGATAATTACAGATTTTACAAATCAGGCTGGTAATCAGGCTGGTAATCAGGTAGACCACAGAGAGATTGAGATAAATTGAGATAAATGAGATAAATGTAACTTTCAGTCGTTACGCATGCAGAAGGCAACATAGCACACCCCACACTAACAGAGTCCACTACTAAAGCATCAAGTGCTGATGCTGAAACCTCTCACAAGTCCAGGCGGCGTGATTAGCCTCTCCAGTGAACCTATATGTAGGACCAAACCAAACTGACCTTCTAATCCAGGGACACCATGTTCTTTGAGCCACTCGTCGAGGGAAAGGGCTGAGTTCCAGTGACTGGGACACTGGCTCAACTCCCCCACTATCAGAGCTGCCGCGTGGATCCTGGACGACTCAAACCACTGAGACAGACAGAACAGTAGATTTATGGCTGGTTCATAGACATCTTGCTACCAGTATGGATCGTCTTGACCACAAAGTATAACTTACGTGCAAGAGATTTGGATCAGAGTTACAGATACCAATGATTACGTTGCAGCGCTTTTCCCCATTGTAAACAGTGAATCTGAAGCTGTTAATATCTATTCTGTAGTGAAAACATGTCTGCCATTTACTCACACCCACCACATTGGTATGTTATACAGAACAGGGAGCTTGCTTGTATTCATCAATTCTGGAGTGAAGGTGCGGTTGTGGGTTCACCTTGCTGAGTCCAAACTCTCCCTCCTCATCACGAGGGACCCCGTAGTTCCCCACCAGGGGGTAAGTGAGGGTCAGGATCTGGCAGTGGTACGAGGGGTCCGTCAGAGCCTCAGGGTATCCCACCATGCCCGTCTGGAACACTGGACAGGAAGCAAAGGACACCCTTTTGTGGTCGTTTCAGACTTTACTTTTTGTGTGCAAATGTATAGTTTTGTAGTTTTTCCCCATTGTCAAGAACTGCGAATGACTTTGATTTTGTACGTTGTTTTGGGGCTTTATACAACTTTGCTTTATTCAATAGATGTGTAATAAATGTAGGATACATATAGGGTTTAAGACCAGTCATCTTCGTAGATGTTATTGACACGTGACAGTAAAACTACGATTTTAACTCAACCTATTTTTGCCCAGACTGTTTGTTGTGTATGGTATGTATGCAGCCGTTCGGATAAACAATGCTGCCATGCTGCCATTTATGGTCAGACACATCCATATACCAAATCTTATTTTGTGCAGTGATAATGTTTAAGATTTAAGTTTTCCCGAATTTTCACTGTACAGAGAAATATATCCAGACGCAAATATATCCAAATAACTTTTTTTGTTTTTTTCAATAAGGCCTGTTCACCAAGTTTCAGAAATGTTTATCACTCGGGATGTGATCTTTTAAATTTAACCATGAATTACAGCGCCTACTATAGATGAATCGCTACCAAACGTTTTGGGGAGCTGCCTGTCCGGGGTACACATCTGGGGGGACATGTTTAAACTTTTTACCACTCACAAGCCAAGATATGGGCATTTCTGCGTACAATTCTAATTCGGGCCATAACACCAGGTATCCACAGATACAAAGAATACTCAAGAATCTTCCCCGTTTTAAACAACTGTCGTAGCCACTCGAGTAGTGTGTACCAAGAGTCAAGACCCTATCGGCGCAAAAGCGCATTACCGTACAAAGTAATGTAGATGCGCAAACGCTTGTTTTAGGTATAGATGGCGTGACCACAGTGATTTTACGGTACGATGCCATGAGATAAGTTGGTGAATGAAAGAACTCGCCAGTCCACGAAAACGTTAAGGCTTTGTAGTATTAACAGTATACATGTAACCGAATACCCACGTGCGAAATGGTGGCCACTGACATTAATGATGGTGAATATAAGCGGGGAAGGAAGGCAATTAACACTTTCAACACAATGCTAGCCAAACTTACCCACTTCTCCTGACACCGACACGTCTGCCCCAAAAGGCCGGCCTCTGAATATAGTCCCATCTTCCAAAATCAAGGATGCCATTCTTAGAGTATAGTTTTGATCGCAGACTGCGGAACAGCAAGGTGTGTAAATGGTGTTAAAAACGAAGTACGCCTCGTTGCTCTACGTCCGTCCACGTGAACCCCACGCTGCTCTGCTAGGATGCTGCCAACCGGTGCGACTAATATCTGAGTTCCCAAACGGTGTTCTCAACACAATGTGTTGATCGGACCACTGTAAACCACGAACAGCCAATATGATGTAAAAAAAAGTATGATTTTAGATAATTTGTCTGTCGGTTGGACAGCACACCAGCTCCAAACTGCTCCACACGCCGCCAAAGCAGTGTGGGACTTGGTCGGCGAGACTGTAGTGCTTACATAGAACGTCCTGTTGTGACGTCACCACGTTGAAACGGAGGACTGACTTCTGAGACGAACACAGCCTACTCACGTGGGAACGTTCCACCAAAAAAGTTTTAGTTCTATTATGTTTAACTTCTTGCAGTTTAACTTGTAAATACCGTTAACATTTTCAAACAAACTCTGTCAAAGACACTACAACTCATTTGGAGCCTCACTTGTCTCCTAGTTTATCAGTCTGTAATAAACGTATGTCACTCTCAGAGGCGCTTGAGTACATTTGCTTGAGTAGGCCTACTGTACTTAAGTACAGTTTTGAGGGATCTGTACTTTACTTTAGTATCTTGTTGGGGAAGTACTTATGACTTTTACTCAAGTACATTTGAAAGGCAAATATCATACTTTTAACTCCACTACATTTCTATCCATAACCATGAGTACCCAAGTACTTTTTCTAAAAAAGAAGTAGTGCAGTGCGCTGTCACACACAGGAGGGCACGAATGGAGCCGTGGGGGGTATTCCAGGTGCTTTACTCAATGGCACCTCATCAGCGTGATGAGTGAGATTCGAACCTGTAATCCTTAACCTGTACACCACGTGATGCCGCAGTCAGGAATGTGCCAACCCATGGCCCCACCTTGCCAAGTTTTCTGAGCAAGTTAATGACAGTTTTCGTTTCAAGTGTTAACTTTGTTTGCCAGAAATGTACTCTTGTACTCTTGATAATTAAGTACTTTTAAAAACAAGTACTTCAGTACTTTTACTTAAGTACACATCTGAACCTGTGTACTCTGTCCGCCTCTGGTCACTCTGCATCTCATGCACTTGTGTGTTGTGTGATGTACGTCTTACCACTTTAAATTTGCCCTTTGAGAGGACCTTTCAGTCTTTATTGGTCATTCTCAGTATTTTTTGGATACAGGAACGAATTTTATTCTTGCATTTGACCCATCTATGGTACATAGGAGCAGTGGGCTGCTATGTTCAGCGCCCGGGGAGCAAGTTGGGGTTCAGTGTCTTGCTCAAGGACACTTCGACATGCGGACAGTTGGAAGAGGATCGAACCGCCGACCCTGCGGTGAGTGGACGACCGACTCGGTCCACCCACACTAGGCCTGGACTGGTAGCCTGGGCACCAGATGGACTTAATATGAACACTTCTTTACTTGTACAATTATTTTTTACATAATGAGTTTTCAATTTGCTGACAGTGTCAGTAGGATCTGTTCCTGTATGTCCTGTATGCATTTCACCTCAGTAACCTGGTCTCTATAAATTTAAACATATTTCCTATGAGTCTATAACCCTTTCTTTATAAGTCTACAAACTACACTTCTTTTAGTCTATATCACCTTGTTTCTTTAAGTCTAAAACCTTGTCTTTAAGTCTACAACCTTGTCTCTAAGTCCATGACTTTGTCTCTGTAAGTCGAACCTCGTCTATGGTTCTATAACCACGCCTCAATAAGTCTAACCTTTTCTCTATAAGTCATAACCTTGTCTCTAAATGTCTATAACCTAATAATACTGCATCTAGGACAGATGAGACTAAAAATGTAATGTACACCTTCCTTCCTCCCCAGAGGGCTAATGTCCTCAAGGAAATGAGGCACAGTATCACCCCCTCTCTGCAGTTCAATTGTTCTTACATCAAGGAGATGTTTTATACTACTCCACTTTTACAAAAGATAGTATAAAATCACGAAGAAAATGATTCCATTCTTACTCATCCTCATCGATCATGTTATCAATCAACACTGGACCAGGTAGGTGTTATAAGCAGTGGAGACTTGTCCCCCTTCCTGCATCAGTACTCCATCAGTGTGATGATTAGGAGTTGGGATACCCTGGGTATGTTTTTTTTTTTAATGGTTTTTGGGGGCCCTATTGATAATATTAGTAATCATGTTCCTTACAAAGGGTGTTCCCAGCCAGAGAACCAGCTCCTTGACACACTTTGGATATCCTAGGAAGAGATCTTTTGAAGGTCATTTATGACCTTTTTCTTTTCTTTTTGGAATTTCTAAACAGTTATGTTAGCTAGGTGAACATACGAGCAGCGTTCTGCGGCTACAATTCACACTACAATTCCTCGACACATCTCTGGTCGAGGCAAGCATCATATCTAACAACATGTCATTTTGGAGTGCCACTTTATTAACTTCACATTGATTGTGAGACATCAGTATTGCTGCCACCACTTGCCCTTCAGCGCTGCTGAGTACATGCATATGTAATCCAAATATCAGATGTGAACGGAACGATACCTCAAACCCATCGACAATCATGTATCATTTGACACTTATGTATAATACTATATGCACATGCAGTTTATACACTGAAAAAAATTTGGAGTGACATTTACTTAAAAAAAGCGAGGCAACGTTTTCCACACAGAAAGTCCTTGTAATTTTTACTCAGGATAATTTAAGTAGGATTTACTTCCTAGTAACAATTTTTTTTGACAAAAAATACTTAAGTAAACCGTACAAGCAATGCTACTCACCTATTGAGAGTCAATTTTACTCAATTACCATTGCATCTAATTGCAAAATTCAGCTAAATATTATTGGTGTTTCTTAGTCTTATTTAACTTAAATTTTCTTTGTTTTATTGTAAGAAATGATTAAGTAATATTTACTTGATTTAAATATAACTTACTACTTGACATTACCACAATAAAAATGTGTTGCCATTTCTGTGAAACTGATTAAACAAAATCTTTAAATTTTTCAAATGCAAACTTTATTATATATTTGAATTTGCTTAGATATTTACAATATCTACATATAACGGCAAACAATAACAAAATAAACAATTTGACGATTTAAAGAGTCCATGTAACATCAGCTGTCTATCAACACTGTTTGTTAGTGGATTGCTGTGATCACTGACAGGAAAGGTGAAAACAAAACAAAAAACCTTTCCTTTGTGGTACATAACAATGATTCAAAACACTCCAGTACTGCAAAAACTCCTATGCTAGGAGTTTCTTGTGGAGAGCCTGGACCTTTGAAGACATTTTGAGGATGTCAAGCTCAAGGAACAGTTTCTGAAATACTTCAAATGTGTATTTCAGTTTCAGTGGGTAGCTTAAATTCACTGCATAGATGACACCCATGAGCAGCAGGCAAGCATTTGCCACACTTCTGCAGTCCTCAAGAACCTCTGTCCCCTCTATGATTACAGACACGTAGCTGGAATCTTGGTTTTCATGTGCCACGTGCGGATGGATGACGACGATCTTCATGATGTGTTGACTGCAGTCCTCTTTCACTTCTTGACTTACATCCTGTGAAAACACATACATCCACAATTAGAAATCAATGTCTGAGACTAGATATCAAGTACACTTTGTGAAAGAGGTTAAATGACATGAAACAGTTAAAAAATGCATGGATTGTTGAGGAGGGTGTGTCTGCAAACCCCGAGACAGCAGATTCAGACCTGCAGTTCTGGACACCTTGTTTTTCACGAGAAACAAGACTACGGCCAGACGACCAGAGATGAGACTGTGGACCAAGGCTGCACACCTAACACATTTTTCAGCTCATACGGTTTCTGTTCACATGTTTGTTTTCACTGTCAGATTATCAGTCAAAAACGGGACACACTGCCATTAATATTGTATTGTAATTTGCTATGTTGTTGCCTTTGGCCCTGGTCATCACTGTAAGAGAACTAGTTCTGAATTGATTTACCTGTTAAAATAAAGGTTAATAATTGCCGGTTCACGTTTATGCCCTTATTTATTATCAGAATAAACAAGTTTTACCCCCAAAGATAACAACACAAGTGAATATCAGATTATAAGGCCAGAAAACCTCTTTGGTCATCCAAAAATCATAAAATTTACCTGGTAGTCTTTGATCAGCTCCTCAACAGACTCACCAAGGAACTCAAGCAAGCAACGGATGATGATGTCTCTTCTGCCTTCGATATGTTGCTATTAAAAAAGATGAGAAAGTTATTACAGAAAACACCACATATCAGCACATACAAATGTAAAGAGAAAGTTATCTACAGGGAATGTAAGCTTGCAACAGTGTTCTACGTGGGCAAGAGTATTAGAAGTGTGCAACTTAAAATGTATATCTTAATGGTGTCTGTTGAGATAATGTGCTCCATCAAGGGCTCCATCATAGCTACAGGGTCTTTGTCAACATGGGAATCAAACCCATGGCCTTAAGGTCAAGAGTCACTCATTGCAAAGACAGAACTACTCAAATACATGATAATTTCTCTCTAATCATTAAGGGGACGTCAAAGTGTGTGTGTGTGTGTGTGTTGAACTTTGACACTAAAGTAAATGATAAACAAATCTAAGTTATGTCCTTCAGTGCTGCTGTATCAAAATGGAGCCCCTTTTGATTGTCTCTGTCTGAAAATTTTGTATTGGAGTCTAGGAGCAGCATGAATGAATCTCGCCGCACTCAGAGACTCACTGTGAAAAATATATAAATGTCTCTGCTTTTTTGAGCACATATTATGAGGACAATTTTGTCTACACTTCTTTGAGAAATCATGCATGATATTGTAGCCACATTGATTAAGAGAAAAGTTTAAGGCCAACAGAGACACTGATCAAAATAAAACATCAGCAATACATTCTCAGTGTGTGTGACGTCCAAATTAGATGATGCAATTAAATTAATTAAAATATTTACCTCACTCAGCGAGTCCAACATTGGTCTAATCTTCGTTCCTGCAATCCCGCCCTTTCTCCGAAATATCTCCACGAGTTTGGTGGTGTGCCTGTCCAGTTTGGACAAAAAGGTTTGCTCCAGATGAACTGTGGTTATTCTTGTGAACTCTTCTTTGATCTGAAACGAGAGATATAAACACAAAATCATATCAAGATGACTCAACAGACCTCAGTTACACTTTGTAGTTTGCAGTGTAATGTACAGTAACTGAAAGAAATAACTGGAGTTACCTGAGTTTCACTGAAGAGAGAAGGCCATCGTTCCATGAGGTCTTGAACTGTGGGGCAGTGATTAACAACCTCTATTCTTCGGACCGCGAAAGATTTCGCCATTTTCACATTAATTATTTTCTCATTGTTCTTCTTCTTCATTTCCTTGAGCAAATCTAGTCTCTCCTTCTCTAAAGTTTCCTCTGTCTCACCTAATGGCAGTGGTGGAAGATAGTTCACTTCAGCTTTCTTCGGTTTTTTTATGCCTTTGGATGAACCCTCTTCATTGGAGCATCGTCTCTTCATTGTGTTAATTTCCAGTTCTGGAATTGCTAGCTGGCGACCTCGTAACTTTGCCCGGTAATTTCCCATTTTATACTTGAGCCTCTGTTGCCAGCCATATAAGCCATTAAAAGACCCTGGCTCTTTCAGGCACGGGTACTTTCCTACCAAGGCTTCAGCTACAGCTAAAATCTGGACACCAGTAGGATATGCTGTGAAGCAAAATATTGTCTCTGATAGCTTCTCAAGTATGCTACTTATTACTCCTGGGTTGTTAAACAGTGTGCCTTCCTTTTCATATGCCTGGTTACCAGCTTTCAGTACAAGGTCGACATGGTAAGAAAACGGTGGCACTTCAAACTTATTTGGCCATGGCTTAGACCTGTAAGATGTTGCACTTTCATCTTCAGAAAGCAGGATTGTGTCCTGAGATCCAGATGAGCGGCAAGTGCTTGCATCAGAAGATTGTGGTACTACGGATTCTATGTCTGACAAGTCCACAGGACTGAGAGTTAAGACTACTGGTTCAGTCATTACAAGTTTGAGGGTAGCCTTATCTTGTACTTCCTCAATTGAGGTCAAAGTAAAAAACTGGCCATCAAAATCCATGTCCTGATACATTACAGTGAATGATCCTGTAATGTTAAATGTATTTTGAATAACATCAGTGAGGTCCTGAATTGTGCCCGGGATGCCTGAAGGCAGCACTAGTTTGCGGATGTCATCCTCGCCAATGATGATCCGCAATTTCACATGGGTTGCCATCTCAACAGGAAGGTGCTTCAAAAAAACTGTGAAAAAAGACAGAGACATTAATTGGTACAACACCCTTCTCTACTGATGTCTTACTTAAAAGGAGAGGCAAATGTGGTGCTTCAAAGTTGTCAGTCGTCTTCCAGCAAGAGTGTATGCAGCTAAAGGATAACAATCTTTAAGCTCTGTTTGCTCAAGTAACTGCACACTGGCTGTGTTCTCCAGCTCGTAACTCCTGAGGTGTTCATTGTACCATGTGTTTTGTTGTCTCACAAAAAAAGTCAGTTTGTCACAAATCACCATTATCTGCAACACTTCAGAAAAATCAGGCAATCCTGCAGTGGAGCCACAACACAACAACATTCCCACTGCATAGTTGGTGCCTAAAAATAACACATTATTCGCAATGTGCACAGCTGTAACAGATGGGAATCTGCATTTCACCAGGTCTTTTAGATCATCCTTAAGTACATCTAAAGAGACCTCTGTTGTTTTTGTGACTGCAAGTGATGGTTTGACAGCATGTGATTGATGGTATGCAACCATGAGCTGGTGCTTGTTTGCAAGGGACAGCAAGATATTCCTGAAACAACCAGTGTGCCTGACGATTCTCTTAAAAAAGCTGTGTTTAGCCTCAAATCTCATCGTCCAAAGGGCAGCAACAGGGCCAAATTCCCGAATGAGCTGAGGGTAGTGCTCTAGGAAATGATGCTTGGGTTTGAGTGTCTCTTGGGGAAAAACATCAAGGAATCTGCTTCTGTGTTCTGCAATCATACTGTCAAGATAACAGATGCCTTCTTCTGTGTGGACTGGAGACATGACAAGGTCCACAATGTCTTTCAATGTCATCAACACCTGCCATACAGGCTCATGTTCAGGTACTTTTAAACCAATAATCAAAGGCAGCAGTCGCAATAAGCACCAATTTTCGTGCGCATTTCCTCCCACTGTTTTTCGAGTGCTAAAGTTGGCAGGAATGAGTTGTGGCCGATTGGTTTTATCACTCCACTTATATGGGAAATCACGGATGGCATTATTGAGTTCAATGAGAGAAAAGATTTTTCTCTTGATCAGGATATCAAATGACAAAGCCAGTTCCACAGGAACAATGCCCTCCAGAGTGTCGTGTAACACATCTGGAGGGTAACCAGATGTCACATGAAAATGTTCAAGTTTTTCTGACAACGCACACTGTTTTTTCACACCATAGCAATGTGTGTGACTCTGACTAGACACAGCTGTCTGTACATGCAGTGCATGCTGATCTTTAGTTCTTCGTTGAAAAGACCCGGATCTTACTTCACTGGACTGAAACGTCGATCGCTCCCCAACACAAAACCGGCAGACATAAGATCCTGTGAAGCTCTCAACAAATCCGGCCACAGAGTGGGCCCCCAAATTATCTGCCACCACACTGACCACAGTTCCTTTAATGTTTTTGCCTAACTCTGGAACAAAAAGACCATCTTTCTCCAAGCTTTGAATATCTGTTAAGAGTGGCTCTAAAACTCTGTGGAATCCAAACTGCTTGGTGTCTCCAGCCTTACACAGAATTGCCAGATAGATAGATGCCAATGTAGACCGCAAGTGCACTGGGATGTTTCCCAACACCCAATATACGGCAGTGACTTTGTGCTTTTTTCGTGATGTCCCTAGAGGATTGCATACCTCAAAGTCATCAATATATAGTATTAGACTGACTCTGTCCTCCTCCACAGAAAAAAAATCATTTTTCTGATAGTGAGATCCATCACGAAATGTCTGGTACTTATTTTCAGAATTTTTTCCACATTCAAATGTCTTTTCTTGAAAAGTCTTGCTTAGGACCTGCAACAAGGACGGCAATATGGGAACATATTGGAAGGTTTTTCCCTCCTTTTTGTCAAGTATGTGTTCTTCGGGTTCAACAACTGAGAAATGTTTTTTCAAGAATTCTCTCCTCTTGTACTGAGTTGTGAAAGGCCCATCCGCCCCCAAGGTAGTACTTATAGGGTGTGACTCACACAGATTTTTTACCAAATCTGAAACAACAGTTGGATCCAGATCACACTTATGGTTTCTCAAGGTGGACACAACCACATCTTTTAAAAGTGGACCAGACGCACATGTGGATATAAACTGAAGTTCATCTACTATTTCATCAATGCATTTGTTTGGGACATTGAAAGTACTCTCCAACTTCAAAAAGAGATGGCCAAACCTCTCTTTTATATCTTGGGTCAACTCCTGTGGTTCCCCACCCAAAAGCTCTGAGCTTTCTTCCACATAGGTCTCAACCTGAACTGAAACGGGTTCAGAGGGTTGTTTTAAGACTTCTGTTTTAAAATCATCAGGGGAGTGTGAATGGTGCTTTCTGTGTCTATGGGTAGCAAATGTTGAATAAATGTTTGTGCTAAAGTTGCAGTTTTTGAAGACACATGCTACGAATTCAAACTTTCTCAAGTGGCTGCCAAGATGTTCAAAATACTGCTTCTCTGAATTAAAAAAACCAGAGGAGCACAGTAGACAAGAAAATAAAAGAGGTCCACTTTGTGTGGCCATCTGTGCATGCTGCCGAGACAAATGGGTCCGAAGGGCATTGAATGTTTTAAATGAACAGGGGCAATCAGTGTGGAGACAAGGAACTGACTGGCTGCGACCGCCATGTCCATGCTTTAGTCTGTAGTGTTTCAACAATGCTCCCCTCTTCTCGGCTTCAAACCTACATGTTTTACACAACCATCTCATGTCTCTGAAACATATGAATTCAATACATTAAAACTAAACCTGGTTTTGTGTTCCTAATCATTACCAATTTGATCTTACCATATATCAGCTGTGGACTCAACGTTGCAGACTGATGGGCAAATGTCCTTCTAGGTTCTGTAAAGGAAGGGGAAAAAGTGTTATCTATGTGCTTTTTAAACTAATTTTTATTCACTAGTGCTTTAGGATGCACACTGAAACTTAAATCTGCTACAATATTTCATATATTCCATTTTCTAATAATTTGATTAGAGAAAAAAATAGATAAGGTATAAATGTTACTCCCACTTAGGTATTTAGCTTAATTATAACAGTCCAGGTGTAGCTGGGCTGATCTGCACGCTCCAACTACACCTGCGTTGTGTTCTGTGCCTTGTGCTCAATAACCTGTATGATGGTGACATGAACAAAATGGGTGAGTGAGTGGTGACTTTCTCCAAACCAATCCTATCACAAAATAATAAAACCCACTTAGCATATATGCTACCACGTGGAGAATAGCAGCGTCATGCTATGCACACGCACCACACGCACACACTCACCATCGCTCGCGCACGCACACACGGAGAAATGGCGGCAAAATATTTTCCTATTTTCGCTCAAACAGCTCTTAGAAACATGTTACATGACAGAAAACACCATAAACACATCTCTAAACAGTACCGCGTTCATATTCTGTCATTAATTCACATTAAAAACGTAAAAACAAAACTTTTTGATCCCAGAACCTCAACAACGTACCTCTCTCAGCCAGGAACAACTCAGACTGAGGAGAGACGGGAAGGGAAATACGCATGAAAAGCAAAATAAAAGCTCCGATTTGTAAAAATGAGGAAACATGAAAATAAAACCCCCAAAATTAAATTATATTAACAGAATTCCCTATTTACAGTAAAAAGAAACTAAAACACATGTGACAGATTTGTGAAATTAATAATAAAATAAATAAATAAAAACACCAAAATGTATTTATTGCTATCTTTTCTTATCCGTTACACAGGGAATAAAGTTAAACAGTTTTATTACAATGGCACTGCTTGACAGGTTTACCTTAATTAAAAAGCTCAGGAGTAATTGTGAAGGTTAACTAAGTTACATGCCTTGTGAGAGGCTCTCTGTCTTCCACCTGTTGTCTCATGGCTTAAAACCAACCTTGCAACATCAGTGTAGTGCTTGGCCTAGCGTGTGGCTAATGTGTAATGGCGCGAGTACTTGTTGGTATCGGGGAGTACTCAAATGAAAGTACTCATACACTACTCTTTTTGGGGGGGGGGGGGGGGGGGAGTGGTAAAACCACGGCCTCCTGCAGGCAAAAAGGACGACACGTGAGCTAGCTAACATTAGCAGGAGAGAGGGAAAAAAATTAGATAGCACCACTGTTTTCAGGGCTGGAGCACGGACTTGCGCAAATAACGAACGTAGATAATGGAACGTACAAAGTTTGTTAAGCTAAGACTTACCTCCGTATTTCCATGTCGCTCCAAAATCCTAATGGTGACCCACGCTTTCCTTATGTGTCCGCAAAAGTCCGAGGGAAGAATCGCCAAGCACACTGTGGAACGAGCCTCTGACGTCACACTCCGAGTGCAAAGAAGGTTGCCAGGTTTACTGATATCACCCAAGTACAATTTACTTGCACATATCAACTAATAAAATTAATGCAGTAGTATAGTGAATATTACTTGGAATAAAGGGTAAAATTTATATGCAAAATTGAGGATACATTATTACAAACAATCACTAAGTAACACACTAGATTAAAACTGACATTTTAAAGTAAAAGCACTGAAATGATATTTTTTTGTAGAATTTATATACATAATTGAAGTAATAATTACAGGGCCAAAAAATCACTTTTTTCAGTGTACCTGCACATCCATATCTGTAGTCCATTCTCCATTGCTGCTTTTATTTTATTATGTGATACCGTTATTTTATTGTATTTCATGTAATTACTTTCTTTGATTTTTTCTACCACT
Organism: Urophycis tenuis; assembly: GCA_036785325.1. NCBI lineage: Eukaryota > Metazoa > Chordata > Actinopteri > Gadiformes > Phycidae > Urophycis > Urophycis tenuis. The sequence continues at coordinate 605,359 of JAXIVH010000063.1, forward strand.
TTGGAGCGGGCCTCGTCCTATACATTTCAATGTACAGTTTGACTGTAAGTGATGCTGCACATTTGATAATAAACGACGGGTTCTTGAAATTTAGTTTAACAAGTCTTCTGGCGTGTTATAACTTTCAGTAGGATCCTTGGGTGACAGGACGGTGTCTCTTGGTGTGGCCAAGCATAATCTACCGATCCTTTACGATCGTAGGCCGCACCCATTTTCACCTTTTAATTTAGAATGGTAATCATTAGGGTGGCTCCAATAAAGAATTGTGGAGTATATGTAAACTTCACGCAGGTACCGTACAGGTTCTAATATGAAGTTAATATCAGGTTTTTAATATAACTATTATATAACTTTAACTTTAACTTTTTTTTTGTTATTACTCTATAGGTGGAAGATAATCTACTCTACCCATAGGTAGAGTCCTTTAGAGACTCTCTAAAGGACTCTACCCAGGGAATGGGAGAATATACATGGACGTGTTGCGTGTCAGTGGAACGTGCAAATCTTATGTTCCCCCTCCTCCAATTATCAGGTGGGGTTGAGATATACTTAAACAGGCCGACAGATTTCTGGCCTTTGGGGCCACTGGTGTTTGATTAATGGGACATTCTGGGGTAGGTACTGGTTAGTGTAGAGAAACATAACAGATCCCATCATGAATGGTACAGCCCATTGGATGGAGATTGTTACAATGGAAACATTCTAGAATGGTGTCATTTGTAACTTTCTTTTTTTTATTAGTAGTTGTTTTTTTTTTGATAAGACTAAAAGTAAATACTAATTTGACAGATGTTAATGTATTAGGACACAAAACTGAAGGGACGAGATGAGTAGTAGCTGACTTCCGGTGACGTCCTAAGCTCTAAACCCCGCCCCACTTGACAACTGTAACTATGGACAGCAACGCTTACTACCAAGATGTCCTGCTGGGCGTTTTATAACAGTAGCGAGTTGGTCGAAAGAAAAATATACACCGTGAGTGTCAAGTAGGATTAAGCACACAGTTACTATCGTGTTGGAAGGACTCCCGCTACTGAAACATGCAGCTGAAGCATCTGAAGACGCTGTTAACACCCCAGGTAAGATGACTGGTAGGCTAGCTGATGTTAGCTTTTAGTACATCAGGTAAGTGAAGTAATAGCCTTGATAATGTTAGATGTTAACCCGTAAGGTAAGTGAAGTGGAGTATTTAGCCCCACGCTGCTTAAAATGCTAAATATAGTCGCTAGTCTGATAGTTGAAATGAAGGAAACAGTATCCGCCAACTCAGTCGCTGTGGATGCTCATCACCCCCAAGTCAACCAAGTGTTTCCTCATTAAAACAGGAGAGTGCCATGAAGGTGACGTGCATGGCCTGGGCGCCTAACAGCAGCCGGCTGGCGGTGTGCACCGTGGACAGAGTGGTGCTGCTGTACGACGAGCACGGAGAGAGGAGAGACAAGTTCTCCACTAAGCCCATAGACGCAAAGGTATGGCCGAAGAGATGTGGCTAATGCTTTCGTTAGCAATGTAGTTGATGATCTTACTTCCACGATGCTGTTGTATGGATGTGCATGATGTAATGTCCATGCAAACGTAGTTCATATAAACATTTGGCAAAAGGAGAGTAAATGCTAGTGTAAATGTCCAATATGTACACCACATCTATCTTCCAGTCAAAATTACCTCATGAAATAGTAACTTTTTCCATTCATCCTCTTAGATTATGACAAAGTCACGTGTCAAAGGAATAAAAAAATTATCAAATGCTAGATGTAGTTAAGTCATCATAAATGAATGAACATACAAGAATGTATGTAATATATGTGTAGTCATTTAGGGCATTTAGCAGACGCTTTTATCCAAAGCGACTTAGTCATTGCATTTTAAGTCAGAAGTTTAACTCAGAAGTACCCACTGTTGCAGTATGGGAAGCAGAGCTACGTTGTCAAGGACATGGCCTTCTCTCCAGACTCTACTAAGATTGCCATCGGCCAGTCGGACAATATAATCTTTGTCTACAGAATAGGGGAAGAATGGTAATGTTATGATGATCTCCTTTTTGTACATTTTACACTTTAAACATCTGTGCATGTTTATTCACTGGAATCTTTTTTATTGTGTATTTCTTAAGGGGAGACAAGAAAGCCATTTGCAATAAGTTTGTGCAAACTGTAAGTAAATATTTATTATTTTTATTATTATTATTGTTGTTGTTGTTGTTGTTGTTGTTACTATTATCATCATATTTCAATCCAACCTGTTTAATGGACGGATGTTTTTATTTTATTTACCAGTGTGTTTTTAACACATGCCTTTCTATTGTTTCAGAGTTCTGTGACATGCTTGCTTTGGCCAGCAGAGCATGCTATTGTCTTTGGTTTAGTGGAAGGCAAGGTGAGCATACCAGACTGCAGCATCCTCGCTTGTTGACAGTTAATCATCAAATCATTCATAATAACATTTCATTTGAGAGCAAGAAATATTGAATCAGTGATTGAAGAACACACAAGTGGACAAACCAGATCTCTGTTGCCCTCTCAACAGGTTCGCCTCGCAAACACTCAGACAAACAAGTCATCAACCATCTATGGAACTGAGTCTGCTGTCGTTTCGCTGGCATCCAAGTAAGTGTTGGTTTGTCTGTTGTCAGCCTGTCTGCTGTGTGTCTCTCTGTTGTCAGCCTGTCTGCTGTGTGTCTGTCTGTTGGCTGTCTGTCTGTTTGCCAAGTAAGCTAAAATACGTATTCTTCTTTAAAGTAGAATGATGATAAGACAAGGGAGATGCATTATTTATGCATTTATTTACAACTAACATTAGAAAAGCTTTGTTACAACAATGAAGATTTGGTGAGTCAGAGACTCATCAGATCAATGTACTCTACTAAAACTCAAGGATACACATGCTCCCTTCAAAATGGAGTATAGTCTTGCATTTCCTGTCTGTTTCATCCAAGACATGGTTCATTTGTGCACTGTTTGCTGTTGTTTCTGCTAGTATTTCAGGGCAAGGCATCCTGTCTGGCCATGCAGATGGAACAGTGGTGCGATACTTCTTTGGTTCAGGAGAGTCTCAGGTAACCGAAAGCTAGTTATTATTGAAGATATCCATACATTGGTTTCAATATTGTGACTATTCAATCACTACCACTTTACTGGTCGCTAACCAGTAAAGGGGCATGACCAGTAAATTACACATGTTGGGATGGTACTTACATTTACATTTACATTTAGGGCATTTAGTAGACGCAAAGCAATTTACAAAGAGTACATTTGTCATAAGAAGGTAAAACATTTAATTACTGCTAATACAGTAAGAAAGTCACCAGAACAAGTTTCAAGCATTTCAATTACTAGGTGAACCATTGTTAGTATACAACATCTCTGACTAAGTGCTAAGTTAGAGCGATACAAAGAGCGATCAAAGTGCCAAGACATACAACAAATAAGAGCATGAGGATAGGGTTATGCAGGGCTCAGGTGAACTCAAGCGGAACAAGTGAGTCTTGAGTCTCTTACGGAAGATGGGGAGTGACTCTGCAGCGCTGACATTGGCAGGGAGCTCGTTCAACCACTGTGGTGCCAAAACTGAGAAGAGATGAGATTTCGCCATCTGCCCTTTTCCTCTTAGGCAACATTTTACTTATCATGTTGGTCTGTCTGTGGGGTTTTGAGATCTATATCTTTTTAAAATCTAGTGCTAGTCTCTGTATCTCCCTAGCTCTCTGTCTCTCCCTTGCTCTCTCTCTCCCTCCCTCTCTCCCTCCCTCGCTCTCTCTCTCGCTCTCTCTCTGTCTCCGTCCCGCTCTTTTTCTCTCTGTCTCACTTTATTCCATGATAGCCAAGTGTGTGTGTCTGTGTGTGTGTGGGTGGGTATGCCCTTCTTTCTCTGATACTCTGTCTCTCTTTTCACATCATTCTATTGTTGACACACAAAACACAGACACACTCGCAGGGGAAGCTGTTTGTGCACCCCTGTCCACCTTACGCCTTGGCTTGGGGTGCCAACAGCATCATGGTGGGCGGCTGTGACCGGAAGATTCTGGCTTATGGCAAAGAAGGCAACGTCCTGCAGACCTTTGACTACAGCCGTGACCGCACGGAGAAGGAGTTGACCGTAGCTGCCACCAGCCCCAGTGGACAGTCGGTGGTGTTTGGCAGCTACAATCGGTCAGTGATGGGAGGGATGGCTTCTAGACAGGGAGTATGGGGGGGGGGGGGGGGGGCAGGTTTTAGACATCAGGCTTTAGACATCAGACTTTAGACATCAGACTTTAGACATCAGGCTTTAAACATCAGGCTTTAGACATCAGGCTTTAGACATCAGGCTTTAGACATCAGACTTCAGACATCAGACTTTAGACATCAGGCTTTAGACATCAGGCTTTAGACATCAGACTTTAGACATCAGACTTTAGACATCAGACTTTAGACATCAGACTTTAGACATCAGGCTTTAAACATCAGACTTTAGACATCCCCTAACTAATGTTTAGGGGATATGTGAAATGTTTGGAATATTTTGACTAAGTAAATTATGATTACACTAGTAATGGTAATACTGCTATAAATATTTGTAATGGCTAGACTTCAACCATAACCAACATTGTCATTAAAATAATCTGGTAATATGGATTCACCTGTCTGGTTAGTTGTCCTTATCTTTAGCATTGAACAAGTAGTGGTCCTGATCCAGCCGCTGTTATAGTCAGCTATGGTCACTGTGTGCGTTCTGGCAGCCTTCTAGATGGTTCCAATGTTTTTCTCTGTCCAGACTGCGTGTGTTTAACTGGGCTCCGCGGCGGGGCGTGTGGGATGAGGCCAAGCCCAAAGAGATCCCTAACCTGTACACCATCACCGCCCTGGCCTGGAAGAAGGACGGGTCCCGGCTGTGTGTTGTACGCACTCACTGTTTCCCTCCCTGTCTCTCCCTGTCTCTCTCTCTCTCTGTCTCTCTCTGTCTCCCTGTCTCTCTGTCTCTCTCCGTCTCTCCCTGTCTCTCTGTCTCATTATGTCTCTGTCTTTCTGTCTCTGTCCTTTTGCCAAAGCAGGTGAAAAATATGTCAAATGAAGAAGTTTTATATAATACAAAAAATATATACTGTTGATATCAAAAGTTTGAATATTGACACCAGTTTAAAATATCTCATATAAGCAGATAAAGTAAAGATGCTTTCTTATGTACAGTCTGAAAGATATGTGCAATAGTGCCATTATTGTGAACAGACACTGTCTCGCTCTCTTTCTGTCTTGCTCAGTCTCTTTCTGTCTTGCTCAGTCTCTTTCTGTCTGTCTCTCTTGCCCTCTCTGCCTCTATCTGTATTTCTCTCTGTTTCACTTTATTTCACCTCAAACCTTCCATCGTGTGTGTGTGTGTTCAACAGGGAACATTGTGTGGGGGCGTGGAACAGTTTGATTGCTGTTTGAGGAGGAGCATCTACAAGAACAAGTTTGAGATGACCTACGTTGGTCCGAGCCAGGTAAACTGAGCTGGATATATCTATCCAATGTTGTCAAAGCAATCCCTTCATTTTACTGCTCGAATGATATTTGCTTTATAACATGAATTGTTGTTTACTGTGCATTTTATTCATGTGGATATAGTCCAGCAACATTTGTTATACACTACAGATATATATTACATCTATACATTACATATACAATTCAGTTATACATTACAGATATACACAACGTATAAACATTACATATATACATTAGAGATATACCCTACAGATACACCACTCTCCATGTCACACCCTGTCTCTCTGTTCTCGTCTGTCTCCCCCTCCACTGTCCAGGTGATCGTGAGGAACCTGTCCAGTGGGACGCGGGTGGTCCTCAAGTCTCAGTACGGCTACGAGATCGAGGAGGTAAAGATCATGGGCACCGACCGCTACCTGGTGGCTCACACCTCAGACACCCTGCTGCTGGGAGACCTGCTCACCAACAAGCTCAGCGAGGTCAGCTCTTACCACTCAGAGTCCCTCCTCCCTACTTCCTACCACTCTGCTGTACCACGCAGTGTCCCTCCTCCCTACTTCCTACCACTCTGCTGTACCACGCAGTGTCCCTCCTCTCTACTTCCTACCACTCTGCTGTACCACTCAGAGTCCCTCCTCTCTACTTCCTACCACTCTGCTGTACCACTCAGTGTCCCTCCTCTCTACTTCCTACCAATCTGCTGTACCACTCAGTGTCCCTCCTCCCTACTTCCTACCACTCCACTATACCAATCATTGACCCTCCCTAAGTGGCTTTCTGCATCTATACACATCTATATGTGTATGTGTATGTACTGTATATGTGTATGTGTATCTGCCACAAGGTTTGGATGCACTGTATTTTATGTTAATTTTTCCCTCGATCCCTTGGTTCAGGTGGCATGGCCAGGTTCCGGGGGTAATGAAAAGTTCTTCTTTGAAAATGAAACGGTAACACACACACACACACACACACACACACACACTGAAACTCAATGCACCATGATACTCATTGGATTATTATACTCACCACAGTGTTATACTCAATGCAATATTATACTTACTGCACCATTATGCTCACTGCACTGATAATTATGAACGTCAACGTAATTATTTAATAACCTTTTATGTACACAGATGTTTAATACATTAATGGTAGATATAACCACATGTTTGCAGTCAAATGTATATTTTGTTTCAAAGCTGAAGGATATCAGTGCAGAATAACTTTAGGTCACATGACCAAAACCAAGGTTTCAGTAATGACAGTTAATGGCTGTATTGTATGATATTTTTCAATCGTAGTGACATGTTGTTGTGTTTCAGGTGTGCATGATATTTAATGCAGGGGAACTCAGCCTGGTGGAGTATGAAAACAACCAGGTACTGGGATCTGTCAGGACAGAGTTCATGAACCCTCATCTCATCAGGTTGGTGTAGGAGGAGAACACCATAACACCAAACCAGCTTGGCTTAAACATACAATATCGTGTGTGTTACCATGCACTATATCATAGTAACACAACTGGTCAATACCATGTCAGGAGAAGGTGAAGAATAATATTTTTATGTATTAATAACAATAACTTAACAATAACCCACATGTTAACACAGTGAAGTCCTATAATAAGTCCTATATAAGTCCTGTCGTGAAGTCCACAAGAGAACCCTCTCTACATCTACATACTGTCTGTTTGTGTATCTGTGTATTCAGTGTCCGTTTGAACGAGAGAAAGCAGAGAGGAGTGGAAGACAACAAGAAGCTTGCGTACCTGATTGACCTGAAGACTATCGCCATCGGTAAGGAGACGTGTGCAGTGAATGTGTTTTTCATTGGAATGGCATTGATCAATGGAAAAGCACCCTGAATGCAAATACACATTTGTACATTTGAGAATCATATTGCATTCCAAATGAAACCTAATGATGGGGTGTATACATCTATAGGAAGATGGCTGACAGTCAAATTAAACCTAATGATGGGGTGTATACATCTATAGGAAGATGGCTGACAGTCAAATGAAACCTAATGATGGGGTGTATACATCTATAGGAAGATGGCTGACAGTCAAATGAAACCTAATGATGGGGTGTATACATCTATAGGAAGATGGCTGACAGTCAAATGAAACCTAATGCATGGCCATGCCCAGTGCCTAGCACAGCACCATGTGTTGCCCAGTATGTGTGCTGGTATACTTCCAGTACAGCTAACAGTCACTCCCTGTGCACGTCAAAATGTACCTGTGTGATCACTGTGAAAATGTTTTAATTGGCCAGGCAGCTAATTGAAATGTGCATATTTAATCCTCATTCTTTGGGCAGAATTGTTGTTTTTTCAGTTGTTGTTTCTTTGGCGAATGCTTGATGATTCCATGGATATATCACATGTATATTTGTCTTGACTGATTATTTCATTCCTTGCCAAAGCTGTGGTTTGTCCATAAATTACATCTCTCTCTCTCTCTCTCTCTCTCTCTCTCTCTCTCTCTCTCTCTCTCTCTCTCTCTCTCTCTCTCTCTCTCTCTCTCTCTCTCTCTCGCTCTCTAGTGGACTTAGCTGGAGGGTACAACCTGGGAACCATCAACCATGACTCCAGAATCGACTGGCTGGAGCTGAATGAGACGGGCCGCAAGCTGCTGTACCGGGACAAGAAGCTGCAGGTGAGAACCACATGACCCTGGAGGGACGAGACGGTGGCCGGAGCTTGTGGATGGAAGTGGTGACATTATGCACTGGTATTAACAGGGACATTATACACTGGTATTAACAGGGACATTATACATGGGTATTAAGAGGGACATTATACACTGGTATTAACAGGGACATTATGCACTGGTATTAACAGGGACATTATACACTGGTATTAACAGGGACATTATACACTGGTATTAACAGGGACATTATACACTGGTATTAACAGGGACATTATACACTGGTGTTAACAGGGACATTATGCACTGGTATTAACAGGGACATTATACACTGGTATTAACAGGGACATTATACACTGGTATTAACAGGGACATTATGCACTGGTATTAACAGGGACATTATACACTGGTATTAACAGGGACATTATACATTGGTATTAACAGGGACATTATACACTGGTATTAACAGGGACATTATGCACTGGTATTAACAGGGACATTATACACTGGTATTAACAGGGACATTATACACTGGTATTAACAGGGACATTATACACTGGTGTTAACAGGGACATTATGCACTGGTATTAACAGGGACATTATACACTGGTATTAACAGGGACATTATGCACTGGTATTAACAGGGACATTATACATTGGTATTAACAGGGACATTATACACTGGTATTAACAGGGACATTATGCACTGGTATTAACAGGGACATTATACACTGGTATTAACAGGGACATTATACATTGGTATTAACAGGGACATTATACACTGGTATTAACAGGGACATTATGCACTGGTATTAACAGGGACATTATACACTGGTATTAACAGGGACATTATACATTGGTATTAACAGGGACATTATACACTGGTATTAACAGGGACATTATACACTGGTGTTAACAGGGACATTATGCACTGGTATTAACAGGGACATTATACACTGGTATTAACAGGGACATTATACACTGGTATTAACAGGGACATTATGCACTGGTATTAACAGGGACATTATACACTGGTATTAACAGGGACATTATACATTTTTATTAACAGGGACATTATACACTGGTATTAACAGGGACATTATGCACTGGTATTAACAGGGACATTATACACTGGTATTAACAGGGACATTATACACTGGTATTAACAGGGACATTATACACTGGTGTTAACAGGGACATTATGCACTGGTATTAACAGGGACATTATACACTGGTATTAACAGGGACATTATACACTGGTATTAACAGGGACATTATGCACTGGTATTAACAGGGACATTATACATTGGTATTAACAGGGACATTATACACTGGTATTAACAGGGACATTATGCACTGGTATTAACAGGGACATTATACACTGGTATTAACAGGGACATTATACATTGGTATTAACAGGGACATTATACACTGGTATTAACAGGGACATTATGCACTGGTATTAACAGGGACATTATACATTGGTATTAACAGGGACATTATGCACTGGTATTAACAGGGACAGTATACACTGGTATTAACAGGGACAGTATACACTGGTATTAACAGGGACATTATACACTGGTATTAACAGGGACAGTATACACTGGTATTAACGGGGACATTATACATTGGTATTAACAGGGACATTATACACTGGTATTAACGGGGACATTATACACTGGTATTAATGGGGACATTATGCACTGGTATTAACAGGGACATTATACACTGGTATTAACAGGGACATTATACACTGGTATTAACAGGGACAGTATACACTGGTATTAATGGGGACATTACACATTGGTATTAACAGGGACATAATACACTGGTATTAACAGGGACAGTATACACTGGTATTAATGGGGACATTATACATTGGTATTAACAGGGACATTATGCACTGGTATTAACAGGGACATTATGCACTGGTATTAACAGGGACATTATGCACTGGTATTATCAGGGACATTATGCACTGGTATTATCAGGGACATTATGCACTGGTATTAACAGGGACATTATGCACTGGTATTAACAGGGACATTATGCACTGGTATTAACAGGGACATTATGCACTGGTATTCACCTGAACGAGAAGCAGTCTTTACAGTTCAGCGGTCAAAATGGAGCAGAAACGGGGGGTTTACTTCTATTTTAGGATCAGGCTTAGTCATTCTATGAGGTTATTTTACGTGTTGTCTTACATAACTATTTCATTAATGCAAACTCCAAATGACCAAACAAATGACAAGTCAAATGTAATTTCTGTTGAGAAACCTGACAGTTGTATTTATGCGAAAAGCAGCATTCTATTTCAGTGACAGGCACCAGGATGGTGTAACTATATGCTGGCCATGCATGTGTAGATTTAGCAAAAACATTGTTAAAGGAGAAAAACGTTACAGGGTTTCCCACAATACAAGGTGACCCAATGTTCCACATTACTAGTCCTAATTATTGTATTGATAACCAATCTATTCCTATTCCTATGTATATACTGTATACTGTATATGTGTATATATGTTTAATATACAGTATATACTGTACATGTCTGTATATATATATCATAACTAACAATGTACTGTTTGAATAATGTATGAATGTCAAAAAGTTAAAAAAAAAAAAAAAAAAGTCAGATCAAATAAACAAACACAATGGTGGTGCTTCCAATGTGGTAACCTGTTAGCTTGTTGCTAATGGAGATGTAGTGGAAGAAAGGTGTACCACCATTCTGTCCAGCTCCACCTGTACGACATAGAGGGCTCCATGAGGAGCACTCTGATGACATTCTCTCCTTCCTCCTCCAGCTCCACCTGTACGACATAGAGAGCTCCACCAAGATCACGCTGCTTTCTTTCTGCTCCTACGTCCAATGGGTGCCCGGCAGCGACGTGGTGGTGGCCCAGAACCGGGCCACCCTGTGTGTGTGGTACAGCATCGACAGCCCAGAGAGCCCCACCATGTTCCCCCTCAGGGTGAGGGATGAAGTCATCTAGACTCATCCATGTCTTATTGTTTTACTTGAACAAGGAAAAAAACTAGAAGCTTCTTAGAGATTCAAACAAATGAACAAACAATTTTGTTGCTTCATCCTTGTAACAATGGGTAATGCTACTCGCCACCCAGGTGCTTTTCACTGGGCTCCTTCAGACCAGGACACACATTGCCTTCACTGTACACGGACTGATCAGTCTATCCGAGCATTCTATTGGTGTTCATCTGGAGGTGCGTTCTGTTGATGGTTCTGTTGCAGGGAGACGTGGTGGACCTGGTGAGAGCTGAGGGCAGGACTGACGTCATGGTGTCTGAGGGCGTGGGGACCTCCAGCTACACGCTGGACGAGGGGCTCATAGAGTTCGGCACTGCGGTGGAAGATGGAGACTACGACAGGTGTGTGTCATCTCCGTTTTCCTGCACCTTAGATAAATGCCTGATGACTAATGTGTGTGTGTGTGTGTGTCTGTGTGTATGTGTGTGTGTGTGTGTGTGTCTGTGCCTGTGTGTGTGAAGAGCCACAGCGTTCTTGGAGACTCTGGACATGCTACCAGAGACGGAGGCCATGTGGAAGACTCTCAGCAAACTGTCGCTGGAGGCTGGCCAACTGCACATCGCTGAGAGGTACGTGAACACAAACACACATTCCTGGAGCCCATGGGCATCCAGGAATCTATTGTACTCCTCTGAGACGGAGTCCTCAGCCTGTGGCTACAGGGGCAGCACAATAAGTGGCAACCATCTTGAACATGGAGCTGAGTTGCTTTTAAAGGTTCCTGTCTTTCTCTCTCTGTCTTTATTTCTCTGAGAAAGTGTTGTTATTAATAAAATGTATACCTTACAAGGTATAGTACTATAAGTACTATAATACTGTGTAGTATTTTGTAGAGTAAGAATCATTGGAGATTAAAACAGAATGCATTACAGCACTTTTATTTTCAAGTACATACTGTATATGTCTAGCATTGCTCTCGACTTTTATGTCTTACTTTCCCTTTCTCCATCTTCTACACTTAAAACCTTTCCTGCTTTTCCTTCCCTCCTCTGGGGTGCCACATCCAGATGTTTTGCAGCCTTAGGCGATGTCTCCACCGTGCGCTTCCTCCACCAAACCAATCATCTTGCTGACAAGGTGTCCCAGGATACTGTGCGTATTCACTCCCGAGTCTCCAAAATCTCTTCCTTTCAAATGTCACCTAGCAGGACTGTAGACATCCCTTTCACACAAGGCGGTGTTAGTCCCCACAAAATGCGGTCTGGTGTCCACTTCTACTTTTACCATCATACTAAACTAATGTCCTTACAAAGCTGTCTATTTTAGTTCTGGTCATAGAGCGTGTATTGCCAGACCATCACGGTGATCCTAAACGATGAAACTTCTCCAGCTGCAATATCTTTTGAGTCTAACCAGGACGTTTGTTTTGTGTTGTGTGCTGTTCAGGGAGGAGACGGTTCCACCCACTACCAGGTCCAAGCTCGCCTAGCTGTGCTGGACAAGAACTTTAAGCTGGCTGAGATGTACTACATGGAGCAGGTCAGCATGGCGTCACAGCGGAAACCAGCTTCTTAAAGTTGAACCACCCTCACTTGATAGTATTGCCTGATGTGCTTCGGCGTACTTAACATGGGGGCAACATTCTAGTATTATACCTTCACTAGTGACATGGTTGTATTTACTAAAGCAACATTTATTATTCTGCTATTCTTGTAGTTACAGGGGTTCTAACACATCTATGCACTAAGTCTCAAACTACTATATTTTCTGCCTTTGTTTGGGTATATGTTAACCCTAACCTTTGCTACTAGATGATTTTAAGTAAGGAAGTAAGGAAATTCCTTTACTCCATTCATTTTGTACTAAAAGTCCAACGGAAGAATGTGCAATGTGGTGGTATTCAAAATAGTTGATCAAGTTGAACAAATATTCAACTTCATTACCAAATCAAAGTTCCTAGAAATAATAATAATAATAAGAATAAACGGACCAATTTCAAAAGGGACCTCGTCCTGTTTCACAGGCTCGGTCCCTAATTATGATGAATGATAAAGAATGATAAAACCTGATTTTAAAAGCCTGGTCCCCGCGCCTTTCTCCAGAACGCCACTGAGGAAGTCCTTGAGATGTACCAGGAGCTGCACATGTGGGAGGAGTGCATCGCTGTGGCTGAGGCGAAGGTAACGATGCAACCAGTCAGTTCAGCTGACACTAGATGCAGCGTTCAGCAGCTCAACAGGCAGGGATACCTGCTGAGGGATACTTCCATGGAAAATGATTTGACGTGAAATACGAGGCAAATGCCTCAACGAAAAGCCATCACTGTCCCAAAATAAACGAGTGACCCGGTTCTAAAGGCACATGCCCCTAAAACCCAAGCCAACCTTTTCTCAGGCCCACCCCGACCTGGACAGTCTGCGTGGGAACTACTACCGCTGGCTGACGGAGACGGCCCAGGACGAGAAGGCTGGAGAAATGAAGGAGCGAGAGGGCGACCACCAGGGGGCCATCAGTCTGTACCTGAAGGCAGGCCTCCCAGCCAAGGCCGCCCGGCTGGCCATCAGCCACCCGGACACCGTGGGCAGCAGCGACGTGGTCAACCGCATCACGGCAGCCCTCATCAAGGGGGAGTTCTTTGAGAGGGTGGGTGTGGTTGGCCTAACTTTTACTTTACTGTTACAACAGAGACTGTTTCTTAGCCTTGGTCTTAAAATGTGGTGTAGCTAGAGGACAGAGGTGGTGGTTATTGTGTTGGATTCCTGGGTTTCATCTCCAATGTCCAGCCTGGGCCTTCATTTGGTATTTGGTTGAAAGGGTCTGCTTAGTGAGTAAATAATAGAGTAAGAGAATACTGATGACATCCATTACATGCACTGAACAGTGGGACGACAATGACCAGGCGCCCGGCTTTTAAGAGTTTAGGTACAAAGTCTCACTAGACTAGAGAGATCTCAGGCCTTCATTTAAGGCAAGCGGCTATCATGACGCCCTGTTTGTGAAGCACTGTGGGAGCCAACTAATGTGGAGTCGCTCTAACTGCCTTCAAAAGAGACTAACATGTAGTTCCTTTCAGAGCCTTGTTAGAGATTTTATGTTTAAAAAACAACTGATAATATAGTACATCCCTTTTGTGAATGTTTAGATGCTGATCACTGCTGATTCACTAAAATAGTTTTGTTTTTGAACAAAAAAATAACATTGTATTATTTATATATAAATTATAATGTTTTATAAAATGTAATGTGTTAAAAAATTATATATTTAAAATTATATATTTATGTATATAGATTTATGTGTATAACATGTTTTATGACATGGATCAATAACTAGGAATTTATGTATATACTGTATATTTAATAAGAATATGGGATTTGCACAGAAAATCCACCAAGCAATGTTAAACCAACATACTGAATTCCAATCTTTTCCCTAGGCGGGTGACTTGTATGATCAGATCGGCAATAACCAGAG